>JAOQMP010000004.1:25154323-25166424 GCA_027563575.1 Erythroxylum pedicellare
GATTGATGTGTTTCAAGACTTCCAACATCTTGATAGTTCATACATATTTGGTACTTTATAAGCCCCTCTAAAAAAAAATGAAGCATATATTCTATTAAGCCGTGTCTGAGCGGTCTTCAGACGTATCCGAGTCATGTCCTAGCTGACAATTTTTTTTTAATTCTGACATGTATGGACACGTGTCGGACATGTGTCTAGCACGTGTTAGTGGGTGTCCGACACGGACACTTGTCGCCGTGTCCGTGCTATATAGTTAGTAAGTAGTTAGTGGTTTCTATTGTTTTAATTTGTCTTTTCTCTCTTTGTTCTACATCCTTGAATTGTGAAAGTACTATTTCATGCACATATATTACTGGCCATGGAATGTTATCCCATAGTTTGACGACTCAATTTTGGTTTTTGTCTCCAACTAAGGATCCTGTTTTTCTTGTCCACAGTGTTTTGGTTCATAGCGGTGGTGTGCATGGTGGACATTACTATGCTTACATTAGGCCTACTCTTTCAGATCAATGGTATGTTTTACGATTTACTACGTTTTAACTAGTATGAAGATTTTCCTTAGTTTCCATCCCTTTACAATGTAATTCTTCAGGCTAAAATAGGCTAAAGCAATGGGGTCATAAGCAGTTTCCGGTTTCTTGTATGACATATGGTGATCATTTTTGTGATTCTCTTTTGTGTATTTTCTTCTTGTTTTTGAGACATTCTACTATATCATTTACTGATTTGCTTTCCAAAACAGCCAACTTCGATATAAGTCCTATTTGCACTTATTTTTCTAGACCACCAGAGTTTTTTTATTTGTGTAACCTTTTGTGCTCATAAGACTATGTTCCATGTAGGTTTAAATTTGATGATGAGCGGGTAACAAAAGAGGATATGAAACGGGCTTTAGAGGAGCAGTATGGTGGTGAGGAAGAGGTAACATATTGGATTAAGATTTTTCCACATTTTATATTTGGCATAGGTTGATTCTTGGTTTCACTCAACAGTTGCCACAGACAAATCCTGGCTTCAATAACTCACCTTTTAAGTTTACGAAGTATTCAAATGCTTATATGCTTGTGTACATTCGTGAAAGTGACAAGGAAAAGATAATCTGTAATGTGGATGAGAAAGACATTGCAGAGCACCTCAGGGTGAGGTTATACCTATGATGATTTTTACCTACTTGTTCTTTTTTCATGTTCTTTTTTACAATCACAAATTGAATTAACTTCAAATTTCTTTTGGCAGATAAGATTAAAGAAAGAACAAGAGGAGAAAGAGCAGAAGCGAAAGGAAAAAGCTGAAGCACACTTGTATACTATGATAAAGGTTAACAGTTTGTGACTTTCCTTTGCTTTTGGTTTTGCCTTTATCTTTGCTTCTTTCCTATTGCCATGTGGACTCATATATGCAAACACATTATTTAATGTCTGAAGTATTTGGTAGTCACCAATGCAGTTGTACTTTGCATTCTTAGGTTGCATGTAGTGAGGATCTACGCGAACAGACTGGGAAGGATATATTCTTTGATCTTGTAGATCATGATAAAGTTCGTAGTTTCCGTAGACAGAAGCAGATGCCCTTTAACCTTTTTAAGGTACTCTCTCACTCTTTCTCTCTATAATTTTCAAATATGGATTCTTCTTAACTACTGGATTTGAGATCCGTTGTTGGAAGCTTTGTGCACTGACTTTATCCCTTCATTAACATTTCTAAAGATTTCCCTTATTCTCAAGCCTAATTGGATAGACTAATTAGTGAACTATTCAGGTTTTAGTTTCTGGGAGGTTTCATAGATTTGGCTAGTATTATTGTAACCCAATGCATTTACATATATGCATGTTTTACTTACTGCCCATGTTCCATCCGTACTTTCATACATAGCAGGGTGTTTAATCACAGTCATAAACATGCTGAAGGCACCATAGGTTGGTGTGAGGTCTACTACAACTAAACAGGATGTGCAAGTTTAGTTTGGATGGCAATTGCTCAGTTTTAAAATTTTAACTAATTATTAGTGATTTTTGTGGCATCCCCTCACAGTATTCCACTTTGGTGGGACAAAAATCTAGTATTGACTAAGATTTTTGTTGTTGCTTTCTCAATTGATCCTTTCATTAGATTTATGCCAGATTAGAGGCATGCAATTTCTTATTAAACTGGAGCCTAGAGAAGTTCACTTGAGATGGACAACAAGGTTAGGTCATTTTGAATGTAGTGGGCTTCCAGAAGCTTGTACTATTGGTTTGGCAAATTTTCTGATATTATTAGTTAGTTTAAATGTAGAGAGTTGTTCATACTTTGTAGCCCTTCTTCCTTAAAAGCTACTGAGGACTTCTTGGCATTTCATATGGGTTAGATTGTTTTATTATGAGACTATTGCTTTGGATGTGGGAGATTGAAATTTTACTTGAAATGGCACTTAGAATGATAAATCCTTTTACAAATAGTGGTTGGTTGGATATAGATCTTGGCAAGTGTATTTTGTGAGAACCAAATAGGGCTCCTCCTTATTGAATTTTTGAACTTTTACTTGGGAAGTTTCATAAGTGAAGACATTATTGAGCAATGTTAACAGCTCAATCCTCATAGTTTATTGGTTTTGTTTTTTTGCAATACTTATTTTGTGCCTCTTGCTGCAGATAATGCTTTTTGAAAGAGATTTGCTCAAATATAAGGGTTCTTGGTGTAGACAAGGTGTTGATGCTACATGACCTAAAATCTGTATGCATATATTGCAGGGAGTGGTAATTTATTGTTCGAGTATATAAAGAATCAATTGGACACTTGCACGGATAAGTGCTTAAGGTTTCAAATTCTGGTGGATCAAGTTTTCACTCTTGATCAGCTTGATCTCGCTTGAAGATAACTAATATTTTAAAAACTAGACTGGAAGTTAAACTGGTAAGACAAAAGGTTTAACCGGTATTAAACCGCATAAAATCAGTTAAAGATTGAATAAAATTGAAAATTTTGAAATATAATTAAAGGAGGTTCTCCTTAATTTAAAGTTTAATTGAAAAGAGAAACTATTAAATGAAAATTTATTAGTTTATTTTAATTTATAAAAATTGATTAGTTTATGAAAATCGATTTGATTTTTAATAATAAGGGTTATTAAAGTAAATCGAATCGGAAAGTTAAAAATTTCCGATTCGATTTTTTAATCATTGAAGATAACAAATTGGTTATTGTTAATTAATTTACTTCCAGTAGGCATCTTAGCATGCACATTTGATGCCTTTTAATTAATATACATTCTTTTTTACTAAAATTTCTTAAAGGCTGTTTGGCAATTGTTGATTAACTTTGTCACCTTTTCTCTACTATGAATTGCTTTCTAAGTATGCTGTATTTGTCCTCCATAGTTCCTGTTCAGTACTCTACACGTTGATGGAAAGGAGCATGATTTAACTATTGGCCTAATTCACCCTGTAGTGGTTTACCTAAGTTATTCCTCCATATAAGCCTGTCCTTTTTGCTATGACTGAAGAACCTCTACCTGAAATTGTTTCCCTTTGATTCATAGCTACTGCTAACTAGCGATTTACAAGACTACTCTACCTTTAGTTTATTATAATTCCAGCCATCATATGCCTGTTCAGAAATCCACTGACGTGGTAGACCTTTGACTGAAGAACCTCTACCTGAAATGTTTCCCCTTTTTACGTAATTGTTGATAACTAGTGATTTGTCATAGACCTCTATCTTTACTTTATTATAATTCCAACCACCATATTCTTGTTCAGAAATCCACTAGTGCTTCACCTATTTCATGCTTTAGACATTCACCAGTTTTCATAACTAGCACTTGTGGTTTGTTACTCGCCCAAACATTGGTTCAAGGGATGAGTTTTTCCCATTATCTATCACCCATTAGAGGCATCTTTTAGGTGTACCCAACTTTTCACAGGTATATAATTCAGAATCTGAAGCTTTAGCTACTGTATGCCTTGATACTTGCCCAATGAAATGTTTGATGAATGATATTCCTAAGATTGTTTGGTTCTATTTTCAACCTCATGCTTTGGATAGAGGTAATTATTGGTCATCTCCTATATCCTCATTTCTAAACCTTCTGCTTTTGGTTTGCATATATTTTTGTTGGTGGTATGTCTTCCTTTTGGAAATTTGTGAATTTTCTAATTTTAATGATTGGTTTAGGAAGATGTTGCTAAAGAATTTGGTATACCAGTGCAATTCCAACGATTCTGGCTTTGGGCCAAGCGCCAAAACCATACATACCGTCCAAATCGGCCGCTAACTCCTCAAGAAGAAGGACAGTCTGTGAGTGAACTATGACTTTTTAATAACTCTTTGTTGGCTATTACGTAACTTTAAGATGGCATATTGTTTCCTGCAAACAGATGTCTGAGTGTTGGTCCCTATGTTTTCTTTTTCCAGTTAAACTTTTGAATGACAATATTCGAATTATTGAAATAGGTCTTCTGCTCATTGAGAGAGCTAAATGAGGGTAGGAGAGTGGTCAAATATTGAGGTGTTGAATCCTGATTTGTGACAATTAGACTACATAATTGCTTTGAGACTAACTACCATATAAGTTAGATCTTGATTCTTGGTTTTGGGTCAACGCTACATAAGCTAACGTTTCTACTAGCAATGAAAATAGAGTTTGCCCACTTGCTCCATTTCTAGTGCTTTGTTAATCTACAGAATTTGACATGTAGCTTAAGACTTCATAATTGTGCTCTTGAGGAATACAATAAGAATACTTTTGTAAGTTAGAAAACTAGTTTGCTCTCCTATATCCTTTTAACTGGAAACCAAGTTCGGGCACTCTGTCTTAAAACAATTTAGCTAGCACAATCAATAAAGTGTTTACGTAAGTGTATTAACACAAACACATGCAAATGAAAGTCTTCCACTATTTAAGCTTTGAGACTGGAAAATTAAGCATTTGCCAAGTCCCAGTCTTTCAACTTGTTTTGCAAGGCAGTGACTGACATGATGTGTAGTGGTTTGTTCTATAATGATAGCAATACAGCAGTTTGCATTTGAAGTTTTTTTATAAAAAAAAACTTAGTAGCAATTTGAAGTAGTTCCTAAACATTGAATGGATTAAAAGATGCCTTTTCTCACTAGATATTCTTGCATTGCTTGTGGCATCACGTCTTACTTTTTAAGAATAATTTGAGCTATCCGAAAGCCGTAGGATTATGATACAGTTTGCTATTTGTATATCTTAACTTCAAAAACAGTGCTTGGCCTGTGATTTTAACACCTCAGTCACTTGTAGGTTGGACAATTGAGAGAGGTCTCCAATAAGGCAAATAATGCTGAACTGAAGTTGTTTTTGGAAGTAGAGCTTGGACCGGTATCCTTATTTGCTCTTATCCGTCAATTTCTCATTGGTTTCTTAGGAAATGTTGAATCTTGTTTGGTACAGCCTTCCAATGTTACTAATCGCTCTGGTAATTCAGGATCTGCGGCCTGTTCCACCACCCGAAAAGAATAAGGAGGATATTTTACTTTTCTTCAAACTTTATGATCCTCTCAAAGAGGAGCTGAGGTAACCTAAAATCTAGTTTGTCTTCCTTGTGTAAGGAATTGGTCCAAACTTCTGCTCACACTCTAGTATGACAGATATGTTGGGAGATTATTTGTAAAGGGAACTGGTAAACCATTAGAGATTTTGACAAAGCTAAATGAAATGGCTGGCTTTTCGCCTGATCAGGAAATTGACCTTTATGAGGTTAGTACAAGTTGATTTTTAATAATTTTCTAGCTTTTTCTCCTTATTGCAAATATGTGATTGCTATGTTTTATATCAGGAAATAAAATTTGAACCTAATGTCATGTGTGAACATGTTGACAAGAAATTCACATTCCGTACAAGTCAGGTACATAAAAGTCTTCTTATGAGTTAAATTTTTCTGCAAGTTACTCTAGTTGACAAGTGTCTTCATTTTATTATCTTGCTTTTTCCCCTCGTTGATTCCTTTTGCAGCTTGAAGATGGAGATATTATTTGCTTTCAAAAATCCTCTCAAGCTGGAAGTAGTGAACAGTACCGGTTCCCTGATGTGCCTTCATTTCTAGAATATGTGCACAACCGTCAGGTACTTGTATGATTTTTGTAAGGAAGGTACATGACTATTCAAGTTTTGAAATTGGATTTTGCTGCTTACTGGTGTTTTAAAATTTATTGTGTTATTATGGAATAGTATGTGCAAGCCATTCTGCTGTGGATCTAGTATAATTTACTTGGTGGGTAAGGCATACTATAAATTTTATACTAGCAAATCATCAAAAATTTAATATTGCAAATACTAGATTTCGTAATGATGATTCCTAGCATTACTAGTTCTCCATATGGTTGATCACAAAAATGAGGATTTATCAAATTGAATTTCATTCTCTGTATGTACAATTTTTTGGTAAATTGTTCACACAAGGTTTTACATTGTGATCCACTACTGCAACTGCGGTTGTGGTCCGGAACATCACCACAATGTAGTGAGTCTCAATCACAATTTAAAACCTTGTTCACATACTTGAAGATTTATCAAATTGAATAGCATTATCCATATTTGCAATTCAGTAATGTTTTTGCATTTAAAATTTTAAGTTGTCTAGTGATTTGGGTTAAATTTCTTATGGATTATTTTCTGTTGTTGATATTTTGACTAATTTCATGGGGACATGTAGGTGGTACGCTTTCGATCCCTGGAGAAACCAAAAGAAGATGAGTTTTGTCTTGAGCTGTAAGTAATTCAGTCGATACACAAGATAGTAACTAGTTGAGGACATTGAATATAGCATATTTCATGCTTCTATTATCAATGTCCAGATCAAAGCTTCACAATTATGATGATGTTGTGGAAAGAGTAGCTAGTCACCTTCACTTGGATGATCCATCCAAAATTCGGTTAACATCTCACAACTGTTACTCCCAGCAACCTAAGCCTCAACCTATTAAATATCGAGGAGTGGATCGTTTGTCTGATATGCTGGTTCACTATAACCAAGTAAGTTGCTGAAATGTAATATGTACTTCATTTTTCACATTTAGGTTTTAGATGAAAAAGGTGATGTTATTTCTGTGTTTGGTAGACATCTGATATCCTCTACTATGAAGTATTGGACATCCCCCTGCCAGAACTGCAAGGCCTGAAGACATTGAAAGTTGCATTTCATCCTGCTACCAAGGATGAGGTTGGTGGAGGTTATTGAAAATATTGATGTAAGGTACTCATTCAGGTTGTTGTCTCATTACACATTTCTGTTGTTCTCAGGTAGTAATCCATACCATTAGATTGCCAAAACAGAGCACTGTTGGTGATGTTATTAATGACCTTAAGACAAAGGTAAAAGCTGTAAAGATACGTATAATCTTAATTCTTTTTATGTGCTTTGCATGCTTTTTGAGTAATGACGGGAAACATTTCTAAATTGCTGATTGTTTATACCACAAAACAGAAATATATGGAAATTCATAAAAAGAAAACAAAGAAGACCCTTGTGTGATTGCCTTCTTGTAACAGGTTGAGTTGTCTCATCCAAATGCTGAACTTCGACTGCTTGAAGTTTTCTATCACAAGATCTACAAGGTATCCATTGCCATTTTGTGTTCTGATTGGAGTGAACCATCTCGTTGAGATTCACTAAATTTTTGCCAAGGGTTTTGTATATGAGTTTTTGGTATAGGAAGGGCCAATGTATGGTTTAGATAGGGTAGCACCTTAGTTCATAGAAAATAGAGCAATTCATGTTGAATCCACCACCTGTCTAGATGTAACATAAAATCAATGTTTAAAAAGGTGATGCTCATGCAAGCTCAAGCTCTTCAGTCTTTTCCTCTTAGACTCGAGCTCCCATTTTTATTATTTTTCCTTGATGATGTGGATCCTTAATACAGTTTGTTTTTTGTGTTTACCATGTTTTGGATCCTTGTTTCATAACTTTCCATCTTATCCTAAAAATTAAATTATCTAGTGCCTATCTTCCAAGCCGGACTCTATCAAAGTATCTACTATTGGGTTTATGTGAAAAATTCCAATAAAGAGATGCTCTCAATTTTTTCATTCTCATTACACAAAAATGAGATATAAGTATGTTATCTGCGGCATATAAAATATGTTGATAGGAGGAGGAACGTATTTACTAGTTATATCATCTGCATATAAAACTATTTCATCTACGGCTTGCCAGTATTTCATACAAGCACTTTTATGACAGTGGTAATTGACATTAATTTCATATGTTATTTAATTCAAGTTTGGGGGTGCATTTTTGGATCTTCTCTGTAAATTGGTCTTGTCCATCTTATCAAAAGGTTGAATTTTATTATTTTGGGATAATTTTAAAAGTAGTATACAATTGCATGATGTCTTGCAGACAGTGATTGATAATTCTCATTTTTTGGAGGCTAGGGGATTAGGGATTGTTCATATTCTCATTAACTCAATTCATCTACTAACAGAAATTTAAATAACGTGGCTTCTTTGATTGACTTAAATGGTAATAATATTAAGTATTTCATAAATATTGGTTTCTATCAAGATACAAGTGTAGTATAAGGATGGAAAAGAGTTAAGAGCATGAATTTCTATACATAAAGTGTTGTTGAGAAATATATAAAAATAAAATAGTCTACATCGTGTGTTGAAATATAAGTGGGAGTTTGTCTCACATGGAAAGAATATATGGCCTTGAACACGCATATAACCCTAGTGAGTTATTCCTATCACCAATTAGTTTTAGGATGGAACCTCATTTAGGCTTGTATGTACTTAGTTTATTTGGGCTCAATCTTACAAAATTTAACAGCGTGGATCATAATTCTACTAATTATGCTTATTTCTGTGCATTGCTGACCAACTATTATAAATGGTTCATCTTGTTCTGCAAGCTTGTCTAGTGCATTTATGGAGATACACATTTTTTATGCTTAAATCTTTGTAATTCTGTATTTGTATCGTCCAGATCTTCCCACACAATGAAAAAATTGAGAACATCAATGATCAATACTGGACATTACGTGCAGAGGAGGTGAGACTTTCTTTGCATGCATATTTGGCCATTCAGTTTCTAGGCCTTTATTTATTTAATGAATTGGACTTTGAAATATTTTCTCAAGTAAATGCTTTCTTACCTGGTTCTGTATGTTGCCTTAACCTCTCCCACTCTCCATGATGCCCCATTGGAAATGTGTGAATAGGTGCAGGGTACTTGGGATTTCCTTGTGTTGGTGATATACTAATATTCTTCTACAGATACTATACAGTTGTATCTAGATTGTATTAAGATATAGATAGGCTATATATAGTTCATATAGAATAAGTTCAAATCCCTTAAATTAAGGGATTAGATCAGATTGGATTAGATTAGATATATCTGGATATATTTCCAGACTTAAACTTCTGCTGTAATAGGCTATATATAGCCTTATATTGCCTATTCAATAAGAGTGAAATTATTCCCACTTTTGTACATGGTATCAAAGCTTGAACAGAACACTCGGGAATGATTTCTTTTGGGATGATTAGAGCCATGCAAGTCGAGTCAGAGGAAATCTCTGCCATTGGCTCGTCGGGTGTGGCTCCATTAGCATCGAACCCATCCTCTCTTCAGAACAATGCTGATAATTCCCAAACTAGCATAGTCAGTCATAGACTGGATGGGAATAATTACCTACCATGGTCTCACTTGGTGCTCATGTTCATAAGAGGGAGAGGGAAAGGGAAATACCTAAGCACAGCACCACCTGCTGCGTCAGACCCATCAGACTCAAAATACCAGACTTGGATGGCCGAAAACAACCTTGTTATGAGTTGGTTGATCAACTCAATGACCCTGGAAGTGAACGAGCAGTTTGTCCTAGCCACATCTGCAAAAGAAATTTGGGAAAACGCCAAACAAACTTACTCTACTATCGAAAATACTGCTGCTTTGTTCCAAATTAAGAGTCTTGTGAGAGAGACCAAGCAAGGAGAGAAGACAGTGACTCAATATTACACAGCATTGGTGAAACTTTGGCAACAACTAGATCTTTATGATCCTCACCAATGGACGTGCAATGAAGATTTGAATTGCTACAAGAGGGTTGTGGAAAGGGAACGAGTGTATGAGTTTTTGCTGGGTTTAAACTCAATTTATGATAATGTTCGTGGCAGAATCATGGCTACCAACCCACTTCCAACAGTCATGGGAGCAGTTAATCTTGTTAAGTGTGAAGAAAGTAGAAGACAACTAATACATGGGACTCTAAACAACAATGGGGTTCCTGAATCCTTAGCTATGGATGCCAAGGGAACTACTGGACCAGAATCAAAGAAAAATTCAAGTAAGCTTTGGTGTGAACACTGTCGGAAGAGTGGACATACCAGAGACACCTGCTGGAAGATCCATGGCAAGCCACCCAATCTGAAAAACAAAACCACAACAGAGAGCAAAAGCTATGCAATTGCTGGAAACGACAGGGCAGAAGGTGAAAATGTACCAGTGAGCAAGGAGGAGATCGAGCTACTTAGAAAAATTCTAAGCAAGTATGATCTAAAGGCTGAAAAGGTTGTATCTACGAGTCATATGGTGAATACAGGTAACACACGCACTACCTTTGGGGTTAAAACCCCAAATCGTGGTATTTGGATTGTTGATTTAGGGGCAAATGACCATATGACTTGTGATAAAAATTTATTTGTTGACATTCTGCCTTGTCAAGGTCGTAGAACTGTGAAGGTAGCAAATGGACAGGTGCTTAAGGTTGAAGGAATAGGAACTCTTATAATAGTTAATCAACTTGTTCTAACCAGTGTCCTTTATGTACCTGGTCTGGAGTGCAACCTACTATCTGTGAAGAGATTTACAAAAGAACAGAATTGCACAGCTAACTTTTACTCTAATGGGTGTGTTTTCTAGGATTTGAAGTCGGGGAAGAGGATTGGCAGTGCTAGGGAGTATGATGGATTATATTATATTGACAGCTCGAATGGGAGTAAAGCAAATGCTACTTTGTCATCCAACACTGAAATTGCACTTTGGCACTATAGGTTAGGCCACCCTAGTTTATCTTACATGAAGCAATTATATCCAACTGTTTTCAATAATAGGGATTCATCTTTTCAGTGTGAATTTTGTCAACTCTCTAAACACATATGAAATTCCTACTTACCTCGTGCTTATGAACCCACTAAACCTTTTTCTATCATACATAGTGATGTCTGGGGACCATCCAGGATTAAAACCAAGAAAAATGTCAAATGGTTTGTAACTTTCATAGATGATCATAAAAGATTGTCTTGGGTATATCTTATAAGGGATAAAGCAGAAGTTTTCCAGATTTTAAAGGACTTTTACTCCTTTATACTGAATCAATTTCATACAAAAATTCATATTTTTAGAAGTGACAATGGGAAAGAATACCTAAGTCAAGCCTTTGACCAATTTTTTTATCACCAATGGTATTATACACCAAACTTCTTGTGTCAATACACCAAAAAAAAATGGTGTATCTGAGAGAAAAAATAGGCATTTACTTGAGGTTGGTCGGTCTATTATGCTTACTACAAATGTTCCAAACTATTTTTGGGGAGAGGCTATTCTTACTTCTGCTTATCTAATAAATCGAATGCCTTTAAAAACATTGGGTTTCCTTTCACCTTTATAGAAATTACTTGAAACCTATCCCTTGTTTCCCTTTCTTAATCAACTACCTCACAAAGTGTTTGGTTGTGTGGCTTTTGTTCATAATTACCACGGTGGAAAACTTGAACCCCGAGCTCACAAGTGTATTTTTTTGGGCTATTCTTCTACTAAAAAAGGTTACGAGTGTTTTTCTCCTACTCTCAACTGGTTCTTTGTGACAATGGATGTAACATTTTTTGAGAATCAACCCTATTTTCCAAAACCACCCATTCAGGGGGAGAATTGTGAGAGTGAATGGCTGTTTTTAGAAAATGATAGGATACTAGACACACTATGCATAATAGACACACTATCTCAGAAAAATATACCTTCTCCTTCACCTTCTTCACCTGACTGTAACCAAATCAGACCTGATACTTTCAGTACACCTAATACTTTCACTTCAGAACCCACTCAACCCGTTGAGCCCACTGTAACCGATGATCCCAACTCCTAGCTAGACAAGAA
>JAOQMP010000004.1:25189383-25202998 GCA_027563575.1 Erythroxylum pedicellare
TAACTTTCCGATTGAAAAAAAGGGGGTTTTGCAAAAGAAATTGATTAAAGTGTAATATGTTTTGTTTTTGGAATGGGATAATCAAATTTCTAGTATGTGGAAAATAAATAAATAAATAAATATAAAATTTGCAACTACTATAAATGAAAATGTTTCTGAATAAAAGTGGGCCCAAATTTGTGATTATTGATTTTCGTGCACGTTTAAAAGAAAAAAAAGTTTTATACTGAGTTTTTGACGAACTAAGTGATGTAGCACGCCAGCCTCGCTGGGCACGGACTCGGATATCACCATCAATGTCAGGTTCGGGTCATGCGGGAATGGGGTGTTACAGGCAATCCATCCATGCATAATGTTCCTCTATAAATCATCGAAGCCTTCTTTCCATCTTCGAAGGTCACATAACCATCCAGACAACTTTGATAATTGGTTAAGTAATTCTTTTTCCCTATCATGTGGCGTGAGCATCCACTATCAAATTACCAACCACGTTGCAAAGATGCCTTCATCGATTTAAAAACCATAAGAGCTTACAATTCACTCTTTTTCACCCAAGTAGATTTCGGTACTGAGAGCTGAAGTTGAGATTTTTGTGAGGGACATAGAATTCTTTGGCTTTGGCTTCTTTGAAACAGAAATGCAGTAATTGGTAATATCTTGGCCTTATATGCCTACTAACTCTGCAAAAATGACACGTGAGTTCAAATATTCGATTCTTTCTTGATGTTTCTTCTTCTCGGACAGATCTGGACATATTATTTTTCTCCTCATTCACATTAGAGCATTCACCCTTATAGCCAATGCCTTGAACATCCCCTTTAACCTTACCAATTTTCATTAACTTTTCTAGTTTTTTTGTGCCTCCATTTAACATTCTCAATCCCTTTTCGATACTTACTAATTTCATTCTAGCTGCTAAGCTCATCTAATGCCAACATCAATTTCTTTTCTAACTCTTAGATGGTGTTCTTCATGGAGAGATTCTCTTCCTTCAATCTTTCATTCTTTCTACATGTTTTCACTCATTTTTCATACATAGCTTTATAAACCTCGTAAATATTCCCCTCTTTATCAGCTAGGCCACTTCCATCACTGTCATAATTGGATATTAAGCCTTGAGTTGATTTGTTTTCATTTTTCTCAAAATTTTTCGATTTCTACCTTTTTCGTTTTCAATTACTTCCTTCTTAGTTAATGTTAAGCAAGTAACTGGACTTTTTCTATATAAAACAACTAATGCAACACCATTAGCGATTTCTTCTTCACTATCATATTCACACTTGAATTCATTCTCACTCCAAGTGCTAGTAAAGTATTTTCTTTTTCTCTTCTTCAAAGTATTAGCACATTCAACTTGAACGTGCCTGAAACCTTGACACTCATGGCATTGGATTCTCTTCACCATCCTTTCACTCTTTTGAGTTTGACTTGTTTTAAGTTGTTATTTGATGAACTCCACCATGTTGTCTAAAGTAGGGTTTGTCCTTTTTCATTCTTTTCATCCATTTACCAAAATTTCGTGTGAGTAGTACCAAATCTTCATTCTTATCCAATTCATCTTCCACATCATTCACACTTTTTCTAGTTTCAACCTGTAATTCCAATCATTTGTTTCTTTCTTGCTTACCCCTTAAAAGATTCATTTTGAAATTTCTAAGACTTCTAATTAATGTGGTGGGCCTCCTCTATTGCTGCAACTTTCAGAATAAATCTCGGAGATAGTGATCTCAACGTCTTCTTGACTAGCTTCAAATTGGAATATTTTTTCCTGAGTAGATATGCCTGATTAGTTATATCTCGCAGTCATTCACGAAAGTCCCCAATAGTCTGATTTTCATCCATCTTTAGTTTTTCAAATCTCATAGTTAATGTCTATAATTTTGACACTATCATAGATTTGGACCCTTCATGGATAGTGTACACAAAGTATCCCACGCTTTTTTAGTTGATTCACAGGCTAATATCATTGAGAAGCGTCCTTCATCAATAGCATTGAATATCACATGCATTTTGTAAGGCCCTAATACCCTTAGGAGGATATGGGGGCATCGCGCAGACAATATAATAAACATACATACAGAACCGAGACAAAACTAAAACATACGCAACATTCATCATGCATTCTCAATAGTTCAAAGTAGAAGAAATTCAAAAAAATCGTACATCATAATACACTGAGCTTAATACAGCTTGTCCAAACTAGAACTAGCCTGAATTAAAGTTATTACAAACCTTTAAACAAATCCAAGGTCATATACAAGCCAAAAACAAACTCCAAAATACAATTTTAACAAAACAATGACTCAGACCCTATTGACCATTATGATTGACTCGTCTCAGTCCTTATGTCCTTTTCTCTGAACCCACACGAGGCAAATCTACCGGGCTAAGCATATAGCTTGGTGAATAATAACTAATCTATGTATAAATTGACAATTAAATATACCCAATCATGGTATATCAAAAACATGCATTAACAGTTTATCGGAACGAACAATTTAAACATATTATATTGGATTTCAGACAAATTGTACATGAAGCAGAACTAAGTCTCAAAAGAGGGTATAAACCCTTCATAATCAAAACACAATTTCTTTAATTATATCAGAGTCGGACATAAATCAGAACATAAAATCATATGACTGTTAAATCCATTTATAGGAGTGAGTAACGGGACTTATATGAGAGATACTATGATTGGTATCAGCAGGAGAGACATATGTCTCGATATCAGCAGACACCGAAGTGTCAATACATGAGACACCAAAGTATCAGTATAGACACCTAAGTGTCAATAACAGGAGACACCGAAGTGTCAATACAGGAGCAACTGTGAACTTCTAGGCATGCCTATTTACCCACGACTAGGACTTGACAGTTTTAAAAATCAAAAAAATTCATTTCATGCTCAACATAATTAACCAATCATTTCTTTCCTACCAAAATTCAAACATATCGATCTGACAACTTTACAGATCATTCAATAGATTAAAGTCAAACAGAAAACAATATTCAAAGCCGAACTATCCAAAATTTCTTACTAGATTACTTACTGATTTACCTACAAATATTCAATAAGACTTACTTACAGAAGAGACCATCTAAATTACTTACTGATGCTCCTTTACTTCTTATTGCCTCGAAGTCCCGGCAATATCTGAAATCAGTCGCTCGATGCATCCCTCTATAGCATTTAATACAAACACATATCACTATTGTGCACAATTATAAATTCAATTATGCACATTCATGTATACTGAATATGTACGACGCATGTTCATGACAAATTTTCAGGCTTTTTATCATTAATCTTGTTACATTATCAATCATGCGAAACCATACTCAATTGCTCAATCCAGATTTATTTCACAACCAACTTTCAGTCCACTTTGCTCAATTATTCTCATTAGGAAGGTGAGGTAATTAGGTAATACTTCCTTCTAGAAAGTTTTCCCTCTTTGTCTTCGGTTTCCAATGATACCAAGTTCATCCAATTTGGTTTATTATACTGAAAGTTATACTCAAAAGATTTTAGACTATTCTTAAGCTTCAATAGAATTCTTATCTCAAATTCCAATCAAATTCTGAAATTCTTAAAGGCAGAATTGGAATTTAATCTCTTCATACAATTTGTATCATTATGTCTCTAGTTTAATCATAATTAATAATCATCTCATTCAGAGGTCTACAGATCAAGATATAGTCTAATTACCAAAGTATGTTCAGTATAGATCATCCCAGTTATCATACTTCAACACAGTCACATTTTCATCTTAAATTTATCAATCAATCCACTTTATAAAGTCCTAATTTTTTTGTTGGAGATGAATATCAATGTCTTATGAGTCCATTGGTTTAAGAATCAAGTCATTTGGATGTCTTATGAAGAAGTTATAGCCAAAAGGAGCAAGGGTGTTCAGGGTGAGTCAATCCTTTGGTCAAACCAGCAATGTCACTGTCGTGCTTAATCCAACTAACTTCCAGCAATTAAACACGAGGGTGACTTTTCAATTTAAACAAGTGAAGTCATCATCGTGCATTTGCACGAGGGTGACTTTTCTAACTTATCCACCAAACTTACCGTCGTGCATTTGCACGAGGGTGACTTCTCCAACTAGCCATTTTCCTAGAAATCACCATCTTCTTCCTCTCTTCCAATTTTTCCACCAGATTTCTCACTTCATTTTATTCAATGAACACTTATCACACTTAACCCAATTATTCTACTTCCATTTCAGCTCATCACAACTCAAACAAATCAAATTTATATTTAACCACTAAAAACTGATGCATTACACAAGCTTTCTCTTACTATTGTGTATTTTCCATTCTCATTTTCCTCTATGCTTTCACTTCATTTAACACAAATGACACTCCAATCTGTCCTCATTTTAGCTCAACAGCACAAAACAAATCAAAGATCCAAGGTTCATATCCAATGTCAAAATTCCGATTCTCATTCATGTATAATTCTATTTTTCTGCATTTGTTCCATTTCTGGTACTATTCACTTCACTAATTTCTCATTTAACCCATTCTGAATACCACCGAAGCTACCCATCTTACACACCTCATGCACAAATTTCAATTTGAATCTTTCAAGCATCATCAGAATCATTTGATTCATTTATATGAACACTCAAATACCCATGCATAAACCATGAGAAGCAGAGCATATATTCACCAAGATTCATGAAAACATCACTTATTAGTTTCAACAAAAACTCTAGCAGTAACCTTCGATGGAAGTAGTAACAATTCTCCAACAATAAGATTTCAATGGATAAACAAGAACAAGGAACAAGTTGTGTGTTGAAAGCTTACGGTGAAGAACAAGCTACAATGTTTTCTAACCAAAAACTTAACCCACGTATCCATTTTGCATGATATACATATGTCACCAACTAAAATTTCCACATGTTTCACTACCATTAGTCCATTTTCAACATTTTCCTAGTTCATAATTATCCCAATTTAGAAATTCCTAAAATTTGTAAAAAAATTCTAAAATAATTCCAATAGTCTTGGAATAATTTCCCACAATTTCATCGCATTTAACAATGCATTTTATCCAAAAATGTCAAAAATGCATGTACAATTATTTGTATGAGTCCAAAAATACATAAGCACAAATAAGCAAAAATTCAATTATGCAAAGCATACTATGCATTGAAATTCCTCAATATTCTAACCCCTAACATGGGGCATTACACATTGCTTGTGAGTTTCCAAGTACGCTTTTTTCTTCGACTCTTATCCATTTAAATGGATCTTTTTGAACTGTCTCTCATTTATGATCAGTAATCATTGGATGTGTCCACCCTTGTACTACTGAATGTCAAGCTTTTATACCCTGAACTTGGATAAAGATTCTCATCCGTGATTTCCATGCAGGATAGTTAGATCCATCCAACAGTAGTGGTCTGGTGATTGATGCACTCTCTCTTATAGCCATATTTGCGAAATTAGGATCTGCACCAACTTATTACTAAGTTCTGAATCGGTGACCTTTTCTCTGATACCAATTGAAAAATCGTAAAGAGTAGTAGTTTTACAAACTTTCCAATTCGTTTATAGCAAACAAAAATTTAGGAAAATTAAAAGAACCAAAAAATAAATCAACACCAAGATTTATTATCGCAATTCGACACACCTTGCCTACATCTGTGGGGCCCTCACCCAACTTAATACTTTCACGAAAGTATAATAGATTTACCCAGGGATTTACCACTCAACCCTTATCACTATCTCTCAACTTCACTTCCCGTGAAAGTATTTCACACCAAATAGTACAACCGCCTCGTACTAACCTCAATAGAGGATTTTCTCAATCAATCTTTTAACGAAAAAATAATAAACAAAAAACTCAAATGATTAAAATAATAAAGAACGAAAACTAAATACACTTGAGATAGACAAGAATAGCTTCTTGATGAGTTCCGCTCCTCTAAAATGGATCTGAAAATTATTGACAAAAATTAGCAGAATCACGCAATACTCTGAACTACCTTACGATTGCACCAAGAACATATTCAGTATGACAGATCAATCAATTAAGCCTCCACCAAAATCATCCAAGAAATATAAACCAGAAGTATATCGACTGCACACCCAACAATCGACCAATGGCCCCGAATGTCAATACACGCCCTTGAACCACCACTGTTTTTACATAACCGTGCAGCACACAGAAATATCTAGAAGCCAATAGCAGTGACAAAACTCCCACCAA
The DNA here is from genome assembly GCA_027563575.1 of Erythroxylum pedicellare. Classification (NCBI taxonomy): domain Eukaryota; kingdom Viridiplantae; phylum Streptophyta; class Magnoliopsida; order Malpighiales; family Erythroxylaceae; genus Erythroxylum; species Erythroxylum pedicellare. The sequence goes on from JAOQMP010000004.1 coordinate 25,195,616, forward strand.
ATTCACATGAGTCATACTAGAGATATACACGATATTAGCCATAAAGAGCCACACTCTAACCGTAAATCCAATTCACTTAATTCCTATCCCAAAAATTCAGCAGTACGCATATTATCAATCATCAACGTGATAATAATATACTTCCATTTTGTGTACGCATATTATCAATCATCAACGTGATAATAATATACTTCCATTTTGTATAAGATTCTTTCGCAACTATAAATATAACCACACCTTTTTGCATCTAATTATAATTAATATTTTATATGTCCAATTAATAAATAACATGTCAAAATTAAATAAAAGGCAAAAGAGATTGTGAACATATATTTATTTAGCTTCGTGTGGAGAAGATGATAAACTTGCAGATTGAGATAAAACATTGGGCACGAGATGTAAACATTTCATTTCAAGAGTAAAATTTTATATAATAAAATAAAACTGCGTTTTTGTTGCCCCTTTCCGCTTGCTCATACTCAAAGGGCAACATTAACAATAGACGCACATTTCAACGTACAGCAAAAAAAAGCATACGACATTGGTAAGGACAAAAATATATTCTGGGGGAAAGGGATCAAGTCGGTCTAACTCTAAACCCTTGGTCGAGGTCGAGGATGACGAAGCACACACACAAAAGCCCAATTTGGTATCAACCAGCTGTGTAGGCAAAGCTGATAACTCCCGTTTCTGTCTAACAGCTTTTATTTTTTGCAAGAGCAAGATATCACATATATTCTGAAAACTTCCTATGAAACCAAGCAAATTTGATGAACATAATCTATAACTTGAGGAAAACAAACTCCTCAATAGCGGAGACTTCCCCAACTTTCTTGAGAGCCTCCTTGTTTGGTGCTTCATCCACACCAATTGCCATTATTGCTCGTTCCCTCTTTCCAGTCCTTCCCACACTCATAAAACTTACATTTACGTTTTGCTCCCCAAGAATGTTTCCAACCTGACCAATCATACCCGGTTGATCAACCTGCCTGCATAGTATCAGGCTGCCTTCCAGGCTCACATCTACACTGAACAAACCGATTCGTGTCAAGTGAGGAACACCATACCTCACTCTCCCCTCGATGCTAATTTCTCCACTGTCCGAAATAGCGCTTGCAAACTTAGAATCCACATGGGATATCTGTACCTGGATTGAGTGGATTGGGAATTCAGGGTATGTGTCAACCACTACCCGTTCCTCAGTGATCCTCAGTCCTTTTTGCTTTGCTATGAAATCTGCATTGACAAGGTTTATGTATGAGGTCGATATCGGTTCAATTATGCCTTTGGTGATCATGGCCCTCAGAAGCCTTGTGTCCAAGTCGTCTGGGCCTCTGGCAGACCTGTAAACTACCTTAACTGATTTGATCCCATCCCCACCTGACACTAGCTGCACTGCTGTCCTTCCAAGCTTCTCAGCTAGCAGCACATAAGGAGCTAGTTCTGACAAAACCTCTGGAGGCACCATTGGAGCGTTCACGGCAGTTGCAGAAAGTTCTCCTTTCAATGCTCCAATTACAGCTTCTGCAATTTCAATAGCTACACCTTCCTGAGAGATAGAGAGATCATCTTGCAAGTTAATATGTTGCACGACACACGATATAGACAAACTTAGCCGAGGAAATGACTAATATACCTGTGCTTCTTTAGTGCTGGCTCCGAGATGAGGTGTGACAATGACTTTCTCGTGTTGCACCAATTTGCAATCTTTAGACGGAGGTTCCTCTGTGAATACATCAAGTGCAGCCTATATGAGCAAAACCAAAGAAAGTCAGTTCTTCTCCAAGATACCACGTTTGCAGAACCCAACAGAGGCATTGAATGTAAGAACTAGTACCTGAGCTACTTTTCCACTGTCAATGGCTCTCACCAATGAATCGTCATCAATAACTCCACCTCTAGCTACATTAATTATGCGAACCCCTTTCTTCATCTTCTCAAAAGTCTCATCATTGAACATGTTTTTAGTGTTAGGAGTGAGTGGCAAATGAAGAGAGATGAAATCGGCAGTAGAGATGGCTTGATCAAAGGAGACCAACTCTACACCAATGGCACGGGCTCTGTCAGCTGGGGCATATGGATCATGGGCAATGACGTGCATGCCTAGACCTTTGGCACGTCTTGCAACTTCAGATCCAACTTTCCCAAATCCCAGAACAGCCAACATCTTCCCGACCATAGACACGCCGACATACTTGTTTCGCTGCCATTGCCCTGAAAATATTTCATATGATCACACTATTAAATTTGACAAGTCCAAATAGCAGATGCTAGAAAGGTGGACTGGTTTCCATATTCGTCAATGGCGGTTCTTCTGTATTATTCGTTTCCAGAGGTTAAATCTTTTATTCAGAAACCATAACCTTGAACCTACCCCAAGATCGCGCAGGAATGAAAATATCTTTTGCCGATGATTTTTAAGTTGGTTTCTTATCTGGCCCTCATTCAAGCTATAGATAAAATAAGTCACTGGATAACCAATTGCTTTTAAATCAAAGATCGCAGAAGATTCTGGGAAGTCCTCTCGATGTCTGGTTGGCTAGAAAAGTCCAATAATTGACAAAAATGTTCATTGTTTAAAGCTGAACGCGACGTCCTTGAACATAATTACATAAAATAAATTACGTACACATCTATATTGGAATTTAAGCACCTTGAAGATTCTGTGATCCATATGGACAGACAGACAGCGTGGACTTTGTCAACCCAAATGATTCTTTTACTTTTATGTATATATATATATACATACTATCGTTAAGAATGTATTCACTAAATTTTAAAAATTGAAATTCTGATGTATATGAAATTCTTTCTACTTGACATTTGTGCTTACTGGGAACATAGCAAGTTCTTGTGGAATTAAATTCCAAGGCCAATGTTTGACAAAAGACCCACCCAAGCTGTCACGTGAAAGTGAGTTCAATTATAGTGCATACCCCACCTCAAACCAACTACCTAGCATTACCAACTACCATAACATTTACAAGTTATAATCGATTTCAGATTACAAAGATGTTTGTTAATGCGAAATGAAACCAAACCTTGCATAGAGATACAAAATGGAAAGTCTACTTAGGAAGAGAATATCTTTTAAAAGCTTTTACCATTGAAAGAAAAAGAAAATATTAATTATATTCTCTAAATGCTATATATCCTTTCCACACATTTTAGGAGTACCCACCCGCGAGGAAAATCGGACTTCAACAAGATTGAATCAAAATATTCTTGTTAACTTATACAAGACTTTAACCACTTTTTCCATATTTCTTGGAATGAAAATGAAGAAACTGTGAATGAAAAATACATACCTGCTTTCATGGAGGCATCGGCCTGAGAGACGTTCCGTGCCATGCAAGCTAGTAAAGCGATGCCGTGCTCCGCCGCTGCTATGGTGTTGGCGGTTGGGGCATTTACCACCAAGCACCCAAACTCAGTCGCAGCCTGTAGATCCACATTGTCAATTCCCACGCCAGCTCTTCCGACCACCTTTAACCGCCCCTTACTCGCCTCAAACACCTCTCTCGTCACCTTCGTCCCGCTCCTCACAATCAAGGCATCGCAATATGAGATCTTTTTGCAGAGATCATCATGGGAGATATCGTAACAGCAATCCACGTCGCCGAACTTTTTCAAAAGCTCAATACCCGCGTTTCCAAGCTTCTCGGAGACCAAAATTGTGGGCTTTGATTCGTCAGAGGTGGATGCTGCTGAAAAAGATGGCTCGGTGGATAATTCTACGGTTTTTATGGCGCTTTTGACAGATAAAGAACGGTGAGTGTTTAAATGAGAATGAGAGAGCTTTATGTCGATGGGCATGCTGGATACAGCGGTCGTGCGCAGGAAGGAGAGGCTGTGGAGAGAGGTCGGTGGTGGTTGAGAACAGCGGGAGACGGAGGCGGCCGTGGTTGTAAGTTTAAAGATGGGTTTGGTGGTGGAAGCCATAGCAAGGTAGTAGTCTTTAGCTTCTTGGATCTTTTGTTGTGGCTTATGGTTGACGAGAGTGCCTCTGTGTTTAATTTAAAAAGGGACTGGTGTGACAAGAGTAGTCTTATAATAGAAAATTTGGAATTACCACCAAAGGAAACTGTGGCCATGAACACGTAAATTCTCGGGACGGTAATTTTACTTGGCTCAAGTTTTCTTAGAAATTTCACAAGAATTATACAGTCAACCCTTTTCCAACGTACAGTTGAAGCTTTTGAAAGAGGAGCTGGCGATGGGTTACATCCCCTGTCCTTTATTTTTAGGCAAGAACCAAAGGTGAAAAAAGAAGGTGGTATAGGTATTTGTTCCGCCAATGTAATTGAAACTAATTTTTTTGCAAGATTATGGTTAAATTCAAATATTTTAAATATTAAAAAATAATTATAACATTTTTCAAAATGTCAATTAAAATCATAACTCCAACCTCATCAATTCTTTATAACTTAAAATTTTTTATTATTTTTTCTTATCTAATAAAAGGATAAGTTGAAGTTCAGACTTGACCTGATTTGACCTCGAACTTGATTATCAAGCCTAGTTGGAATATATTCAGGCATTACTTTTATTGCCAAAAAAGAAGGACACCAAAACAACTCGAGAGAATTAGGGGAATTAGAACAACTCGGAGATAATGATCATGAGAAGAAAAAGACAATTAGGATAAAGGAGAAAAAAGCATTTACACAAGCTTCAATTTGATATTTTCCCTAGTTTTTTTCCTTTGTTTTGAAGCAAAACTATGTTAGTTTTATCATACACTTAATCAATTGATTACAAGTTTTATGAGTGAGCCAACCCCAAAAGCTAGCTTAAAGGATGAGAGAGTCTATAAGTCTATAAATCTCATATTACTCTCTCTTATTATTAATATGGGACAATTAGACTGTAACATTCCATCACGCTTCGTAGTCCAAGTACATATGGGTTGATTGTTCGTTAGACCTTTTCTAAACCCAGGCAAACACTGTCATACCGACGTCACCACCCACACACTTGAGGGTTGGCTGTGAGCTAGGCCTTTTCTAACTTGGAGCAAATATTGTAATACCGGCGTCACTACCTGTGACACGAGGACTCGAAGAAGCGATGTTGACTATGATACCAATTGTTATAAATCTTATAGGAGAGTTAACCCCAAAAGTTAGCTTAAAAGGTGGGCGGATTCATAAAATTGTAAACCCTCACTTCAGTCTCTCTTACTATTGATGTGGGACAATTAGACTGTAACAGATTCATATTGCATTTTTATAATATCTTTAAATTGTTCATAATTATTGTTCTATTTATTGAGACTAAATATTAATAAAGGCTATTATAAATTACGTTTCTTCCTTATAAAGAAAGTGGGTGTTCTCACAAACTAAGGTGTGAAAAATACTTAAACAAACTTCATTTGAAATGTTACTTATATGTCTATGAAAATTGTTATTATGATAATTATATAAGTGATCATTTGATTTAAGATCTTCAAAGTATCTCATATAAAGATTATTATATTTTGAAATTACTTATGACCTATTATAGTCAATAATAACTCAAATAGTTTTGAATATAACATGAATTACACAAATTAAGTGATTAATATATGATTAATCCTCCCAAGGTAATTAGAGAAAATATTCCATTATTTTCAATTAGTAATAATTCAAAAAATTATTGGCCAAGATGCAATGACATTTCAAAATAGTTTTCAAATATTATTAGCAAAATCAATTATCAATAATAAAAAACTAATATGATTAATCTCAAATATAATAGATGTTATTTTTATGTGTTTGTGCCTAATTAGAACATTGTATAATGAAAGGATATAATTATACGAAAAAATCATGCTTAGAAAAGTTTTGTTTTGATAAATTAGTTATATAATTAATTAAGAATGAAGGTATACGTACATAGTTAGAGCTTATCTAAAAGATCTCACACCTAACCAGAACAAAATCAACCCACCCTAAATATCCTAGCGGAAAGCAGCAATCTAAAATGAATACATGCTCCACAGTGCATTACACATGAAATGAAACTATACAAGTCCATATACAAAACATGCTAGCATTGACAATTCTCATACGCAGAATTGAGTATATTTCCTTTTCCGAACTTATCATTTTGTTTCCTGCACTCTTATAACATCTCCTTTCCATGATTTCTGATAACATTTGTTTGAACCCAACCTTCACTGAAGTCAGCTTCTACCTGAAAGGAAACAACCTTTGCAAAATACAGAAGTACAATCTATCCTTCTGGTTCATGCCACCAATGTATCCGTACCCCATTCTTCTTATGACGCATTTGAAAATACTTATAGGAGTATCAACTTACTCACACAACAACTCAACCAAATAAACCCAACAATTATGTACATTTTCGCGATTACTACGACCAGCAAAGAGTGTTGAAGCCTCTTTATTTGAAAAGGTTAGTCAAATTATTTTGACGTTATTAATATTTGAATAGTAATAAAGTGTCGGCAGATGTTAACATTGATCTATAATATAAATTATTTAATTAAAGAATCAAATCAAATAAAATTAAAGGATTTAATTTATCTAATCTTAAATATAATTTAGAGTTACAATTTATATCTATTATTAACTAGTCAAAAACCTAATAGGTCACACAAAAATAACGGTTGAAGAAAGAAAAAGTATTTTAATCAATTAGACTTGATCGTAAAATTTGATAAATTTCAAAATTAAATATAAAATATTTAATAAATAAATATCGATATGAAATACTTGATTCTATTTGAGCCCGATTGGTATTTAATTAAAGATAATTATAATTTTATTTCAATTAAATTACTAAAAGATTTAAACTTTATTAAGAATAGGTTTAAGTTTTAAAGAAGGCCGTGCTTATTATCTATCCTCTTTACATCGAGTTCTTTTACTCATTCGTGTGGATATTATTAGAAGTCCAACATATGTACAATTTTGATGGTTTCATCGAACTAATTTTATGGATAGCTTGAGGGAATTAATTGCGTTCACATAATTAATTCCCTCAATTTATGCTTATTATATTTATGCATTAATTGTGTTTACAGTGATTTTAACTTTTAAAAATTTAAATAAAAATTTTATTCATATTACCAAAGCCCAAAAATTATTACTTAATGATATGAATATTATACTGAACGTGGTACCAGATTAGATTTTGATATGATATTATATCGATATCGGTCAATATAAGGTACCGTTTTGTGCAATTCTTTAAATTTATGAAATAGCCCCTGAATTTTTTTAAATTGCAAAATATTTCATTAGTATATTGTACTATACACGTTATAATTTTACTTCAACCATGTCTCTAAAACTCCTAATAATAAAATTTTAGAATAAAATTTTTTTATTTATTTTTATTAACAATATTTTCACATGTAAATAATACCACAAC
>JAOQMP010000004.1:25282382-25297162 GCA_027563575.1 Erythroxylum pedicellare
AAATCAAAACAAACTAGCAACAATCAAATAATGCAATAGTGGAAATCCGAAGAGAGAATTAATCAAGTTATGGGAGAAGGGATTTTACCTATCATTAATGCTTATCTAGCCTTTTATGTGCTTATGGGATGTTAGTTCTAGACAACTGTAGGGTTGATTACTCACTCTCGAGCTATAATCATTCCCTAAATTATAAACTCTAATCGAATTACGAAACCTACAATCTCTCGATTCACAAATTACCCACAATTCTAATTAGTTCTAAAGATCTCTAATAAACAATCAGTCTCACATGGGATCTCTCTCTATGAAATAACCGACTAGATTAATTAAGTGGTCAATTAGATCACCTAATTCTCGTTAATCTTATCTAATCATTTTTATCTAGTTTACCCTCTCGGTTTGTTACTGAAATATGCAAGTACATCAATCAATCACAACACTTAACTCAAGTAAACACAAATTAACTAGATTAACATTAAAGATACGCAAAATCCCGAAGGTAAAGTTAGAGCATCATCAACAACTCAAAATCCATAACCATACAACTCATCTCAATCTTACACATTTAAATGTATAAAAAAGTAAATAGGGAGGAAATGAAACTCAGGTTGGATGATTCTGGAGAGCAGCGGTGTCGAGAGATCACCTATTCTAAGAAGCTTCGACGTTGGAACCCTTTTCTTCTTCCTCTTCTTCTTTTCTCTCTCTTCTTTCTATCTATCTTTTGGGTTTCCAAATGTAGGTAGAAAACCAAACCTCTAGGATTCCATCATAATCCTTTTATAGTCTTTACCAATTAAGGTAACCCTAGTATCTTTCCGAGGTCCAAAATGTCTGAAATGTCCCTCAAAAACTTGAATATGAAAGTGCCTTCGAATCTGTCTACGCGCAGGTCACGATTATGGTAGGTTTACCGGCTCTCTAACACAATCGTGGAAAATTCCCCACAATCGTGGCCCTATACTTGAGCTTTTATGAAGATCGTGGCATATTTTCCACGATCATGGCCCAATATTGGTGCTTCTGTCACAATCGTAGCAAGTCCCCCACAACCGTGGCCATGTGTTTAGGTCCGATTCTCCTCATAAACTCTTCTGAATGCCTGAAACACTAACGAACTCATCATGACACCTCATATATATATAATTTAAGCTCAAACAATTGTTCTCACCCAAACCCTTAATACACAAATGTTTCTAAACTAACACAATTCTTAACCTAAACACATACTAAACTATCAAATTAACCACTAAACACATAACAAATTACCTATAGAATATAATGCAATCTACACCTATCAACCATGAAAAAAAAAATTCATATGTAGCTTTTCCAAGGTTGTATTGAGTCACCTCCTAAACCTACTTCCTATTTAATCCAACACCTTCGAATGGGAATATGTGTTGAATTAGGTGATCAATAATACCAAAACATTGAAATCTCACACTATACTGATTAGTGTTGCTTTCACCATTTCCATATATCACACTTGGAGAGAAAGAAACAATAGAAGATTTATAGCTAAGAAGGAGGATAAATACATATTTACTGACAAAATCCTTAACTCAATTTGTGCTTACATATATGCCAAGAACGTCCATCATCTCCTTTCCACTGAAATGAAGAGTAAGTGGTTACTTTAACAACTTGGTTTTTTTATATGTCTATAGTATTTGTATCGTAGTCCTTTTGGAAAATGTTAGTCAGCTTAAAGCCTTACACTCATCCCCTTGGTTGCAATAGTTTCTACTATAGCAATACAACTTTATTAAATTTGAAAAAAAATTATTCTTTTGCATATTTGTCATTGGTATTGTTTTCTATGAGTAGGAGCTAAATTTTTTTAGTGCCTACGTGATGAACTTTAAGTTATGATAACAACATGATTTGATCTTTTATTGAATGCAATTTTATTGATTGATTTATTACAATTCAATTATGTGTTATATTCTTGTTCTAATATATCTGGAATATTATTTCATATGATTGAGATTGAGAAATCTTTTTATGTGAATGGATTTACCATAATTGGAAGGAGTTGCATGCAAACCTATAAATAGATCGATACAAATCTTTTAGATTAGGATGAAACTTAATAATGAAATTCACCAATCAATAATGCAATCCTAACTAGAAAGATTTATGTTAATCAACTGATAGAATAGTTGGTAGTATTCTTGAGAAAGATATTAACATGAGATAGGAATTTTCACGGTCCAATAATCAATAATTCAATTACATGATAATGTTTAAGAATTCTTAGGGAGATTCATCACCGAGGTACTATTTATTTGATATCAAATGTTCCAAATATTTTCCTCTATCTATTAATTACTCTTTTATTATTTAACTATTAATTTATATTGTGAATTTAATTAAAAATAAAACAAAAAATAAACTAATATTGAAACATTTCTTGTAGGATTGACTCGTACTTTCCTGTGCCAGCTATATCTACATCGTACAATTGTGGTTTTTAACATTGATAAATTCTTAGAGTACAGAATAAGTCAATCAGAGGCAACATTACTCAAGCACACAAGTGGCAGAAGAGTAGTCAAACAAGTAAAAGAATTTTAGCTATAGTTGTAGAAAGAAGATCTTCCACATGATTAAGGAAAAATGAAGTAAATGTTTAAGGAACTTCAATTACACCTATAAAGAAAGAAGAACTTCATCAATAAACTTCATCAATATTAAGGATATGAATCTAGTTAGTATACAACAAACATCAACTTCAGCTACATATTCAGGCAAAAGAGTATTTAAGAGATTTATGGAGCAATTTAGTGCGGTTGTATTTTTTAGTCATTCGTAGTTTTATATTTTGTAATTATTATGATAATAATTACACAATTCCTAATATATTCTTATGTTTTGTTTTTCAGTGACAATACTTTGTAATTATAAGTTGTTTGGAAGACCATAGAAATCATCTTTTTTTGTTTTGATAACTATATCATATGTAATTTTTGTTATTATATGTAACTTACATGTTCATACCATTGTAACTTTTATTACATGCTTCAATAATGTTTAAATAAAGTAACATAAAAGGAAAATATTACATTTCGTTAGTCATTAAACGCGGTTTACAATAATTCATAAATTTTATAGGTACTTGCTATGATTAGTACAGTAACACTTTAATAGCCACTTCCTAAATACATTGTTCCAATCTTTCAATATAAAATTCTACCAGCTTGATCCTATAGCTAACCTAACTCCACTAAAACTTCATTAGCTTGGACCTATTGTTATGGCTTATAATAATACAACTTGATCTCAAATATTGTCATGACTGAACCAGCCCTATTAACAATGTGAGATGACACTAACAACATCCTCATTCCACTCTTCTTTTTAACACGAAGCGTAACTTTTTTTAGTCATTTTATTCTTGTGTCAACGTTTGTTAGTAACTTCGACTCTCTTGCTATAAAATTTTCCTTCAATTCATATAGATTAATCACAACAATTGTTGTTGATAATATTTATGAAAAGTTTTCATCCCTTAGGTAAGAACATAGGTAAAAATGTGCTTTATAATTTATATTTTAGGTGAGTGCAAAAGTTCCAAGTTAACAAATTATTGATACATTTTTAAGTTTATATATATTTGAAAATATATTTGAAAATATATTTAATAAATAGAACATTCATAATTTATTTTCAAATTAGCCTTTGTCCAAAAATATTTCATAGGTGATTTTATAGCCTACTAATATGATCCATCTATTTGAGTCTCATTTAAAGATGATGAAATGTTTAACTTCATTTAGACAAAATTCATTGAATTAAAGAAAGGAGTGAGAGCTAGGATTCTCAAATTGAGAATTTGGGAATAAGTGATAGATTTAGGACAACATTATCCTATGAATTAGAGATAAAAGGACATAATATGATGTCGTCCAATAAAGTGCAGTGAAAACTAATATAGATTAGGCCAAACCAAGTAAGATTAGATATAGATGCATCCATGGAAAAGAACCTATGTGGCCACAAAACCATAGGAGTGTATGGGAAAATTTTACCTTATTATTACCGTATGGAACTCCTATTACAATTTGTATAATAAATGTTAGACCCTTCTTAACTAATTTATTGAATTTAATTCTGAACACAATTTTTTCTTAGCCTTAAATAAAGTAAAATTGTTTAAGAAACTAACAATTAAAATACTTAGTATGAGAACATTTCCAACACATATGTATATAGTTTCCAATGTTTGTATATGTGTTTTGCATTTTTGACTTCTTCGATTGCAAGATCACTTAATCTCATTACCCTATGGTAACTTCAACAATACCATGAGTATAATACTTTTAACTTCAAATAAATGGAAGATTCCTTCCTCTTTTTATCTATTCTTTGCTCATTGCTTGACATTTTATTTTTCAATCAAGTTTCAATATTCGTTTCCTTTTCTTTCTTATACAACTTTCAGTTGTTTAGCTTTATATAAACAAAATTCACTCTCTTCTCCCTCATACTTACTTAAATACATAAAAATTGTATCATAGAAAAGAAAAATATTTCTGATTTGGAGACAGTTTGTGCTCATCATACCGGCCTCCTACCTTTTAACATACAATGGTAAAAATCAGACCCGAGGCTTGATCCATTGACTTTAGACCGGGCCGAGCCTAGGTCCAATTGCCGAGATTAATTTGGAATGGGGCATATTGCCTTATAACTTCTTATCTGAGACTTTCTGTGAGTTTGCCAAAATCACAATATTCAACACATACAATAAAATACAAAACCTTTTTTCTCCCTTGCGTTAAAAAGAAAGTTAAAATTAAAAAGCACTCAAAAGTCGTGATACTAAAACCATGTCACAACAAAAGATTGAAATTTAATTGCCTTTCAGAATGGTAGCAACCCTGTTTGTGTTCTATTTTTCTGGAAAAATTATTTTCACATTTAGTCATTCAAGGAAAAAAAACTTTTTTGACGTTTGAATTACCGAGAAGAGAGTGCTTGCGAGTACTGTATGTCTGGCAGCACAATCGCAAAACTTGGAAGAAGCTTGCATCTAAACATTCTGCTGACCAATGGCGGTAGAGAGAGAAAAATGCAGAGGGTAGACAGAGTGAGCAGGCCCAACTGAATAAAGTTTAGAAAACATGTTACCTAAGACCCATTTTCTACATTAACAAGACATATTTAAAATGTGTCAGCACTATTAATTGGGGCTACGGTATAAAATTAAAAGTTAAAATAATTTATTTTCAATATTTAAAATTTTGTTACGGTTTATCCTCTAACTTAAGGTTTAAAATACTATTTCGTACTAGTCAGCATATATCATATCAAACCAAATTTGATATAAAATAAAATATCGGTTGTATCATATTCAAATATTGGCCGCTATGTTATTCTTAACATTGCCGTAATCATAGGGATCTTTCAATTTTCCTTATTCAATCTTTGCAAAGGCAAATCCCCACAATACTAAAATGGAATAATCATACGGATCTTTCAATTTTCCTTATTCAATCTTTGCAAAGGCAAATCCCCACAATACTAAAATGGAATAAAAGAACACCCATTTTGAGTTGAACTAGTTCCTGTAAATTTAATCAAATGTTACAACTTTTTTACATTTGAATGTCAAAACTTGTGAAATTATTGCAGTAAATAAAGGAAAAAGCCATTTTATCCTATTACATATAGTATGAAATACCCAAAAAATACTTTTTTTTAATTTAACCATAAATGCTAATAGTCATCGAAATCATTTTTTTCGTTAATTAATTATATTTGACATCTTACATAAGTAACTACCATTCAAAAAAGAATTCAACTCTTATAGAATCTGATAAAAGGAGTTAAAAATAGTAGTGGATTAAGAAAATTCGTAGGATCTGAGTACATCTAATCCTTCTATGCATTGCTGTATGGAAAGAAAAAAGAGTGCAAGTGATCAGGTTATAACCGCACTGTAGAACGAACTTACATTGATAACTTGCTTTAGACATTGCAAAAGCTTGAACACCGTACGGTACTAATCCCAATGTACAGCTAATTTGCTATAATATTTTGGCACCAAAACTCCATCCATCCTTAGACTCTGACCAGATCGGACAAGCTTCTGGCAATGTATCTTTATCACTGAAGCAGCTCAAGTCACTCGGATTCAAGGGCAGCAATTTCATACCTTACTACTTCCATATGTTCATTGATGGCAGTGACAGCATCTTGCACACCTCTTATGGCTTCTTTAAGACCATTATCATACTCAGCATCTGCCTCTGCCTCTTCAGTGCCCGCTGCTTCAGTTATTTCATGGACATGCACACACTCGTGTTCCATTGGTCTCTTAAATTTGCAATTTTCATGGCTTACTAGTCGTCCAGATGGGCGGCCAGCCTTTTTCAACACCTGAATTGTTGCTGTCTTCAAAATTTAGAGAAGACGATGTTAAAATTAAATTTGAGAAATCTAACCTAATCACGCACCTTTTTCACATCTCTTAAAAAAGTTTCCTCTACAATATTTATATAAACCTTAATCCGTTTGCATGTTCTATAAACTTGCGGCCATGTAAGTTGACAAGGTAAGGAAAAGTGAGGTTATCTAATATTAAATCTTCTCTAACCTTTCATGAGGTTATAAGTCAATTCATCCTTGCTCATATTTGATTACCAAACAATATCAAAATTTTCAACTACTATCACCTGAAAGCTAAGTTCATCCAGACAACCAAACAAGCCACATTGAAAATAGCAAATATTCAGTCATCCTTCATTATTGGTGTCACATTAAAACCCAATGGTTCTGAAAAGACAAATTGATCACAAACACCTTAATCATCCATCAACAGGCCATGACTACTTGGCACCAGCATCAACTCGACCATAAAGGGTAATAAGCAGAATACCCAATAATGATGGATCACTAATCAAGGATAGCTTGTTAACAGTTTATAATGGGTGGGATCCATATCAACTGCCAAAGTGCCTAAAGGCATAAAACCGAAACGAAGCTCTCTTTAGATGATCATTAACAATACCATATTATCCCTTTCAAGGCCATAAAGAAGTATCGCTCACACGAACCATCATCACAAGATCCTCTGAGATAATGAGGTATACTATTTAGATTTACAGCTAGGAATGTTGCAATGTCTAAATAATTTATCCTGTCCAAAATGTTGAGAGCATTCATTCAGCATATTGACAAAGTAACCGAGAAGGTAGCTGGTGCATACATGACCCCAAAAAACAATTTCATCTTGTGAAAAAATGTAGGACGAAACGTGAACCTAAATTCATCGACTAGAATTATGCATCTCCAGCTCTAGCACCAACCAAATACATTTTTTACCAAAAGGGAGTTTCTGATGGGGAAAATTTTTCCAGAAACTTAAATAAAAGAGATAATCACCGGCGCTGACGAAATAAAAGACGCTCACCAGATGTAGTTTCTGCTTTTCCTGAGTTTGAACGGCTCTAAGCAGCTGAGCTAAATCAACACGGTCGAAATCTGAGTTCAGAAACAGGGACTCCATTTCAAGTATCTAATCAAAAGAATTATATGAAATAAGAAAACGTCAAGACGAGAATGTTAGGGTAAAGAAGTGAAGTGAATCGGAACTTGTTTAGAGCAGTCGTTGAACTCCGTTGTAATCTGACCGCAAAGCTGCTGATAAGCCAATTCCCCTCCTGACAACATATATTCCCCAAAACCACTGCCCACACAAAACCACAATCAGACAGAGAAACTCTATTCAACCAAAAAGAAAAAAACAAGAAGCAGGATGAAATGGGTTGGTTGGTTTATAATTACACCGTTTAAGTTTGGCATAAGCAATGGCTCGGCGTTGCTGAATATGAAGAAATTGACGAAGCAAAAGCAGGATTTCTGACGATTTCTTATTCTGGATTTCAAGCTTCTTAGAAGCACCCCTATCTCCTTCTTCTTCTTCATCCTCCATTAGTATTATTGCCTCTTCTCTCTCTGCTAGGGTTAACTTCTCGAAATCTTCCATCCCCAATTATATAATTCTATTGCTATTCTACTAATTTCATCACTTTTGTTTCTTGCTTGGTACGCGGTAGTGGCGACTCCTCAATTAACAGCAATTAACTTATGAACTAATTCACAAATCATAATAATTAGGATGAGGCGTAGAATATCCAAAACGCCTCTCACATGGATACGTATTTTCAAGTTTACCTCATACGAAGATTTGGGGGAAAATCTTAGATACTAAACGTGCCTTTAATATCTATTCAACTTTTTTTCTTTGTTCCTTGGCAAAATTCATATTTGCTTAACTACATGCATACAACAATCTAAATTCAAGATGCCTACTTTGTTGCGTTATGTTGATGCACCAATTTTTCCCATAAGAAAAAAGTTTAAAGAGTTTTAGAAGAAGATTAAAACAAAAAAACAAAAAAAAAGAGGGAGGAATAGATTTGATAACAAAAGTATAATCATTCATAAAGTATCTACTGGTACTTATGGCCTCATTCCTTATCACTTTGACCATTCGCTAACTTTTTTCCACATGCACAAATGGTCTAGATCCTGACTACATTTGGTTAAAGCAACTACTTTTTAATCCTTTTAATTTTAAGGAAATACCTTGCTTATGGAGAACCTATGGTTCATATGGAAATATATTAGCCGTTATCACGGGCCATGTCAGCACCATTAATAAAAGGTTTAATAACAGGCTATTTTTATAAAAAAAATTAAAAGTTTGATTATTTTATTGTCATTTTTTAAAGTTTACATTAAAGTTTAGAATTTTTAGGTAACTATTCCTTGAATTTAACTATTTAACAGTTTCTCTCCCTTGAAAAGCCTTACTCACAAGGTTAAGTTATGAAAACCCTTACTACAAATCATTAAGATACTCTTAAATTGCATCTTTTTGCGGTTAAATTGGACTGCTAAACAAGAACCTGAGTCATAAGATGATTGTGCCTTGTTGCCCCCAAAAAGTTCTAAAATTTACCTTGGTCATCCTACTCGCAAGTATACAAGGAAGTTGTAGTGATTACCCAGTATTGTTTCTTACAGAGGTAAAATTGGTCCACTCAAATTAATCTTGAACGAAAATAAAAACCAATGCAATCTTAAACACTCTATCATGATTCATTGGGTTAAGGCTTTAAAGAAAATCACAAAACTAAACTGAAAAATATAATGATTCAACCGGAAGCAAAGACGAATAGAATAGTCGAAATGGAAAACACTTGAGAATTAATTTCATTAATTTAAATCTCCTATGCATGATTCAGGAAAAATGATTGAAAAGTTGTCTTACTAAAATTAACCGTTAAGTTCTAAAACGACTTAAATAATGAATTAATCTAACTTTCGTATTCAACAAGTTATAATCCGAAGTAATTATAGAAATATTCATAACCTAAGCGTCTATAGTTTCTAGTTTCATATTAAACTTCTCCTCTCGATTCTTTATTTAATACCAAAATGATGCAAAGTTTGATCATACTATTACATCCATTCAATTCAGAATCTATAGCAAACATAAGACAACAACACAATCCCTCAATCATGCATATATGACTAAAATAGCTACATTAATTCTCAAGAAAAAGAGATCAGCCCATAATAATATAAACAGGGTTCATCATCTCCAAACACTTTAATTGTATGTTACTATCAACCGAAAAATGTAAAAGTGATGAACAAAAAGAATAATAAAGATGAACTACGAAAAGAAAACAAATAGCAGTCCTTTAAGATAACAAATAATATGTTCAGTAAATAAACAATAAACTAAGCAACAAATGAAAAATAGAACGAGCAAACAAGGATCGGATGAGAGAATGCGGTTAGTCTTCTGCCCCTCTCAAGCTTCCCGCATTAGCTCTTGCCTTCTGCTTAAGCTTGTTCTCACCTAACTCAATGGTTACTCAAGCTCAATGAATTCAACCCCAGCTCTAGCTTTCGACATCTATCCCTAGCTTCAACCTCTCTGTTGTGTTTCTCTCTTCTTCACAGACTTACTATGTTTCTCTTCTCTGTTTCTCTCTTCTTTTTGTCTATCTCTCTGTGCCTCCTGAATGTGTCTATCTGTGTGTAAAGATTGAAGAGTGAAGAATGGAATGTTAAATGTGAGCCGACTCTCTTGGTTGCCAACACCCTTTACCTCTCCTTCTCTTTCCATTTATAGCACGAGTCTATATTTAGGGTTATCGGGTGGTTACGCCGTCACCCTGCATGTGTCAAACTTAAGTGAATGCAAAGAAGTAGTCAAAGGTGTGTATGAGGTAGTCACGGTGATGACATGTTGAGTCACCATCTTAACTATCGTGACAAGCTTAGTCACAGTGGTGACACCTTTAATCACAACCTTTCTTTGGTTTTCTTTTCTTTTCCTTTCATGCAAATTTGCTTCAACTTTCCCTTCAACCTTTATACAAAATTCACAAAATAATCCAATTAATATTCATACAATATTCACATTATTTTCACACAATTTATCTCACATTTGGATCAAAACATAAGGATTTGTAACCAAAATTAAGATATGAAGGCAATTAAAAGCAATAGAAACTAGACACAACATGCCCCCTCACTAATCTTTTTTATAGTATAACTATTGGAGAATTGTCAACCAAAATAGTTATTGTTGGAATAATGGTTAAGATGTTCAAAGAACTTGAAATAATTCATTTAAGTTATGATACATGAAAAATGATTTGGATAAAAGACACCTAAGGAAACTATACCTTAGATGCCATTTGACTAATGCTACTTAAGATTGTATAAGGTCTATAGAATTGAGGAGAAAATTTTCGATTGGTTCCCCTATTCATAAACATTTTTCTATACAACTGCTTTTATATCCCTAAGACCTTGATAAAACCATTATCTTGTAAGTAAAATTAAAATGGAGAACGTGTATTAGAGGTGAAAGTCATATAGAAATTCAAATGGCATGGTATTTATTGAAAAAATGTAAAATGGTTGTTATACTACCATTCTACTAAGGCTAGCTATTTGTACCAATTATGAGTTAGATCTCTAATTACATAACTTAATTATACCCCAAAATCTAGTTATGAATCTCAATTTGTCTACTTGATTGAGGATGGTAAGTTGAAGATAGATGCAACTTGATTCCTTATAATCAATATAATTCTTGCCCAAAAAAAATTAAGAAATGTTGAATCTGTCACTTACATTAGCACAAGATATTATATGTAACTTGAAAATATGAGCCATCGGTAACTAGGTAACTTATTAAACTATATGAGGAGGAACTAAGGAAGTAAAGTGAACATATTTGCTCAATCTATCTACCATCACCATAATTATATAATCACCTTTTGAGTTAAGAAACCTTTTAATGAAATCTAAACTGAACTCAACCTAACATTAATTAGGATCAAAAAAATGGTTGAAGAAGTCATAAAGGTACTATAATTTCTTATTTGTTGGCTTGACAAATTTGATTCATCTTGATATGATTCCTAACATCTCTTGTACTCAATTCTAACGAAACATGGATTAAATCCACTTAATGGTAGATAAGATATCTGAATAGTCTCCTCGTAATTGTTATACAACAAAGTTATGATCCTTATTCTCAACTCATTATCATATCCTACTACAATTCTCTCTTTTCACTTTAAAGTGTTCTTATAAAGTTGAAATGAAATAGAAGGTAGTATCCCTAGTTCAAGGTTCAGAATTTGATTTTATATACTAAAGACCCTACTCTAACTTCCTTTAATATTCTCCAATACCTCAATTTGGATACGTGATAATGCTAAGGTGAACAATTCACACTTGTGGTCTTAGAGAATGCCTAGAAGTTGGTTTGTCCTTTTTGTTTTTGTAGCCTATCTCAAAATCATACCTAAAAATTTTTGGAAGGCAAGCTTGTTGGAAAGGAAGTGTTAGTTCTTCATTCCAAAAGATATTTGAGACTTTTGTGATCAATCTTAATAGTAAACTTCCTAACATTAAGAAAATTATGACAATACTTTGCATTCATTACGATAAAGATGAAATCCTTTTCATAAGCTAATAATGATTCATACTTTTTTGCTAATGATTTACTAAAAAGAAAAACTATGGGATGCTAATTTTTCACTAATGCAATATTAACCTACTTTCACATATATCAATTTCTATAATGAAGGTTTGATAATGGGATATCAACGCTTGCTTTTTAAGCCCTTGAAAATGACAGGTCACTTCATTCTAACGAAAATTATATTTCTTCAAAAGATTAGTATGACTTTTTCTCATTTGGTCATAAGGTTCAACAAACCTCATATAGTAACTCGTTAAGACTAAGAATCCCCTCAACTATTTGAATGTGTAAGGAATAGGCCATTTAATTACTATTTCTGTCTTTTTAGGTCTATTCAAACCCCTTCAACTAAGATTACATAACCCAAATACTCAATTATAATAGCTCTAAAGGTGCATTTATTAGCTTTGGCATAAAATTAATTCCTTCATAATGTTTATAAAACATTTATAAGGTGTTCCATACCCCAAAATGTCATCAAATAGGATCAAAATATATTTCCTATATTGAGCCCTAAAAGTATGATTCATCAAATTCTAAATATCATTTGGGGCATTAGTAAGATCAAAGGGAATTAATAATAACTCGTAATACTCTTTGCAAAGGCATTCTTTGGAACATCTTGTGGATGCATTGTAATTGGGTATTAACCAAAATGTAAATCCAAATGTGAAAACCAACTAAATCCTTATAACTTATCCAAAAGTAGTTTAAAAAGTGAAATGTGAAATTTGTCCTTGATAGTTTCCTTATTGAGCTCCTTATGGTCTATACGGAGTCTCCAAGTGTTGCTCTTCTTCTTAATTCTTATTAAATATCATTTTCTTTAACCCTCAGTCGAAAGTTAATTCGTGCATTTGATACTTAATTAGACCAACTAACTTGAACATACACCATTGATTAGTCACTAAATCCTTATAAAGTTTTTAAAAAAAACTTAATAGAAGGAACCATTTTTTATTCATTTAATAAATCTCCCTTCAATTTCACACATCTCTCTTACTTTGTAAATTACATGGATTGGACTTTAAATATATATACATAATTCATTTATAGTGAAAAGTCATTGCATTACCGTTTCACAACCTTCCACTAACCACACTAATGCATTAATGGAAAATTAAACTTCATGAATAAAAGTTTTGGAGCAATGTAATTGAAGTCCACCCTCAATAACCACCTTCGCATTCTTTAACTCCTTAGTGTCACGTTGTCCTTTCTACATTACTTTTCCATCAATAAAGTTATAAGTACTCTTATTATCAATCAAAAAATTGAGAGCTTTCCCCATAAATACCTTACTACTCCCATCTACTCATACCTATCATCATCCATTATTGAAATTACATGCAATAAAATTAATGGAGGTTCAAGAATATTTACTGCTGAAGCAATAACTAGTTCCTTATTACTTTTAGCTAATTTGTCATCCTTTTCCTCATCCTCCATCATAAAGAGATTCCCCAACTTCTTTTTGCTTTTATCTCTTATCGTATACCTCTCATCACACTAAAAACATCTCTTTTCCCCTTTTTTGTTCAAATCTATACTATTCATCGATTTTAGTCCTTTGCAACACCTTTCTCTTTTGAGCTATAGTAAACATTTGCTACCATTAAATTGGAAGTTAGTAATATGTTAACTTGTAAGTTAAGTTTTTGGTTAGTAGATATTGAGTGGGTAGTAAAAGCTAGTACTATCATTATTCTACTAGCATTCGTACTTTGATAGATCTAGTATACGAGGTTTTTGTATGATAATAAATGAATGAGATCGCCTCCTATTTTTTGCTAACACAAATGCTAATTGGAGAGTTTTTGGATTAATCAATTTAACATGTAGTTATATCTTGGTTTTTAGATTGTTTGAGAAAAAAACCCAACTAAATAAGACTTAGGTATAGATAATTAACTTAAATATCTCCTAAATATAATGCAATACTTTTAACCATCCCAATTTTCTGCAATTGTTTGAAATCATCAATTGAGTCTTAGTGCTACTTCTTCAAATCATTGAGGCAACACAATGATATACTCCTACAACTCAACTCATCTTGTGTCATCTAATTCTTAGTGTATAGTTGATGATGTTTTACCATAGCTTCTTCCAATTGAGTGGTTGCTACCTTCCTCTTAAGGTGTAATGAAGTTATATCCATCCAAAGAAAGTATTCACAAATAAATTCAGCTATAAACTCCTACTCCATGGCATGTTAGAAATTTAATTTTGTTAAATTTGGTAAAAATTCAGTTACATAACTCCCTCGTTTGGTGAATGACTCAAACTTCTACCGATTGAGACTAAGAATTAAGGGAACATTTTGTTTGACTTCTATTTTTCTAATATGGTTTTTAATTTTTATTTTCTATTTTTATTTTCTGTTGTTCTTTTGAATAAAAACAAAAACATGTTCAGTTGATAATTATATATTAGATAAAACTTAATGATTTTTCTCTACTAGTTAGGGATAAGGCTGCGTACTATTGAATTTTCTCAAATCACGTAGTGGTATTCATACCGGATGTTGTTATTGTTGTTGTTGTAGATAAAACTTTAAGATAAATTAAACTTTTAATCTTTTATGTAATATTTATTAATAAACTATCAATAAAATTGTTTCATTTTATTAAAAATAAATATTTATTTATTGTAATTATTAAACCGAATTTTATTTAAAATTTATATATTTTGAAGATATTTTAAACTTAATGATATTTTCTAATAATTATTAAATTTTATTTATTTA
>JAOQMP010000004.1:25343931-25358208 GCA_027563575.1 Erythroxylum pedicellare
AAGTCACAATC
Organism: Erythroxylum pedicellare; assembly: GCA_027563575.1. Taxonomy (NCBI): domain Eukaryota; kingdom Viridiplantae; phylum Streptophyta; class Magnoliopsida; order Malpighiales; family Erythroxylaceae; genus Erythroxylum; species Erythroxylum pedicellare. Next base: position 25,343,943 of record JAOQMP010000004.1, read on the forward strand.
CGAGTTAGTATAAAACCTCGCCCATTTACCTACCTTCGTCCTACTTCCCCGAAGTTAAGTGTTCGTGTGCTCCATCGTGCTCGCATGCCTTTGCGCATCCTCGCGAGTCTCATACACCTTTGCGCCTTCTCGCGCACTCTCGGGTCTCGCATGACTTAGTTCCCAACTCAGCGCAGCCTCGCATCCGAATCTCCCATCTCATCGAAGATTTCCCCCAATGCGCACCTACGCGTGCCCACGCGTATCGAATCTTGCCTACTCTCGAGATCTTCGTTGATACTTCCCGCATCTCTCGCCTAATTTGCAAGTTCCTCGGGTTTTGCTCGTTAACTCGCAAGTCTTTACCTTGTTCCTCGTCAACACGCCTTCCTTGTGCCAACTTATGTGCCGAACATTGGCCAAGGCTCACCAACACTCGCACGATCCCGCAGACTGAACTTAGGGGTCTAACAGTATCCTACCCCTTAGTCATTCTCGCCTTCTATCATAATTTCAACGGATGAGCATTCTCATTTAACCAAAGCCTATCAACAAATTTCAGCCACCTATGATTCGCACCGGCCACCCTCTACGACATCAGCTTTGGCTAATATAGGTAACCCTATTGCCTATCTCTCCACCTCATCTCGTAGTTGGGTTATTGACTCAGGTGCTACTAATCGTATGACTGTGCAACACAGGTATCCTCTCTTCTTTCAAGTCTACTATTGATTTACCTTGTGTTGCTTTAGCCAATGGATCTACCGCTTCTGTAATTGGGCGTGGGATAGGAAACCTAACAAAATCTCTCCCATTGTCATCTATTTTATGTTTATCACCATTTCCTTTTAACCTATTATCTGTTAGCCAACTCACCAAACGTCTCAACTCTTGTGTTGTTTTCTATCTCGATTATTGTTAATTTAAGGATCTTGGGACAAAGCAGATTATTGGTAAAGGGTGTCTAGTGAATGGCCTGTATGCTCTTGATTCAACTTCTAAAATAGTACCTCGATCGATTGCTTGCACAAGTTCATCTTCCCTTTTGCAACTTCATTGTCGTTTTGGTCATTCGTCTATCTTAGTTTTACAAAAGTTTTGTCCTAGTCTTAAACAAGAATTTGTCTTAAGAGTGTGAAGCTTGTCAATTTGCTAAACATCATAGGATATCTTATTCTCCTAGATTAAATAAACAAGTTGAGTCTTCCTTTTACTTGGTGCATACTGATGTGTAGGGTCCTTATCCGATTCCATCCAAATATGGTTTTCGTTATTTTGTGACATTTATTGATGATTATTTTTGGGTTACTTGGCTTTATCCTATGAAATCTCGACCAAACTTGTTTACCATATTCTGTGCCTTTCATGCTAAAATTAAGACTTAATTCAACAAATCCATCTGCAATTTGAGAAGTGATAATGCTAAAGAATATGTTTCCCATAGTTTTCAATCTTATCTCTCTCAGCATGGTATTATTCATCAGTCATCAAGTATTGTTACCCCTTAACAAAATGGTATAGCCAAGCGAAACAACCGTCAGCTGTTAGAAGATGCTCGGGCACTAATGCTCCATATGCAAGTCCTAAAAGTTTTCTGGACCGATGCAGTCTCTATTGCTTGTTTCCTAATCAACCGAATGCCTTGTTCTGTTCTTGACGGTAAGATTCCATATTCCCTTCTCTTTCCCTCATATACATTGATCTCTCTCGCTTCTCGAATTTTTTGGTGTACATCCTTTGTTTAAGACATGCGACCTCAGGTCTCGAAATTGGATCCCAATTCTCTCAAGTGTGTCTTTCTGGGATATTCGTATCCTCAAAAAGGATATCGTTGTTACTCTCCTTTGTTGGGTTGTTACTTGGTCTCTGCTTATGTTACCTTTTGCGAGAATAGCCCCTTCTTTGGTTCTCCTATGCCTTCTTCTTTGCACTCTAGCGATTCGGGGGATGATGTTCTTATTTATACTATAAGTGAATAGGTAGTTTCTCCTCCCTCTCGACCTGTTATTCATCAGGTTTATTCTTGACGTGTGCAACAGTCTATTAAGGCACCTCCCATCGGACAGGACATGGACCCGACCCATTCTGTTTTGTCTCCTAATTCCTCACCACTACCTGATGCTAGCCTTTACCTTTCTATTGCTCCGTAAAGGTAAACGCACATGCACTTACCTTGTTTCTTCGTTTGTATCTTATCATGCTTTATCTCCCTCCTGCAAGTCTTTTGTAGCCTCCTTAGACTCTGTCGCTGTCCCAACGTCCCTTGCTGAAGCACTAGCTCATAATGGTTGGCAAGCTGCAATAAAAGAAGAGAGGATGGCCATAGAGCAGAATCACACTTAGGATCTTGTGCCTCTTCCTTCAGAGAAACAGGCCATTGACTGTAAATGGCGTTCACTGTTAAAATGAATTCTGATGGTTTTGTTGCTCAATTAAAAGCTTGGTTGGTTGCTAAAGAATATGCTCAGACATATGGGGTGGATTATTTTGAGACTTTTTCTCCAGTTGCAAAACTTTCTTTTGCCCGACCGTTTATCTCCTTAGCTGCCACTTATAATTGGGCACTTCACCAACTCGATGTGAATAATGCATTCTTACATGGGAATTTATTTGAACAGGTTTACATGGAGCAACCACCTGAATTTGTTGCTCAAGGGAAGTTAGGGAAAGTGTGCAAATTACGGAAGTCTTTGTATGGCTTGAAGCAATCTCCTCGTGCCTGGTTTGGAAGATTCAGTACTGTAATTATTAAGTTTGACTTGCGAAGAAGTGCATATGATCACTCAGTCTTCTTTGCATCATCTAGTTCTGGGTGCATTTTATTGGTTGTATATGTGGATGATATAGTGATCACTGGAAGTGATGAAGCAGGGATCACAAGGTTGAAAGCATTCCTTGGGACTCGTTTTCAGGCAAAGGATTTAGGACCATTGAAATACTTCCTAGGAATTGAAGTTTCTCTTAGTCAAAAAGGGATCTATCTATCTCAAAGAAAATAATATCTGGATTTATTGAATGATGCTAGTTTTATAAGGCAAAGACATGTGATGCGCCTATGATACCAAATGTGAAGTTAAAAATTGAAGATGGAGATTTACTTGAGAATCCTAAAAAAAAAAGAAAATTGCCTTTCCAGTAAGTGTTGTAAGTTAGTTCATGTCATCTCCTAGAAACATACATTGGGATGCTATTATTCATATTTCGAGATATCTAAAAGGTGCGTCAGGACGTGGCATCTTATATCGAAATTATGGTCACCACACTATAGAAGGTTTCATAGATGCTGACTATGTAGGAGATCTTTTAGTCAGGTGCTCTGCCACAGGTTACTGTGTTTTTGTCGGAGGCAATCTTGTTTCTTGGAAGAGTAAGAAACAAAGTGTTGTATCCCGATCAAGTGCAGAACCTGAACATAGGGCTATGACGCAGACTACCTATGAACTTATATGGTTACATCATTTACTTGGTGAGATTGGTTTGTTCAATATAAACCAACAAACTTATGGTGTGACAATGAAGCGGCCATATATATTGCAAATAATGCTGTGTTTCATGATAGAATCAAGCATATAGAAGTCGATTGTCATTTTACCCAGGAAAAGCTAGAAGATGGATTAATCTCAACTCAGCATGTCAAAATAGGGAACCAATTAGCTGATGTGTTCACCAAAGCATTATTGGGGAATCGGGTTAATTATATTTGTAACAAGCTGGGTATGATCGATATCTATGCTCCAGCTTAGGGGGAGTGTTACAGAAATATAACTGTTGTTAACGTAATCATAGGGATTACATAGGGATTTTAGCATTATTATAGGGTTTACTTCCCTAGTTTAACCTATGTATTCCTGCATAAATAGAATACAAGAAACTTATTCTAATTGTCCTGCTCAACATCCTCTTGCACAATTTTTGTCTGTTAAAACTTGTTTGCCATCCCGTAAAGCCTTTCTTATTAGTCTAAACACCATTACCATCCCTACTACCTTGTAAGAGGCCTTGTCCAATGAGAAATGGAAACAAGCTATAAATGAGAGATGAAGGCTTTGGAAAAAAAAATAAAACTTGGGAGTTAGTGAAGTTTCCACTTAGGAAGAAACCGATTGGATGCTATACACCATTAAATATAAAGCAAATTGATCAATAGACAGATACAAGGTAAGGTTGGTAGCCAAGGCATATGCTCAAACCTATAGAATTGATTATCTATAGACTTTTGCTGCAATTGCAAACCTAATTATTTTTATTTTTCTTGTCACTTGTAGCTAATTATAGCTGGGAATCAAAACAATTTTATGCGAAAAATGCATTTTTACATCAAGAATTAGAAGACGAAATTTATATGGAGATTTCACCAAATTATGGAAAGAAATTGGCTGCTCATATTGTATGTAAATTGAAGAAAGCCTTATACGGACTCAAGTAATCACCATGAGCATGGTTTGGAAAATTTGCAAGAGTTATGATGACTATGAGACACAAAAAAAGCCAATGGGATCACATATTGTTCATTAAGCACTCATCTATGGGGGGAGTCACAATTCCTTTGGTGTATATTGATGATAGTTGTGACAGGTGATGATGTTAAAAAGAATGAGATCTTAAGTAATTTTTCTAAAGAATTTGAGATCAAGGTACTAGGGAGGTTGAACTATTTTCTAGGACTCAGGTTGCTCACTCTACCCAGGGCATTTTTATCCCAACATAAATACATTATAAATTTTCCCAAGGAAACAGGTAAAATAGCATGCGAACCATCAAGTGCTCCAATAGATTCAAATATTAATCTTGGAATAGCAGAGGAAGATGCTACTGTGGATGAGCATATCAATGCCTAGTAGAAAAACTCATTTATTTGTCTCACACACGACCAGATATAGCATATGCAATTAGTGTGATTAGCCATTTCATGCATAATCTAAAGGAAGACCATTTGCAAGCAACTTACCAAATGTTACAGTATCTCAAAGGAACATCAGGGAAAGGAATTATGTTCCAAAGGAATGGAGGTTTAGCACTTGAAGTATACACAGATGCTGATTATGCTGGGTCATTTATTGATAGAAGATTAACCATTGGATATTGTACCTTTCTTGGTGGAAACCTTGTGGCACGGAAAAGTAAAAGATAGAATGTGATAGTGCGATCTAGTGTAGAGGTTAATTTTTAGGCAATGACTCAAGGTATTTATGAACAATTTTGGTTGAAGATTAATTGGATGATTTGAAGATCAAGTGGTGTGGGATGGTCTAATGAGACTTTACTGTGACAACAAGTCTACCATCAGTATAGCTCACAACCTAGTGCAACATGATAGAATAAAGCAAATCAAAGTTGACAAACACTTTATATCAAGGAAAAGATGGAGAGTGCGTTGCTTTTTAAATCTTACATGTCTACACATAGTCCACTTGCACACGTGCTTACCAAAGGTTGAGCAGTCCCATGTTTCAAAGCATTAGATCCAAGCTAGGGATGGCTAATGAATATTAACCAGCTTCAGGGATAGTGTAGAAAAACATAATCTATATGATTATGTCCATAACATATGGTACTAATTATGTCCATAAAATTAGGATAAAGTATCCCATAAATTATGGGATCTAACAAATCTATACAAATTTATTTCCTATTTTGTACTAGGGTTGATGTGTATAAAGCTAATGTCTGCCTCTTAGTTAGATATGAATTAAAAATTCCTCCTTCAAATTATGTCAAGATGTGCTCGGGGAAGGTTTACAGAAGAAACAATTTGACAACCAAATTAGTAAGCTGGCCATGGAAGACATTCAAGCCAGCTTAAGGAGTATTGGACGCAGGAATTTTTGCCTTAATGTGGTTCAAATCTTATTAATTTTACCGATGTAAATGTTCAATTTTTGGTCAATGATACAAAATAGGAAACTGTATATTATGTAGTAAAATTAGGGACTATTTAGTTCCTAGGTTTATACTTTGTATCTCTTATAGTATATAGTCTTGATACCAAATGAATAATTGAATCACTCATTTCAGTTTATAAGAACAAACAATGTCCATTGACCCTAACATGGATGAATTTGTAAGTCATCTTTCCAAGAGTTCAAATTTCACTTTCACATTGCCTTTTTATTTTAAATAACTTCTACATATGTAGAAGTTCATAGCCATTATTAAGATCAAACAATATAGCTGATTATTCAAAAAGGTAGTAAAAAGAATAGCAATTTTTATAGTCCTATAGTTTGTATTGATTTTCAATTCCAATTCTCTTACTTCAATTTTTTTAATGAGAAAGCTTATGCGATTAAAAAATTTAATTCCTTCTATAAACTCTATTAGAAATCAATGAAAATGAGTTTTTTTATTAGCCCTCATATTTATCATGGTTTTCTATTTCTATACTCAAATATACTGAACTTTTTGTTGAATCATTCTCTTCCTCAAAATATGATGGCAAGGATAGGTAAGTAAAAAACATGCATAAATTTAACATTGTGAATGTCATTGATATATTTCAAATAGTAAATGACTAAAAAAAGAAATTTTTAAAAAGAACTAAAATAGGGAATCAAAAAAAATTGAAAGAATATGAAATTATCTAATCAAGTACTATATACCTCAAAGACAGATTGAGCATGAATTACCTTTTATTTCCCTGAATTTTGTCCATAGGATGTATTGAAACAAGGTTTTTAGCCCTTTTATGGCCATGCCCTATCAAGAATACATTACAAACAACATTAATCATTATCAACAAATAACAAGAGAAAAGGAATACTTTGTTTGATTGACATTTTAATTGATTGAGAAATTTAGAGAGAACTTAACCAGTACTTCAACATCTAATTGAATTGAGTTTTCAATGAAAATAATTGTTTTTTTGATCAAGGACATTCTTTTCTCCTTTCTAAACTATGTCAAACATTTTTCATGTCAAAATATTTTCTCAAAAGTAGAAGAAGCTCTCTAAGAAAAACGAAGACAAATGTTTTGTTCACTAGCAGCCTTAATCTTTTCCATAATCCACTAATCTAAGTAAGCAATAAAAATGAACCAAATTCCAATCCATGACAGCATGGAGTGACTGTTGCTACTTGTTACAGATTATCTAGATTCTAAGATTGATTATAGTGATCCAAAAGGCTTAATTATAGGGATCCTAATTACCTTTCTAATTAGTAGATTGTCAATCCGTATATATATGTACCTTTACCTATGTACAAAATATTAATAAGAAACAATTTGCCCTCTTTGTTTTATGGTATCAAAGCCAAATCTAACCTAGTGAGCAATCTTGGTTGTTTGATTATTTTTTTCATTTCGGTTCTGCCTATAGTGAATAGAACTTGGAGAATTTTTTTGGTCACCCTTTTCAAGAGACTATAAGTTCTCATTGTTGGAACCAATAGAAGTATCACTTGTTAATTGGCTCATCCCTAAAGTGTAACCACTAAAAGCCTAATGCATGAGACTCACACCCTGCTTGAAGCGATACCATGTTCTTTGGTCAGCCTCTCTAGTGTCGACCCTCTCCTATTGTGTGTCTTTTTGCTCTAGTACCCCAACAGGGAAGACTATTTTGCCTCAAAATTGATTTTCTTGTTATTGTGTTGTTTCAAACAATGAAATTCTTTTTGAATGAGATTTTCTAGTTAGTTGCTTTTGATTCATATCCCATGGCTGACAAACAAAAGAATTTGATTGTGACTGATGTAATTCATGTGATGTTAAAAATAACAAAACGTAAGTCAACTGGTCTAAATTATCTAGATTGGTATAAGAACATTTGAATTTATCTTAGTATTTTTAAGGACCATCACCTTACTGACAATCGACCATCAGACAACATTTGCAAGGAATGGTTGCAAAATGATAATCGATTATTCTTGTAGATTAGGAATTATATTGATAATGAGGTCGTCAATTTGATTAATCATTGTGAGAATGTCAAATAATTTGTAGACTATTTACAAGTTATATATTTTGGAAAACGGAACATATTTCGTATTTATGAAGTGTTTAAGGACTTCTATCATGCTGAACAACAAGATTGATCCCTTCAAGCCTACGTCATGAATTTCAAAGAACAATGAAGGACTGAATGTCTTGTTACCTTTTAGTTCTAACGTCAAAGTCCAACAAGCTCAATGAGAGCAGATGATAGTAATGAAATTTTTTGCTAGTCTTGATTCTCAATTTAAGATTGCTAAATCTGAATTTCTCTTATAGTGTTGAGATTTACTCCTCATACAAGGTCTTTCCTTGAATACTTTGCAAAGATGACCATGCATTTGTTATTCCCACTAGTCAAACTCTTAGTGCTCTTGCTAGTAGAAATAATGAATCTAACATTAGAAGGTCATATTGTAGGAGTAATACTATAGGAGGTCAAGGGAGTTGGGTCAACCAAAGTCAGGATGCTGAAGGAGTTGTCTGTTGTTATTGTCATGAGCTAGCGATACCCAAAAAATGTGCCGAAAGTTTCAAAACAAATCTCGAAAGACCCATTCAGCTCATATAACAACTATTACTAGTTCACCTAACTCATTCACTATGAAGAAAATTATAATTGCTACAGATGAATTTTCTAAATTCACTCAATACAAAGAAGCTTAAAAAGTTCATCTCACCCTATCATTGCCATTTTTAATTTAACATAATTATGTGTCTTCTTTTCTGTTCCTTATAATGGGTCATTGATTCTAGTGCCTCAAATCATCTAACATAATTCTAGTATTTTCTTTACTTTTTAGAAACACACATCTCCTTCCCATGTTACTTTAGCTAATAAATCTATTTCCTTTGTTCTTGGCTCTGGCATTTTTCACACTACTCCATTACTTTACTTGTCCTCTGTCTTGAACCCACTGGGATTTTCCTTTAATTTGATATCTTTTAACAAACTTTGCCATACTCCTCCTTAAGATTAGGATCAATGGTTGTTGGATGTCATGTCGAAGAGGAGATAGGTACTGAACGTGTATTGGGATGGTCTTGTCGTTTGGAATATATCAGGCGAATAGGTGGTGATGGTGGTTGGGTAAGGGTACTAGGTGTAGAAGCAACATTAGTGGACTGATATGTGACCTTATAAACCAACAAATCATCATACTCTTTACCAGAAGAAGTCGAAGTAGGAAAGAAATGAATATGTTCCAAAAAGGTAACATTAGCTGATACAAGATATTTATTAAGATAATGATGGTAACACCCACACTTCTTTTGTAGAAAAGGGCAACCTAGGAAAACATATTTTAAAGATTCAAGATATAACTTAGTTACCTAAGGAAGAATATCACGAGCAAAACAAGTGCTACGAAAATGTAGTACGTAATAGAGAACAAAGGTTTAGTAGGAAAAAGAATACTATAAAAAATCTTACACAAAGAATAGATGAAGACATGGTTAATCAAAAATTAGACTGTGAAAAGTGAATAAGACCAAAATTGTTTAAGAGCGTGCATTTGGAATAAGGGTGCTTGGTTGTTTTAAGGTGATGTTAATTTTCTTCTTTTAGCCACAACATTTTGAGATGCCGTGTCAACATATGAAGATTGATGAAATATTCCATCCTAAATCATGCAAGTTTGAAACCATTTGAAAAAACATTCTTTGGCATTTGCTTCTCAATGTATGGGCTGGCATTAAACTGCATTTTAATTTCAAAATAAAAATCAGTAAAATAGAAAAATAAATCAGAATGATCCTTATAAAACAAAGTCAAGTCACACAAGAAAAATCATCAACAAAAGTAACAAAATATAAAAATTCAATTTTGAACAAAACAAGACATGAATCCTAAAGATCGTAATGAATTAACTTAAAAGGAAAATTGGCTATTTTAGTGATCTGAAGGATTAAGGAAAAACGATGTTTGGCAAACTAATAGTACCCTCAATCTTGGCAAACTAATAGTACTCCCAATCCAAAGAAGATACATTATGAAACTAAGTTAATAACTTCTACAATAGAAGTAAGGAGGCATGTCCTAACAAACAAAATACCTGAAGAAGCAATGGGTTTGAGCAAATGAGTATTCAGAATGTAGAGACCTTCTGATTTAAGTCCTTGAACAATAATCTTCCTTTTCATAAGATCCAACAACTGCTAATCTTGATCTTCCAATTGTTCTTCGCAAAGGTAAAGGTTAGTGCACTTATCCTATCTCATCATTTGTTTCCTATGATCACTTGTCTTCTTGTTCCTTTGATGCATCCCTTGATGATTTGACTCTTCCAAAAACTATTAATGAATCCTTTTTCCATCCTACCTAATGCGATGCTACGATAGAGGAGATTAATTATTTAGGTGCTAATGGTACTTGGGGTTTAGTGAACTTACCTATTGCAATGAAGACTATTAGATGTAAATGAGTGTTTGCAATCGAAGTTAATTATGACGAATCATTGACTTGACTTAAAGTGCTACTTGTAGTAAAAGGCTATGCTCAAACTTATCGAATGGATTATTCTAACACTCTCTCTTGTTGCTAACTTGACCTCTTCGCCTATTCATTTCAGTGACAACTATTCATGATTGACCTTTATATCAGTTGGATATCAAAAATGTCTTCTTATATGTGACCTTCAGGAAGAAGTGTATATGGAGTAATCACCTTAGTTTGGTGCTCAGGAGGAGGATGCGAAAGTTTGTCATTTTCAAAAGTCCCTATATGATTTAAAAAAGTCTCCATGCTTGGTTTGGAAACTTTAGGCAGGTGGTGAAAACATTTGGATTAAATAAGTCTAACCACTCGATTTTCTATCAACATTGTACAACATTATTCTCCTTCTCGTGTATATGGATGATATTGTCATTATTGAAAGTGATCATTTCATCCATGAAGTCCTTTCTTAATGGTCAATTTCACAAAAAAAGAATTTGTGTTTTTGAAGAATCTTTTGGGAGTTGAGGTGACAAAAACAAAAAAGACATTTTTTTTATCACAAAAGAAATATGTGCTTGACTTATTAATTGAGAATGGAAAGTTGGCAGCTAAGACATGCAATCGTCCGAAATTATAACTTACAAAAGATGGAGACTTATTTGAAGATCTTGAGAAATATAGAAGTCTCATTAGAAAATTGAACCATTTATAGTAATTTGTCCTAATATTGCATATTCTTAGTGTTGTGAGTCAATCCATTTCTTTCTCAATAGTTTATCACTAGGTTGTTTTAGAAAAATCTTATGTTAGTTAAAGAAGCTGTTGGGTGAGAGATACTATAGGAAAATCAAGAATATAATCTCATCGAGTGTTTCTCAAAAGCAGATTGGGTATTTCCAAGATTGGTCAAAAATTCACTATCGGTTGTTATGTGTTTGTTGGAAAAAAATTGATCTCATAGAAAAGTAAGAAGTAAAATGTTGCGTCCCAATCTAGTTTAGAATTTGAATATATAGTTATGTCACAATCTATGTGTGAGATAATGCGAATATATCAACTCTTAACTGAAATTGATCTTAAAGCATCTGTTATGAACTAAGAAAAGTATTCTATATTCTATATATTGTATAGAATATTGATACATATTTGTAATAGTTAAAGAGAAAACCAATTATAGAATAATATGTTATAATCAAGGATAAAATCAATCCTAACTGATATAATCTTATCTAATCAATAATATCTTATTTGAACCTACTATAACATCTTCTTTGACCTTTTCTTATTGAATCAATAACTCCCCCTCAAGTTGGAGTATAGATATTAATCAAGCCTAACTTGTTACAAATATAATTGATGTTTAAAGCTTTGTTAAAATATCACCAAGTTATTATCTAGTTTTGATATTGGTTGATGCAAGAAATTTAGGGCACTAGTGAGTTTATTCATATATATTAAATTAAAGGAAAAAGCTTGGGAGGATTATGACCGACAAAGATAGTAATGGAGTGAGTTTAACAGTTTTAAAACCAATAATAAAAGAAGTAGATCCATCAACTGAGGTAACATGGGAAAAAGATGAGTGTTTCTGGAAAGTAGAAAGGACATTGGAGTTACATATCATATGATCTAAAGCACCAAAATAAATGACTCATTGCTAGGAAGAGAAAAGAAGACAATTATATGTGTCACCTAAGTCAACAATAGTGGCGATAAGGTGAGATAAACTTTTTAATGCTTTTAGGTACTGGGTAAATTTAGCAAATTCATCTGTAAAACTAATTGTTTTCTTAGTGGATGAATTTGATTTAGTAATAGTAGCTACAGCATGAGCGAAAGGAGATCCTTGAGATTTATTTAGTAGCTTTCATTAAGTATGTTTGATATGACCCAACTCATGACAATATCAACAAATAATTCTTCCTGCATCCTGTCCCAATTTCCTATCCTTCCTCTGCTATTATTCTTCTAAGATGATTTTACAATGTCAGATTTATTTTTTTGACTCACAAGAGGCCTAGAAGTTGAAATGTTGGGAGTATGAAAAGTATTGACATAATGTAGTGTATCCAAGTAAAGACCTTGTGTGCAGACAAGAAATCTCCATACTACAAAGAATCTAAGACTTAACCAATTTCAAACTAAGAGTTAAGATTAGCTAAAAAACTCATTATCGCCATTTACTCTCATCAAAGAGGCAAAGGTATTTAGAAATGCTTCTAAAGTAAATCCAAACTATCTTACAGCAATCTAGATAATTGTGATCAATCTACTTATATTATATGATTTTAGGCATCACAAGAATAACATTAATTACGACCAAATATTTTTGTTCAACAGCTATAGGGACAAAATAGTAAAATGAATCAAGTATGCCCACAAAGGTTTCGACCACAAACATGTATTCAACTATGTTAAAATTGTTTGTCAAGTAAACCAAAAAATTTAGTGAACAAAACAAGAACACTTGTTAAGAATTAACTTTCCTGTTAACGTCAAGCAAAAGCAGCCTCCAGTACTAGCACAAAATTACCAAAGCACCAACACAAGCACGACGTCAAAGATGGACACCAAAGTGGCGAGATAATTAACCACACCAAAGTTTGGGATCTACATTGCAACACGAGAGGAACTGAAGAGGCATAAAACAAAGAGGTATAATCAAATCTGCGTCTTTGTAGTAGCTTTGGCTTTGTTCGTCATATTAGTGTTTGCTGACAATTGTTTTTATGGAAGATAACTAAGAGAAGGATGTCGGTTAAGATAAAGGAGCTGTCATCATGTTCTACACTCCTTTGTGGGCACATTGTAAAATAAAGCTTGAACATGAATGAGAAGCTTAGGGCAAGCTTTAAGAAGGCAAAGTCTGTTTTGATATTCAATGGTGGACTGTGATAAGCACAAGAGTCTATGTAGCAAATATGGAGTTTCTAATTACCCAGCTATCAAATGGTTTCCTAAAGGATCTTTGAAACCCAAAAAAAATGTCAAGGTCTATTCACTGGACAGGACTGGATTAAAACAAAATCAATTAGCCAAGATTGACTTTGATACCATGTTATAAACAGAGAAAAATATTTTGTATTTTATATAGCGTATTGATACATATTTATAGTAGTTAAAGAGAACTAATTATAAAATAATATGCCATAATCAAGGATAAAATCAATTGTACCTAATCTATAAAATCTTATTTGATCCTATCTTATCCAATCTATAACAACCCCAATACTAGCAAAGTTATGGTGTAATATCCAAGTTGCTCTACATATTGCTTCTAATCTTGTGTTTCATGAACGAATTAAATATATTGAAATTGACTATCATTTCGTTTGTGAAAAGGAGCAACAAAACTTAATCTTTATAGGATATTTGAAAACTAGGGAACAATTGAGAGAGATGTTCATAAATGCTTTAAAACAGAGCACATGTCAATTTTATTTGTTTCAAAATGTATAGAATCTAAGCTTGCTATAGGGATCCTACTTAGTATACCTTCCTAATTAGTTGATCATCGATCTATATACACATATACATCTTTACCTATGCATAGAATATCAATAAGAAACAAGTTTTCCTATCTTTGTTTCACTAACCTTTAATTGTCACAACATCATGTTTTTTATTAGAGTATAATACTAAACAAGAGTGTCAAAAAATTTTCTATAGCCGTAATCAAGTTATCAAAAGCTATGACAAGTCACAATTAAAGACATGAAATTGAATAAGAAATATCATGTCCATTAGATGCTTGATAAATTCTTACAAACAAGCTTTATTGCATCAAATGCATGAGTATGGTTGTTCTCAATAACAAGCCAATCAAAGAAGGAAGTAATGAAAACGCTCCTTATCAAGGAAGATACTATGAATATTGGAGATCTTCTAATAAAAGAACTTCCCACAATTGAGAAGGAT
>JAOQMP010000004.1:25366116-25377654 GCA_027563575.1 Erythroxylum pedicellare
TTATTGGAAAGGAAGCACGTTTGTGCTTTGCAAGTTCACAATCATTACAATGAAAAATTTCAGATGTAAGACCTTTAAACAACATAGGAAGCATCAACTGTACAATTCTAAAGGATAGATGACCTAAACGACGATGATGATGCCAAATTCTATCTTGGTTTGACATGACAGATTTGGAAAAACAGGATGTAGGTAAGGTTTTTTCAATTTCTGGTTTACTGTGTTGTTTTTCCAGAAAATAGAGACCATTTCTCTGACTAGCACGTCCAATCATCTTCTTCGTGCCTAGCTCCTGAAAGACACAATGTGAAGGAAAAAATGTTATACTGCAATTTGAATCTGTGGTTAATTTTTGAATAGAAATAAGGTTTGCAAATAGCTTGGGAACATGGAGGACATTTCTTAGTGTAAGGTCCTTGTTTATGTATATATTCCTTGACCAGCTATGGTGGTGATAGATCCATCAGCTATTGTGATCTTTTTATGGCTACAGTTGAGGTTATAGGAGATAAAATATTTTGAGGAACAAGTCATATGATTTGTTACTTCGGAATCAGTAACCCACATAGGAGAGGAATTTCTTTCTAAGGCATTAGGATTAGAAGAAGAAGAGATAACTGAAAACGCCAATGAACAAGTACCTGTTGAGGTTGGCTTCTCAAAGCACTCCACAAAAGTTCTTTATTTCTCCATTTCTTCGATATTGAATTCAGGAATATGTTTTTTTGAATTTCCTTCATCAGCTGATGAAGCGCTCACTATATGTGCTTGACTTTGGTCATCCCTACTCCAACTAGGCTTGCCATGAAGTTTCCATCATTTTTCCCTAGTATGTCGACGCTTCTTGCAGTATGTACAGAATAGAGAATCTCGATTAAAAGGTTTGGATGAGTCCACTTTAGTAACAACCGTAGGATTGTTAGCCTCCTTCAATTCCATAATGGCCTTGGTAATGAGTGCAGAACCATCTCCTCCTTGTGGTTCCAGCGTAACATTTCGACATCCCTCTTCTGCACGTATAATAGTGATCGTCTCATTTAAAGACGGTAGATCTTGTTTTCCCAAAATCTGCACCCTTATAGCATCAAATTCCACGTTTAAACTTGCCAAAAAATCATAAATACGATTCTTTTCCACAAAACGTTTCAGAATTGCTGCATCTTTACTACAACGCATTTGGATACATTGATAATGATCCATCTCTTACCACAAGCTTTGTAGGAGACTCGAATATTTAGTGATAGTCCAAGTCTCCTATTTAGTGGCTAAAACTTTCGTCCTAATCTCGTATATCTGTGCAGCATCATTGACTTTGGAATAAGTCTGCTGAATAGCTTCCCAAATCTCCTTGGCAGTTCCTAGGAACATACATGTGTCACTAATCTCTGGCAGCATTGAGTTCCATAACCAGGACATCACCATGGAGTCTTATTCATCCCATGCTGCAAACTTTGGATCATCCTGTGAAGGACGAGTGCCTATTAAATGGCTCAATTTCCCTCTCCCCTTTATGAATGCGCGGACTAATTGTGACCACTTCAAATAGTTCTTCCCATTCAATCGGTATGCAGCTTGAATATATTGCAAATCTCCAAATATAGCAGCAGCAGTATTCTCGACTGTAGGGCTGATTATTCCAGCAGAACTGCTAGATGACTCTGACATGATTGATTCAGTAGGACTAAGGAAAGGAGCAGGAAAATTTGAGTGATAAGGCTAGGACGTTGAGAGGGATAGTAGAGATGAATTTCTCGGTCAGAATAGCCAGAGAAAATTCAGAGTTTTAGGAAAGAGCCAACAGCTTTGATACCATAATAAATGTTGTCAGAGAAGAATAATTTCATTCTCATAAAAATTTACGTTACAGCCATAGTCTATATATATACAGTTGGATATACTAAATATAATGACAGATTCCCTAAGATACATAGAAATCTGTATCTTATTCTAATCCCTAGAAATCAGGGGTTTATATGATTTCTATAGCTGTACAATCTTCTAGATAATGTTTACATAATCCTACATAATTCGACAATAATGATGCTAATTCCAAATAGAACATACCACTTCATAAAATTCCTTGCCATAGGTTGAATATCATTGTTTCTCTTCACTTAACTTCTCATTGAAATAAACAATTGGGTGCCCTTTGCTAAGTGTGCCTCCAATTTTCATATGAGATCCATCACAAGCAATTTCAAATACCTTACAAAAATCTGGAAATCATAAAATAGGAGATTTAGATATCTTTTTCTTGATTTCCTCAAAGGCTTTAGTTGTTGTCTTTAACCAAGTAAACTGTCCTATTTTGTACAATCAATTATGGGTGCTATATGTTGCTAGAATAAGAATAAATTGCCTATAGAATATTGTTAGGCTATGAAAACTTTGTATCTTATGCACATCCTTTGGAATAAGCCAATCAAGGATAGTCTTAATCCTTTCATATCCATCTCTAGTCCTCATTAGGATACAATAAAACCAGAAAAAAGAAAAACATTTAGTTGCATGAAAGAGCACTTTAAGTTGATATAAAATTTATGTTGTCTCAAAACTCTCAAAACTTGTTGAAGATGTAATAGGTGGTCTTGCTATATTTTACCACATCATCAAAATAGACCACCAAAAATTTGCTCATTATTACTCTCTTAACTTTTGAAGTAGAAGAATCCTCCTCCTTCTATCTAGAATTCGAGTGCTTCCTGCTTGCTTGCATGCGAGATTCCACCATTCTCTTCGGACTGATACCTGAATCTCACTCCCTTACTTGCATATAAGATACCATCCTCATCTCCGTCCCGTCACTTGAACCTGAATACCACTTCCTTCACCCTAGTCTCCCGAAATGCCTTGTTCAAGGGCATTCTGGGCTTTACTCCTACAACTTTCTTTCCTGCGCTTTAACCCTTTTTTCCAACTAGCTCTGTTAGTCTCCTCTTCTTCACATTGCCACCTCCCTTTTTAGCATTATATGTGCAACCTTTATCTCGCACTCCACTGACTTTCCATCATTGCCCACTTCTACCAAATCACTTTCCTCCCAGCGCCCATCCCTTCCTGATAACCATCCCCAGCAACAACCCCACTCCTCACCTTCCCAGAAACCTTCCTCATCATCTAAACCACCTCCATTGAAAACTTGGAAGCAAGTTGTGGGTGACATCCAATCCTTGACCCTCCCTTCACTCCTCCACAGGGGTTGGATGGCAAACTTGTGGTGTGCCCTGATATCACTACTCTCTAGGAAGGTGCCAAGAGTTGGGCATCTACTTTAGTTAGGTTTTTCTTTGATCATAGGTCAACCTTTCCTCTCATACAACGATGGGCCATTAAAGCATGGAAAGCCAGAGGGTTATCCGATGTCCTACTCATTGAGGACAACCTCATCCTCTTCACATTCTCCTCTGTCTCTGAAGCTAGGAAAATTCTTGAAGATGGTCCATGGGATTATGGCAAGCAACCCATCTTTTTGCAAGCTTGGCAACCTATTCTACAGTTTGAAACCATTTAGATTCAGAATGTCCCTCTCTAGATTAACTTCCACAATATACCTCTAGAATGTTGGACTACTCGGGGGAGGAGCTCCTTAGCTAGTTATGTTGGCAAACCTTTATGCATGGATGAACATACAGCTCTAAAACGAAGGGTCAGCTACGCTAGGATTTGTGTAAGTGTTGAACTCTCGAAGGAACTTCTGATAGAAGTCCACATAATGCGGCTTGGAGAAGATAATAATATATTGGAAGACGCCATCCCCATCTCCTATCAATGCGACCTTCCTCTAAGACGCTGGGGCAGGTATGGAAAACAACGTGAAAGAAATTCCAGACTGGAAGTTACCAAGAACTAATGGGGATTGAAGCATTTGCAACTCAACTGGAGACAATTTCCACGAATCTACCACCAACTACTCCTCTAGTGGAACAGACGAGCACTAATAACTAGGTGCAAGCTACTAAACAGGCGAGCATTGATTTGCTGCTACACCCTTAGCAGGAACTCCCCTCCCCCGTTTCTTAGGAAAAACTTCTATTAATTGCTCTCCTTGAAACCAAAATAAAGCTAGAGAACCTGCGAAAGTTACAGCTTCTTGGTCCACACTGGAGTTTTATTTCTAATCACCTCCACCATGCTTTTGGTAGAGTCGTCGTTTGTTATCAACAGGATGAACTTAAGGTGGATATGTTGGACTTCAATGAACAAGCCATGCATCTCCAACTGACTTTTTTTCAGGAGAATGTTGCTATAAACTTTTTTGTTATCTATGCGAGCAACTTCTCTTTTCAAAGAAGAAGCCTATGTAGCAATCTTCAACACTTTAGCAGTTCTATTGCTAAACCATGGTTGATTTGTGGTGACTTTAATTCCAGCCTCTTCCCTTCAGAAGCTTAAGGCCATTGTAATCTTAAGAACTATTCAGATGACTTCAAGGAATGTGTCCTGGATATAGGTGTGACAGATCTGAAATTCACTTGTCATACCTTCACTTGGTCGAACAAATAGACTGCAACTTGGCATTTACAGAAAAAAACTTGATCATGCGCTGGTGAATGATACTTGGTTGCAAGCTTTCGCAAGTAGCTTTGCTCACTTTAATGATCCATTATTTTCAGATCATTCACCCATTATAGTTGATCGTTTGTTTCAGAAAATCATTTCACATTTTCCATTTCGCTTTAACAATTACCTTGTACATGATCTTGGCTTCCCCGAAGCTTGCAGGAAAGAGGCTGGCATCCATTGTGTAAGTACCAAACATATTGCTACGTCCAAAAGCTTAAATATATCAAACAAGAACTCAAGTTCTTGAAGTCGGTCCAAGGATCCACAACCTCTGTTATTCACTCATGTAGAACAGAAATGGAAGCCACTCAATCATCTCTTGCTTCGAATCCCATTGACCAACAACTTTTGGGTAAGGAAAAACTTGCAATCATTAAGGCTGTGAGTAATCACCACTCTCTGCTTCAGCAAAGGGCTAAAATCAACTGGCTCAAAGATGGGGATCAATTTGCCAACTTCTTCTTCAAATCAATCCTAGCACGACAAAACTTCAATAAAATTCATTCTATCAAGTCTATAGCTGGTTCACTACTACTGACTCCTCAAGACATAAAGGCAAAAGTTATTACATACTTTAGTCTTCTCCTTGGAACGACTGGCTAGTCTAATGTCTCTGTCTTTGATCTAAACTCCCTCCATTTGAAGCAACTAAATCCCCTTGATCTGGACCTACTAATTCAACCTATTGATGATAGTGAAATTGAAAGAATTGTTTTCGCTATGAATGGCTCAAAGACCCCTGAGCCGGATGGATTTAATGGTGACTTCTTCCAGAAATCATGGCATATAACCGACAGTTTTGTGAAACAAGCAGTCAAGGAATTCTTCACCAACAGGGTACTTCTGAAGGAGCTAAATAAAATCTATTTGATTCCTAAAGGCCCCAACCCTTCCACATTTGGAGAGTTCCGACGCATTGCATGCACCAATTATCAATACAAGATCATCTTATGGATACTGACTATAAGATTGAAGATAGTATTATCCCCACTGATTAGCGAGAACTAGGGAGCATTCTTGTAGGATAGCCATATTGGTGATAATATTCTAATTGTCCAAGAACTTCTCAAAGGCTACTCCCGATCTAATTATGTTCCAAATTGCACAATCAAAATTGACTTTCATAAAGCATTCGATAGCATCAACTGGGAATTCATTTGGTTCATGCTCCAAGCCTTTGGTTTTCTAAACATCTTCATCAACTGGTTAAAGCAATGCATAACCACTGCTTCTTTCGTTGTGCTTATTAATGGTAGCCCAACAAATTACTTTCCGACAGTAGGGGCTTATGACAAGGGGATCCTCTATCCCCCTATCTCTTTATCCTCTGCATGGAAGTCCTAAGTTCCATCATCAAGCAGGAAGTGCAGCTTAGCACAATCTTCAGATACCATTCTAAATGTAAGAGAATTGCTTTACTCAATCTTGGATTTGCCAATGACCTTCTGCTTTTTTGTAGAGCTCAGATGAGTTCTATTAATACCTTCATAAAGGCACTTGATATGTTCGAAAGATATTTAAGATTGCATATCAATCTCGACAAGAGTCACTTTATTCTATTTAAAGCTGCCTAAGATCTCCATCCGGCTATTACACAAGCTATTGGAATGTCCTCCAACGACCCCTTATTATGTACCTAGGTCTTCCTATCACTACAAATTGACTTAACTACCAAGAATGCTCACCCCTCATTGAACGCGTCCAATGAAGAATTAACTCATGGGCTAACAAAAGTCTTTCCTATGCGGGTAAACTCCAACTTATTCAATCTGTGCTCAATTCTCTGCATGTATACTGGAGTTCCCATGTGTTTCTCTCCCAAGGCCTTATCAAAACCATTGAAAGACAACTCAGAAATTTTTTATGGAGCCATGGGTATGATACCCAAGGTGCAGTAAAGGTTCGGTGGACTGATGTTTGCCTCCTGAAAAAAGGTGGACTGAATATCTCATCCATCAAAGTCACAAACCTGGTTTTGCTTCTTAAACGTCTATGGTGGATCCTATAGGATAAACAGTTGTTGTGGATAAGATGATGCACTCTTATTTCATTTGAGGTCGAAGTATCTGGCAACTAAGAAATAACACCTCTCACTCTCACTTCTTTAATCGGTTACTTTCCTGGAGAGATATGGTTCAAGTGAATATCACCAGAGACTCGGGCACTGGTCCAATCTCAGTTGCTATAGTCTATTGGAAAGGCCACCCGATCCACTCCCTTAGCAACAAAATGACCAAGGAACTCTTGCGAAGAAGACAACTTGAGGTGAACTGGCACATTGTCATATGGAACAAGGCACCCACTCCTCGGCTCTCATTTATTGATTGACTTGCTATCCAAAACAAACTGTCTACAGCAGACGGATTACCTTATCTGCAAGTAAACCGAATTTGTCCTCTGTGTCAACTCTATGATGAAACGCTCGATCATCTCTTCTTCACTTATCCTTTTAGCCTTCCCATATGGCAGAGGATTGCGAGACAATGTCGATGGATTGATCTAAGTAGCCCCATACCAGAAATTATACAATGTCTATTAGCTAGATTAGTTCGTTCCCGACTTTCTCAATGTACATTCATACTTGCTTTGAGAACTTGTGTATACACCCTATGGAAGGAACGCAATCACAGGCAGTTTGTTGACCATAGTTCGACCAAAGAAGCCATTCAGTCGACCATCATTCGACATATCCGTGAGCTACTGATTGTAAAGAATCTACATCAACAATGCACAACTGACATATTATCATCCTTTAACATATGAACATATGTATGTTTGACCTTTATTTTGATTACCATGTTCTTTCCTTACATCGTTAGGTAGGGAGAGTAAAGGGTACAACCCTTAACATTTTGTCTATTATGTATTCTTCCTATTTTTATTTATAAATTCCATTTTCCTTTTTAAAAAAAACTTTCTTTGTCATTATCATAAAAGTGCTATGTGCATTGTGAGTCCAAATGGCATCATCAACCATTCATAAAGCCCTATTTAGTCTTGAAAGTTGTTTTCCATTCATCACTAAGTTTGATTTTGATTTGATGGTACCCACTTCTCTACTCTATCTTGGTGAAGATAATAGCTCCAATCAAAATGTATAACATGCCATCATGGCAAGGGATTGGAAACTTATATCTTATTGTCATCTTGTTTATCGGTCTACAATCAATGCACATTTGCCAACTTCTACCTTTTTCAAGGGTCAATAATGCTTGAACTTCACATGGACTACTTTCTTGAATAAATCCTTTTTTTAGCAACTCTTTTGCTTGTCTCTTCAATTTTTTTAGCAACTCTTTTGCTTGTCACATCAATTTTTCATTCTCAATAGGATTTAAGCAATAGGTTGGAAGATTTGGCAGAGTGTTACCTAGTACCAAGTCAATAACATGTTGAATAACTCGTAAAAGAGGTAATTCACCTGATAAATCATCTGTGTAAGGTTTGAAAACCAATTAGTAGTTCACCCACATCTTTTGGTAATGAAAGGTGTGTTTATGGTGTTTCTATTACTTCCCCCACTACCATTGCAAACACAATTCCCTTCTCCTTGTTGATAACTTCAAACTCTCTCTTTGCTTTTATACACTATCCACCTTTATAGATTTCAATATTAACTTCTTTCCATGAAACATAAACTAATAGGTGATAGCTTTCCAAAAATGATTCACGATTGACCAAGTAAAATGTAAGATACTTTCATAGGAATGCCTCACACTAAATAGAATCTTTAGATATTCCAAATCTAAAAGAAGCCAATCACCTTCGAGCTATTGGTATAGTGCTATCATCCACCCAAGTAAATGTGTAAAGATGTGGATGTTTCTCTAAAAGTAAATTCAATCGTTTCACGATATTCTTCGATACCACATTCATACTACTTCCTCCATTAATGATAGGCTTACATATTTTATCTCCACATCTAACTCGTGTAAAGAAAAGAGTAGCACAAAGTCATCATTCTTTAAAGAGGTATGTCTCCATGGATTATTTTTAACCATTGTCTTTGATCACAATATGAACTTTATGAGTTAATTTTTTTAGAATTCTTTAAAAAACATTGAGCACTAATATTTGGTTTTCAAGTTCTTTCCATCCTCAAATTGATGGATAAATGGAGGTGGTGAATACTATCTTGGGGGACTTTTTAACATGCTTGGTCAGGAACAATATGAATAACTGGGATCTAATTCTTCCTACAAGGGAATTTGCATACAACAGTTATGTAAATAGGTCAATTGATAAGAGTCCTTTTGAGATAGTTTTAGGAATTCAAACGAGAAATTCTATTGTTTTGGTTCTTTTAACAAAACAACACGAGTTAGTGTTGAAGCTGAAGGTTTTGCACGAAACAAGAGATATCTCTAATGAGGTACGATGAAAGATAACAACTAGCAACTTGACTTATAAAGAATACGTTAATCAACATTGTTGATTTTTGGAATTCAATAAAGGGGATATGGTGATGGTCAAGATTTGTCAAGAACATTTCCTAAAGGGAAAATATAAGAAACTTCATACAAGGAGTGTTGGACCTTATAAGATCCTTAAGATGATAAGTGTTAAT
Organism: Erythroxylum pedicellare; assembly: GCA_027563575.1. Lineage (NCBI taxonomy): Eukaryota > Viridiplantae > Streptophyta > Magnoliopsida > Malpighiales > Erythroxylaceae > Erythroxylum > Erythroxylum pedicellare. Next base: position 25,375,247 of record JAOQMP010000004.1, read on the forward strand.
GCTCTTGTTTTAAAATTACTAGGTGGTATAGGAATGTCCTATCCTTACTAAATATTTATCATGGATACGATGGTACACAATCTCTTATTTTAATTATGAAAATTTGTCATTCCTCATTTTAAAGAGAAGATATAAGATGCTCTTGATGAACAAATTGTAATTATAAGAGCTGGTGGATGTCAGTGGTTTTTTGTCAAATGAAAAGGAAGATCAATTTTAGATTCTAAAATCTATCACATTCTATGTCGAGGATAACTTTAGACAAATTGGGGAGCATTGATGCAAAAGAGTTTAAAGTTTATAAAAGAAATAAAAGAAGGTAAATCAATCAACCATAAGTTTTAATTTGGTAAAATGAAGATGGGCGTTAATGTGACAACAAAAATAACAATGGCTGAACTTTGTATATTTTTAGGTTTCTTTATTAGATAGGAAGTAATAAAAAGTTAAATATATTATCCTATTTTTTATTCTTGAATTTTTTAAAGAAAAAAAATCTTATTAGAGTAGGATTCAATTCTATTCTTGATATTTTAGTTAGGACTTACTACTAGAATAAGGGTTCCAAAAATTTTTCTTATGTGTTGTGTGTGTGTGTGTGTGTATACTCAACCCTCAATAAATATATCCTAAATATTTTTTCTGTAAACTTGAGTTTTCAATTAGAAAGTGTGATATTTTCTTCTAAGAGTGATCCCTAGTTCTTTACCCTCTGTTACTTGTTTAACTCACTAAAATTCTAACGCTTTTAGTTTGATTTTCAGCTACCAAAATCCTAAAATTCTAGCCTAAATTTTCAACAATCAAAACATTAAAAAATTTTCATCAACCAAATCTTAAAATTCTAGCCATCCCAAACTTGAAATTTCAACAACCTAAGTTGAAGTCCCAAACCTAAAACTCAAATCTTAGTGGCCAAATTTTATGTTTTGTGGGTCTTAGCCACTAATTTGATATATCTTCTACGCATCCTACATCAATTTGTCTATAAGTTGTGTTGATGATGAGACAAACAAAGATTGATTAATCCTTGTTTTTGATATTCTCCAACAATATGACAACTATTGAGATACTAAACAACTGTAAATAGATTATACTAAGATATAGATAGGCTGCATATAGATAAGATAGAATAAGTTTAAAATCCCTTAAGTTAAGGGATTACATTAGTGGCTTTAGATAACTTTCCATATTTAAATTCCTACTTGTCCTATATATGGTTGTATACTTCCTATTCAATAAATGAGAATATATGAAAATTCTTTCCCACATGGTATCAGAACCGTAGGGCTTCTTTTTCTAAGATTTGGCCTTTGAGCAGCCTTCATTGTTGCACTACCGAAACCCTATTTTTTGGTTCTTCTCTTGTGTGTTCCAGCCTTCATCGTTGCATTCCTCCTTACCTAGGTTGTCTGATTCTCATTAGGGTGGCCTTAATTGCTGTTTCCACCAGATCTAACCCTCAAGAAGAATTTGGCACCATTAAGAAAATTGGAGATTTACAAAATGTTAGGGCTTCCTATAAGCTTAATGGGAAGAACTATCTCAAATGGTCTCAATTTGTCCGTACATACCTCAAAGGCAAAGGGAGACTTAGTCATCTTCTTGGAATAGGACCGACTAAGGATAACCCAATGTTTGAAGCATGGAATGAGGAGGATTCCATGATAATATCCTAGCTATGGGATTCTATGGATCCCATGATCAGTGACACATGCATGTTTTTTGTTAGTGCAAAGGAGATTTGGGACTACATTCATTGCACATACTCGAATGTCACCTTCATAGAAAATAAACCGTTTTTCTCCAAGTCCTCTCTTCAGGGGGAGATTTCAATGATGGAAGATAGCACTTATGAGTTCTTCGAACCACTTAAAATCCTTAACCTTCCTCCTGCTCCAGCTCGTATTGTTGAAACATCCGAGCTCTCTGAACCAATTACATCTGAGTTCCCCACTTTATCCTCTATCTCACTATGTTTCTCTTAAGCACCTGTCACCAACCTACCAAAACTTCATTGTTAGTTTAAATACCATTATTATCCCTGACACTGTTTATGAGGCATTGTCAAAAAGGGAATGGAGGTATGCTATAAGCGAGGAGATGAATGCATTGGAAAAGAATAGAACATGGGAGATTGTTGATAAACCAGAAGGAAAAAGCATTGTTGACTGTAAGTGTATTTTCACACCGAAATATGAGGCTGATAGATCTCTTGAGAGATATAAAAGCTATATTGGTAGCTAAAGGGTACACTCAGACCTATGGTATTGATTATCAAGAGACTTTTGCCTCAATTGCAAAGATGAAGACTGTGAGAATTCTGTTGTCATTGGTAGCTCCTACAATATGATGTTAAGAATGCATTTCTCCATGGAGACTTAGATGAAGAAATCTATATGAACATC
>JAOQMP010000004.1:25377754-25447646 GCA_027563575.1 Erythroxylum pedicellare
GGTCTATTTTTATTTTTATTTTAATATTCTAATGCATATATATATATATATATCTTCATCATGTGGGTGACGTTGCATACTATTGGACCCCTATACTCTGCGTTTAAGTGGAAATTTCATTGTTTTCACATGTATTTTAGGACAAATAACCAAAACTTCAATATGACATGCCTCCAAAATCTTTGTGTTGGGAATAATGGAAGGCAAGTATCTTTCCATTATTATGTTTACAGAAAAATATATATTTTTACTCTAATATTTATAGTAAAATGTTAGTCATATGCTAAAGTTTTGAAATGTAAAAAAAAGTAATATTTTAAAATTATTTAAATTTAAATTACTAGAATTTTTATGATTAATTAATGCTAATTAGGATTTTTTAATTAATAAAAATTAAAGATAATTGGTTTGATAATAATTTAAATATAAGTAAATGAATAAGTTCTAATAGATATAATTTTAAAATACAAAGTAAATGTTACATCAATGAAATTGACATAACATTTAATTAATAAAGAGATACTTTTATTTATAACCACTTTCTGTGTCTCTTTTAAATTTCTAATTGTATTGGAGGAGCATAGTTATATCGTGACTATTAAAAGGAATTATATACTATTATGCTCGCACGTTTAAAATGTAAAGAAGACCAAATTTTCTTTATCAACTTAATTTGTATTTTTAATTGCAAATTTCGTTTCAGAAAACATTAATAAACAGGGTGCACATTTTCTTTCCACAAACCCTTCAACTTTTCAATATTTGCTTATTTTCTTTTTGATAGAAAATAACATATATGTCAATTTTTGTTTAGTGGTAAAATGATGTCTATATTAATATACATACGATTAGATTAATTCACTTGTTAGGAATTTAGGAGAATAAATTTCTCACCCTTTCTTTTCTGTGAGACAATTAAAATATATGTGATAACTTATTAAAAGGGAAAATCGAAGACAGGAAGTTAAAATACTATGTAAAGACCAGTATACAGATATATAGTTGTTGGTTACTGTAACACACAAGTGGAGATTTTCCAACAAAAATTTAATATATAATGAACATTAAAATTTTGAGAAATTAATTAGACTATTGTTTTTTCAATTAAAAATATTATAATACAATACTAAAGCCACGATCATATATGAAGGTTTCCACTTGAACTAGTAAAAAAATTCTAGATTTTAAGATTAAAATAAAAGGGCCTATGATACAATAGAAGCATAATAACAAGGTGATTATAGAATAAAATAAATACTTGAATACGTGTTAGGAAGCCAACCGTTGTTGAATCATAGATGTAACTGAAATATAAAATCTTACAATTTCTAATTAGATCCTGATAATTGAAAGACTTGAAAAATTAAACTCGAATCATAAATATAAAATTATACCTGATTCGATATTCTTGTGAAAATCTTCTGTAACCTTTTTGATGGGTTAATCACGAGTTATTTATGTATCTAACCTCTAACAGTATCTATAGAATAGTCACTCAACTTTTTGAGAGGAACAAATAGGAGTGTTAGCCCTCTTATGCTTATTCCTACTTATAGAAAAAATACTAGGTTTTTTAATTTCTAAATACATCAATTACAATTAAAGTCTAACTATAATTATACTTAATTTAATTTCAATAAAATCAAAAATCTCATATTTGAACCCTAAAGTTTCACAAACTTTATAATCAAGTCCAACTTAATCAAAATTGATTTTTCTCTTTTAAATTGCTCTTTATATGTGACGCATTATGTTTTTAATTTATTGGCAGTGATTATAAATTCTAAATCTAATTCATAATTAGAATTAAATAAATTAGAACTCCTTCTAATTTATCTTTAATTCTTCAATTAAATAATTTATAATCATAAATCAAGATTGACGCCTATCAACATGTCATGATCACCCAAATATTAGAAATGCCAAATGATTTGACTTAACATATTCATGCAAAAGAATGATGTATGATTTAATCATTTCGTCATCCAAGGTTCCAATTGAATAGAATATGGATATATTGTTTACTTTTTTGTATCTAATCATATTCATTCTTGCAAATCAGTAATTGATTTATCATTAATATCTGAGAACATCTTTTTAAATGTCAATTCACTTTGATCAAAGAATTCCTTACAATACTACTAATAAAAAACAGTAGAACATTCTCTGTAATTACTTTAGAGTGATGAGTGACAAATCCTTTATTAACTTACTCAACTATCTTCATAAGGTTTATACTATATCTAAGAACTACTGGCTGAATTATCCTAAATTATCAAAGGATCTCAAGTGAGAATTACTATAATTTGATGCTGCTATACAAATCCTTTATTAACTTACTCAACTATCTTCATAAGGTTTATACTATATCTAAGTACTACTGGCTGAATTATCCTAAATTATCATAGTCTGATCAGTTAAATGTGCTTATTATTTAATAAGCATTCATACACTAGTTTAAGTATATCCATGCTTTTATTTATGAGATTAGTTACTTTCTTCATAGGAAAAAAATATAACGTGTTCTAGTTTTATCATTTCTTCAATATGTCCTCTTACTGAAACTATAACTAGGAATAATTTGGGGATAATATATAAATATAAATTGATTCTCATAATTATGATCTCATCATAATTTCAATTAAATATTAATTATTCTAGGGATTTAACCTTTATTATTAAAACATCAAATGTAATCAATATAATTAAATAATAATGTCATACATTAAAATTGCAACTAACTGATTGGCCGTAATTAACATCATATATAAAGATAAAGCATGCCTTTATTAATTAAATAATAACGTCATACTTTAAAATTACAATTAATCGATTGGCCAAAAAGACATAAACTAACAATATGAGCATAGGAGATAAACCTCTGCATGCAAAAGCTTTTAAAGATTCCATCTACTTGTCAATTTTGGAGAAAATTTGAGACCTTCAGATTTTCAAATTTTCAATTCCCTAATCTTGTTGTATTCCTCTAAGAAGCTTATTGTAAATAAAATTGATGATTCTTAAATATCCTTGAATTCTTTCCCACCAGATTGTGTAAATTATGCATCTAAAAGAAACTTTGAAAAGATTGAAATCATCCTAACTAAGTTGATAAGGAGTAGAAACTCATTGTACAATTTTGCTCCAATAATTTTTATAAGAGAAGTGCTTACATAAATACTGGATACTCCTCCACAAGTTATTATAATGGAAGTATTAAAAAAAAAGGTGATTAATAATTTAAAGAGGTCTCTCCAATGTACTAAAACTATTCCTCATACTTAAACAAAGTACAAATGAGATCTTTTTTAGAGATAAAATTACACCAAACTAGCCTCTACTAGTTGGTTTTTAGGGCATGAAACTTTAACAGATCCTTGCAAGTTTTGTTGGTGAAATTTTTAGAGAAATGCCTCAACTAGGTAATTTTATGATCTAAATAGAGTTAGGTTGACAATTTGAAAACTTCTTAAGAAAATATTGTTTCTATAGTTGCAGAACTAATTGCTCTTATTGGTGAGCAATTAACATTAGCATTTTCTAGGAAGAGCAGTGTAACATTTTGATAATTAGGTAAAGGTAAATAAAACCTAACTTACTCCAAATATGGGACCATATCCAAGTTCCATCCCCATTGCCAATCCTGACTTTGATGAAGGATTATAAGTTATCTTTTAACTGTATCATTTGCAATATTAACCAAGAAGAATCTTTTCTAGGATTAAAAGATTAGAAGTTCATGCCCTTCAAATAGCTTCTATAGATCCATTTTAAACTACAAAGACTCTTTGTTATTAAGGATTATCCATAATATATTTGCAAGTAGTACCTTATTCACCATAAGTATAGAATGGATGTTCAAACCTCCATCATTTTTTGGCAAACAAATATTTTCCAACGAACTTTCTTTGTAAGGTTTTATACAGGCATAACCTATCTAAAGGAAGTTACTAAGGAGCTTCTCTTTATCCTTGCATAATTTTTTAGGGAGAATAAGATGCGAGGATTAGTATATATAAAAGTTGTTGAGAATAAAAGTGATCAAATGCAGTCTGGCAGCATATGCAAGATATTGTTTCTCCAATAGCCAATCCTTCTCCTGAACATATCAAATAATGATTGACATCCATATTGGATTTTTTTTTTTGGCAAAGTGATTAAAACTCTTAAATAAGTCAAAGGAGGAGATTTAAGGCTCAACCTTGAAATATCAGTAAGCTTCGGTAAAGAGTGATCAGCATTAGCTGATACCATAAGATAACTCTTCTCTTTATTGATGCTCAATTTAAATAACTTTTTGAACGAATTAAGGGAGTTAATAAGACAATATAATAAACTAGAATCAACACCATAAAAAGAAGGAGATCATTTGCGAAAGATAGGTTGAAGATATGAAGTTCTCATATTCCGTATAAAACCTAAAGTTATTCTTCAATCTTATGCTGTAATTAATAAGCTTTGAAATGACCCTAATGCACATAGTGAACAAATAAGGGAAAAGAGAGTCTCTTTTCCTAATTCCCCTAACTCTTTTCAATAACTTTGTAGCCTCACCATTAATAAGAATTATAAAAGGAGTGTAATAGATTGTCTAATCTAAGAGATAAATAGAGTAGAACATCCAAAAGCTTCAAAAGAGAGGAGAATGAGATCCCAATTAATTGAATTAAAAGGTCTTGTTGGACAATTCTTACCTCACCTTATCAAATTATAGTTCTTTAAGAATTTGTATATAATTAATATATTGTCCCCAATAGTTGTTCTATCTACGAATGTTATTAATAAAAGATCATATGATCAACATTATGTTAGCTTAAGGTCTATATTTAACGATTTTGATGATAACTATATAATATTTCAAAATTCAAATTGGATTTATTTCCTTATATAGATAACAGTATTATTTTTAAAGGAAATAAAATAATAGGAAAATTACTCTTTTTCTTGCAGGAACTTTCATTATGAACTTACCTTATTAGAAATGGTTTATTTGAAAGGATCCTACTAATTATAAAGGTTGTATATTAGCCCCGAGATTATTGGAAGATTTTTTTATAAAGATGACATCAAATTTATTTAGATTTAAATCCATTCAGTTGAATAAAGATGCAAATGAATCAATGACTAGTTGAAGAAATTGACTATTTAAAGAAGAGCAACAAAACTTGTGAAAAAACAAACATTTATAGACTTTCAAAACATTCAAATAGCGTCTATATTCTTTAGAGTCATATTATTCTTATTATGCCTTAGAAAGTGAAATCACTAAATCAAGAGAGAAATTGTTATTTGAGAACTTACTTTTGATTTAACATTTTATTCTTCTGTAAGCTTTTAGAAACTTGTTATACGCTTTAAGCATGGAAAGTTGGAGAACCTTGAAAAATATGTACTCGTGAGCTTGAAATGGCTCATCAAATTACTACTTGGTTTTTATGATGAAGCATTCAAGTTGGATACTTGAGGACTGGACGTAGGCTTGGGTTATAAGCTGAACCAGTATAAATTGACTGCGTCTTACTCTCTCTTCTCTTAACTTTTAAAATTACGTATTATATTGTGTGTGCGTGTGTGTGTGTGTGATTATTTCAGTAAGAGGCTCCTTCATTTTATAACAAGCTCCTTCTGTTTTCAAATTGAAAGAGGTTCTTTAAGTTTTAATAAGTGCCTTTCGTTTTAAATTGTTTTTAACAAAACTTTTTGTTTAGTAGGTTCCTATCATTTAACAAGCTTTTTATCGCTTAACAAGCTCATTCTATTTAAATAGGATCCTACTGCACATCAAGCTCTTACTGTTTAATTATAGATAGGCTCTTGTCATTTCTTTTTAAACTGAAAGTAACTTGCAAAATTTTTTAAGTCACACACAATTCAAATAACGTAAAAGTATGGATTGATGCTAATAGAAGAAATGCATGGCTAAATGCTAAAGCAAAACATCATCTAATATATGCATTATCTCCAGAAGAATATAAGAAAATATCCTACTACTCTATAGCAAAGGAAACATGGGACAAACTTTAAGTCACGTTTGAAGGAACAAATGATGTCAACAAGCATAGAATAAGTCTTTTAGTGCATCAATATGAAACTATTAGCATGAAACAGGGAGGGACCATAGATGAATTCTTGGGATGCTTTAACAACATCATCACAGCCTTAAAGACTTAGGAAAGATATATCCCAATGATAAGCTCGTAACAAAGATTTTAAGGTCATTACCAAAGGAATGGACACCTAAGGTGACAGCTCTAGAAACGGTAAAGGATCTAGACATTGTTTTATATGATTGCCCACAAGGATATATGATGATCCATGAAACCGAGCTTAGGTGAGATGAAGGATCCTCCTACGAAAAAAGAATGATACTAAAAGAAAATGACGAATGAAAAGGTGATAAAGTGGCACTGAGTGGCAAATAGATCGAGATGACGAGTTCAACTTTATGATTACAAAATATGCCAGCTTTTGTAAAAATAAACTGATGAAGAAAAGAGAAGAAAACAAGAAAGTTGGAAACAATAGGCTCCTATCAAAAGGCAACAACAACAATAGCAATAAATAAAACAATTAAATCATTTGCTATCACTAGAAGAAGCCTCTACATAAAAGACCAGAATGTCCTCTTCTTCAATAGGACAAGTTAGAGAATAAAAAATCCAGAAAACAAGCAATAACTGTAGCCTGGTCAAATGAGGATTCTGAACACTTTAAAGAAGAAGAGCCAAAAGAAGTCAACAATGATTGCTTAGTGGCTTAATCAGGAGACGATGAGATATGTTTCAAAATGGAGACAAAGGAGAATAAATGGATAGTTGATAGTGGCAGTTCAAGACACATGATAGGTGAAATAGCACGCTTTAACTACATTAAAAGAAAGGACGGAGGTGAGGTTATCTTTACAGAAAAAAATAAAGAAAAGGTCACTGAAATTGGTAAAATTTGTGATTCTGACTTTACCTCTATTGATAATGTCGTCTTTGTTGATGGTTTGAAACATAACCTGTTGAGTGTGAGTCAGCTATGCAACAAAGGTTACAAAGTCATTTTCTATACATCTCATTGTGAAATTTTTGATATTCATAATGATAATATTGTGTTTATTGGTCCTAGAAATCAAAATATATATTTTGCTCAACTAGAAGACATGTCCTCACAAAATGTTAAGTGTTTTGTTTCTCTAGAAAAGGATTCATTTATCTACCATCAGATTTGGACATGCCAGCATGAGCATTCTATCAAAATTGTCTAAAAAATGAGTAAGTAAGAGGACTACCAACCTTAAAGTTCGAAAGCAATCAAGTTTGTGAGGCTTGTTTAAAAGGTAAATAAGTCAGATGCAACTTTCCTTCTAAAAATACTGTGTTTGCTAGCAAATCACTTGAACTTATACAAATGGATGTATTCGGTCCCATTTGGACTCAAAGTTTTAGGGGTAAACATTATGGTTTTATTTTAGTAATGAGTACTCCATATTTACATGAGTTTATTTCTTGTCAAATAAACATGATGCTTTTGAAGGGTTTATGAAGTTTTGCAAAAAAAAATTCAGATAGAAAAAGGGTACTGCATCACTTCAATTTGGAGCGATCATGGAGGAGAATTTGATAATATAAAGTTTGAAGAATTCTGTGATAACAATGGTAACTCATAACTTCTCTTGTCCAAAGATACTTTAAATATATGGAGTTGTAGAGAGAAAGAATAGAATTTTGGTTAATATGGTCAGGACCATGTTGTGTGAAAGTGGATTACCTCATAAATACTGGGCAGAAGTAGTATCCACAGCATGTTATATACTTAATAGATGTTTTATAAGAATTATTATGAAAAAGACCCCCTGTGAGCTATGGAAAGGAAGAAAACCAAATGTTGCTTACTTTTGAGCATTTGGCTGCAAGTGTTTTGTTCTAAACAATGGAAAAGACAACCTTAGAAAGTTCGATGCGAGATTAGATGAAACTATTTTCTTGGACTATAGTACCGCTAGTAAAGGATTCAGAGTATATAATAAAAGAACAAAGAATAATGGAAAAATCGATACATGTGGTATTTGATGAAGCACTACCTTCAACAACGGCAACCAACTCAGATGATGAAGAGTATCCATTGGTACCTAAAAATACATTAGAGAATCAAACTACACTTATAATACCTTTAGAATTATAAAATCAAAAAGGTCCTTTTGAAACTAGGATAGAGCAGGCTCCTTCCTTAAACACCTCCCAGTAGGAGCCTATATAATGAAAAACACTGAGAGAATGGAGAGGTCTTGATGCACATCAATATATTCTAGGAGATACCTCTTAAGTTCTAAGAATAAGATCATCGTTTAAGAATAACTTGGTTGCTCTCATCTCATAAATAGACCCAAAGATAGTAGAAGATGGCCTTACTGACGAAAACTACGTTTCAGCCATGAAAGATGAACTAAATCAGTTTGACAAAAAAAAAGTCTGGAATATAGTACTTCGTCCTCAAAACAAGTCAATCATTAGGACTCGGTGGGTATTTCGAAACAAACTTGACGAAAATAATAAGATGGTAAGAAACAAAGCTAGACTTGTAGCTCAAGGTTACAATTAACAGGAAGGCATTGATTTTGATGAAACTTATACGCCTATTGCTAGATTGGAATCTGTTAGAATTTTACTTGCCTTTACATGTTATAGAAACTTCAAGATGTTCCAAATGGATGTTAAAAGTACATTCTTAAATGTTTACATTAATCAAGAAGTATTTATTAAGCAACCCCCAATTTTGAAGATGAAAACCATCCAGAATATGTGATGAAGTTAACTAAAGCTCTATATGGTTTAAAGCAGACTCCTCGAGCATGGTATGAGAAGTTAACTAACTTTCTTTTTAAGGATAACTATGAAAGAGGAAAGGTTGATAAAACCTTATTTGTTAAAAGAAAGGAGAATGATTTACTCTTAGTTTAAATATATGTTGATGACATAATATTTGGTGTTACTAATCCATCCTTCTGTGAAGATGTCTCAGGATTAATCTAGAGGGAGTTTGAAATGAGCATGATGAGAGAATTATCATTCTTTCTCATATTACAAATCAGACAAATAGAAAAAGAAAACTTCATTAGCTAAGACAAATAAACAAAGGAACTCATCAAGAAACATCATTTTGAGAATGCCAAACCGATAAGTACTCTTTTAAACGTTGGAACTAAATTTGATAAAGATGAAGAAGGAAAAGCTACATATGAGATAAAGTATAGATGAATGATTAGATCACTACTATATCTTACAAGCTCAAGACCATACATTATGCTTTGAGTGTGTCTTTGCGCACAATTTAAATCAAATTCGAAAGAAAGCCACCTTTAAGTAGTCAAAAGAATCTTTCGATATCTCCACAGAACTATGAATTTTGGACTATAGTATCCAAAAAATAATTCATTTGACGTAGTGGGCTATTGTGATGCAAATTATACAGGGGATAAAATTGATTGAAAAGGCACAAGTGGTCATTATCAATTTCTTGGAGGATGTTCAGTATCTTGGTCCTATAAGAAGCAAAATTGCACAGTGCTTTTGACGATTGAAGTGGAATACATAGCAGCTACCAGTTTTTGTGCTCAAATCTTTTAGATGAAGCATCAACCACAGGATTTTTCTCTAAATTTTTCTCATATTCATATGTTATGTGATAATACTAGTGTTATAAATCTTTCTAAAAATCTGGTGTATCATTCTAAGACTAAGCATATAGAAATCAAACATCATTTTCTTAGAGATCTTGTTTTAGAAGGAACTATTGATCTTTTGTATGTTAATATTGGGAATCAAGTAACTGAGATTTTCACCAAGCTACTCTCTAAAGATAGATTTTGCAAATCAAGAAAAGAGCTTGCATTTAAAAATACACGTGAAGTTTTGACAAGCGGCTATATTGGACTAATAAAAGATATGCAAATGATCACACTTCCTGTATTAACGTACAATCATTCATTTTCACACGAGATCAATGCTTAAGAAACGTCTAATATACCATAAACAAACTTCTCTCCTCTACTCACCCTCATTGTTATTCGAAGCGCCACTCTTGAATCTCTATATTCCAACTCTCTATTTTCATCTCAAATCTTCTAAACCTTATCGATTGCTCTTACAATGGCACGAACTATATCAAAAGGATTAAAAAAAACTCTAACTTCTACTAATAGTTATGGTGAAGCTCATGTTACTGAACTATCTCCTCTTAGGTCCAAGTATCAGAAGTGCACTAGGTTTTAAATGATGATGATTCAGATGAAGAACATTCTCCGTTAATTAGATAACCACGAACTATAGGAAGTCTTGCAAAGTAAGCTGAGAAATTTTCTAAACAAAAAGAAAACTCTATGTTGAAAAGAAAGAGGAACGAGAATCCAAAAAAAGAAAAGGGAGGAAATAGAGAAGGGAAAAGCACATGTGACTTAAGAAACTATTGATAGAAATAAGTTGTTTCATGAAGAGATGATAAAAATAGTTGCACAAAAAGGAAAGACATCAATACCACCAAAAATGTTTCAATCAATGAAAGTTGAAGTTTGCTAAAAAATCTAGGACATGAAAAGAAAGGTGGTTGCTAGGCGAATCTTGCCTCCCATGATGTTTGATGACATAGATACACCTATCTCTCCTTACTTTGTTGCCATTAGTTAGGAAAATTTTCTGAAATTAGATGAGATAGTATATGAGGAGCTAATCAGGATATTCTACACACACATGAAAAAGGAAGAAATTAATAGAAAGCTAGCCATTGTCTCATGGGTGCATGAATGTGAAATTTTAATTTCTGAGGAAATCTTAAAAGATATATTGGAAGTAGCTCCTATGGGGAGAACTAATTTTCCTTTTCATAAGTAGGATGTTGATGATCTGGAGTTAGTCGAAGTTGTCAAATCCATCTGCCTTTATGTTAAGACACCAAAGACGGGAGACCCTGGACTAGACAATTAGACTTTATACCATAATGCTTTGCGTCGCTTTTAGCTACCTTAATTTTTCCCAGGAGTAGCTTAGTTGAAAGGTGCATCCTGCTGGACATTTATATGGTGTACAATTTGGAATAAAATAAATCTTCCAGCTATGATCTTGAGGTTAATAGTGGATAAGGGGAATCATAAGAATATCACTAGTTGCCTACCTTATGGGATGCTGCTCAACAAGATTTTGAACCATTATAGAGTCCCTTTTGCAAATTTGAATTGATATGCTCCGACGAAGCTTCACCCTTCCATTCCCTATCAATTTGGATATAGATTGTAAACAATATCTGGGTAGACAAAAGATCTGAAAGAGTGGCAAAAAACTTAGATCCTACTTCAGACTAACAAACTCCTATCCCTCCTTAAGATGAAAATAATGTAAATCCTTAACAACAGCTGAAGGATATTCAAACCAATCAAGAACAAATGTAAGAATAAATAGAAAGCATGCATAATCGACTTCTTGACATGCAAATTTTGCTTAGAAGAATCCTTGAATCTCTTCAATAACTCTATTGCTATATGCTTTCTACTTGGCTTATTTATACTAATGATTTTGTTTGATGCATTATTTGCTCTTTCCCTCTTTTTTTGATAATGAGAAAGCGGGAGAGTTTATAAGAATATATTTTTTCATATATGATGATATATTTCTCAATGCTACCTTGATTATATATGTAATTGATTATGCTATTGAACTTGTGAAAATATGTGATACATAAATGATAGGTTCCTTTCTTAAGAGACAGGCTCCTTCTAAATGTCTAAACATATAAAAGTCACAGGTATCTTTGGAAATCATCTGTTATCTTTTTGAATTTTGAAAAATATATCTATCATTGCTTGTCATCATCAAAAAAGGGGAGACTGTTAGCTCAAAGTTTACATTTAATGAATTTGATGATAACTATATAATATTTCAAATTTCAAATTGGATTTATTTCCTTATATAGATAACTAAATTTTTTAAAGGAAATAAAATCATAGGAAAAATTACTTTCTTTCTTGTAGGAACCTTCATTATAAACTTACCTTATTAGAAATAGTTAATCCGAAAGGATCGTACTAATTATAAAGGTCGTATATTATCCCCTTGATTAATGGAAGATTTTTGACAAAAATGACATTGAAGTTATTCAAATTTAAATCCATCCATATTGTGTATGTATTTATTTCAGCAAGAGGCACCTTCACTTTATAATAAGCTCCTTCTATTTTTAACTTTCAAAAGATTCTTTTAAGTTTTAACAAGCGCCTTCTGTTTTAAATTATTTTTAACAGAACTTTTCGTTTAGTAGGCTCTTGTCGTTTAACAAGCTTTTTATCACTTAACAGGCTCCTTTCGTTTAAATAGGATCCTATCGCGCAACAGCCTTCTATTGTTGTAAATATAGATAGGCTCCTATCATTTCTTTTTAAACTGAAAGTAACTTGCAAAATTTTTTATGTCAAGGGTTTGGAAATTTTCTTGCAGAAGGTGTTAAAATAAGCTATTAATCTAAAATATTTTTTAAAAAGAGGGATTGGTGATCTTAGGTACTAAACAAAAGAATGAGTTTTGATCTAAACTTTCAGCATCATAACACTTGAAAATAATTTCAATACTACCTTGCTAACTTCTTATTTAAAAGAGTCTTATGCCTTTTAGAAAAAGCAAGCACTAAAATCATCAAGTTCAGGATCTTTGCTAGGATTAATATTGAATAAATCCTTCTTAATATGCTCCTTTGTGAAAGGGCTAGTAAGAAAATCACATTGTTTATTTATATAAAAGTTTAGGAATAAAAGAGTTGAGGGAGGAAAATGAAGTAGAATTTAGAAAGGAAGAGCCATTGTTTTTTCAAAGTAATCTAGAGCATGAGTCAAAAGGTCAACTTGAACAATGTTAATTATGCCATCATATTTCAATAGAGAATTTTTTATCAAGTTCCTTACAGAAAGGAGAGAGATGTATAGGAAAACTTAATCTTAGTCGTCTCCTTCCTTGAGCCATAAAACTTTAGAGTTTTGTTTAATCAAGGAGTAATGGTCTTCTAAAGCCCTTGTCTATAATCCCATAGCCACTTTCTTATTGACCTATTTTAAAGCATCTCCGAGGGAGTTTAAACCTCTTTTTATTTCCGAATCAAGTGCTCCCTAGCTCTATCAAGCTTTAAAGTTGTATTAGAGTGTATAATCAACCTTAGCTTTTTAAGTTACTCTTTAAACCCTATCTCTTATAACATTTGAATGATTCAAAACCTAAAACATCTAGACTCATAGCTTTACTGGCAACTTCCTAGCAACCCACGACTTTGCATAAGAAATTGAAAATTGAGATCTATTACTTCAAAATTAGAAAGATAGGAGATAAGGCATAAAAGGGATTATTAGATCATCTTATTCCTTCAACTCCTAAGAATAGAATGATACTGTTGAAGTCCCTTAAAATTAGCCAAAGGTCCATAATTGATTTATGATATGCCTTAAGATCATTCTACACAGAGGATCTTTTGAATGCAAGGTTTGAATCATAGATAGAAAAGATCTATACTTTCCCTATACAACTTATAAGTGAATGAATTTATCACTTAATAACTTAGAATATCAATCCTTCTAAGATTATAAGCTATAACTATTATCCTATAATAATTTGCATTATGGTTAGTAATGAGCTTCTAATTCTTCTTGAATAACTAGAGATTTTTAGACTTTTCAACTTTTAGTTTAGTCTCCCAAAAGCCAAAATCAGTGGCCTTATTAAATCCATAAAATTATTTTTTTTATTTTTAGGGCTATTGAGACCCTTAGTTTTCCAAGTTGAGATAGACAAATTGGGAATTAAGGAGATCTACTGGAGGACTTGCCTTCACCTTGCATCTTCTTCTTTCAACAAGTTTGAAACTACAGACTGCAGTAATTGTTAAACTAGACAATAATTCTCCTATGTATGCTTCTATTGTCTCCTTATCTTTCCTAAGAAAGGGACTAGATTAGGCTAAAATAGTGAAAATTCTCCTCCTTTAACTCTTTTTAAAGAGGATTTTTGTAAAAGAAGCCCTAGTTAGAATCCGAACTAGTTGAATTTTTTAACTATGTTAATTAATTCTCTAAGTTTGATACCTTTTAGGAAGCCTAGTCTTCAGTAGCAACCTCATGATGTTTTAAGGAATACTATGATGGATTTGTTGGTGAATCCAAAGAACTTGGTCCTTGCATATCCTAATTGTCTAGATTTGTTAATTCTATGTAATTTATTCTTAAAAACTTCTCTTTTTAAAAAGAATTTAAGAGATGGTCACTATCTACAGTTAAAACTATTTACAACATTACAATGAAGCCTTCCATGAGGCTTTTAACAAAATATTACACTATGAAAGACCTCTTAGAAACTTCTTGCAAATAAGTTTCCAGAGTTTTCCTTATTATTTCAAAGCTGACGATGTTGGTATGAGATCTTGATGGAATCTTTTATTATGTTATCAACCTCTCCAAGTTTTAGAAGGGGGATAACATTTGGTAGATCTTTCTTCAATTCAACACTAAAACATAGCCTTGCATAGCCTATTATTCTCCTTAATATGATTCCTTCATCATATAAATAGACTTCCCAATATAGCTTGCTCAGAGGCTCAAGCCTTTAGTAGACTAGTATTAAGAGGAACTTTGTGGAAATATATCCAAATGGAAATATGTTTCTGCATAAAATCTTTTAAATTGATGCATGGTTTCCAAAGTTAGAGGAAAAGAGGTAAGTTGTTGAAGTGCCAAGGACCAGTATTTAGCTTAAGCACTAATATTTAAGGAGAATTTGAATAGAAAAATGTTATCCTCATCAAATAGCACTTCCTAAAATCCTTTACTCTTCCATTTTTTGAGTACCCAAGGATTGATTATAGGAAAAGAAGGATGTTTCCCTATGAAGAAGCCAACAAACATGGAAGACCAACTTTTTACTCCTTTAATAACCTACAAAGGAGGATAAACAATGATATTACCACTTTTCTTAACTGGGGGGCAATAGTAGAGAGAGATATTGAAGGGCTTTCCTAATATTTACTTCAAATTGAGAAAGGAATTAAGAAATGAAATGGGGGAAAACAGTAAGAATATGAGGGGCTAAGAGCTCATGAGAACCATAGTCAACAAAATGAGATATGGAAGGAAAAACTTGTTACGAGGAAGAAAGGAGAGGATCTTTGTATAGGTTGGAAAGACCTTTTCAGTGAATGTGGATTAGGTAAAAACGAGATGGTGGAATAGCTAGAGTAAGGAAGGTTTGAGGTGGAGGAGCGAGAAGGCAAGGGAAGGAAATATTTAGAAGGAAAGAGAAGACTGACCATAATTTGAAACGTTTAAAGCCATGGAGTTAGAAAAGGGGAAAGGTTGCTGAAGTAAAAGGGTAGATCTAAAAAATCGTTCCAAAAATAATATTAAAAAAGGGCGAGATTTAAAGGGAATAGGAAAGACTAAATTACTCCTCCTTAACCCTAGTTGAGAAAGTTCTCTAGACAATTAAGGAATCCACAAAGAGAACCAAAACAATTAAGGCACCTAAGGCAAATCTTGAAGAAGGAATTGAAGATAAGATTAAAAAAAAACAATAAAGTCAAGGAGAACGTACACAAAAAAAAAAAAAGAGAAGGGTTGAGAAAGCAGAGCAACAAATAAGAAAACTCATATACAAGGACAATTAAACCAAAGAAGAAGAACGTATTAACCTTAACATAAGAACCTAAACATGAGCCATGAAAAAGCTAAACTCTATGGTAAGTAAGCGAAAGAAAAAAGGTAGAGAGGAGTTATTTTTTAAACACATGTTTGCCACTAATTAGATCATTGTTATAATACAATAATTGAGCTATTATGCTCATCATATAAATATTATAACTGCAAAAGTAATATGAAACTATATGTAAACATATGTATTAGAATTGATGCTTCTAAATTAAAAGCATGAATAAATAGATAACATTAAAGTACAAATAATGAAGAAAAAAAGAATCAAAATATCTAAAAGAGAAACTTACGCAAAAGATTGTAAAATGTTATTGTAAATTAAAAACAAATTAGTAAGGTTACATAAATATAAAAGTAAAAGACAAACAAATTATGTTAGATAACTTATGTACTCAAATAATCTAAGCCTTCAATTTATAGTTATAGAAGACTCGTCGCAAATAAAATATATCAATATACATGAATGTAATACACATACACACACACTCTCTCTATGTTAAATAATGTAAAATTAGTTGCTATGAAAAGTTAACTTTTTTCCCCCTTTCTATTATTAGTATAGGATATGATTATTTTGTTTCTTAATGTCTTAAAGGGTTTGAACCTACTTTTTGTTAGGAATGATGGAAGTGACTGAATCCAATTTGGTGTAATCTAAAGTTAACAAGTCAAATCTAGATTGATCGTATTTCAAGTCAATCTCTTATTTAAAGAGTCAATCTGAAGCTTGATCCAAACAACCCATCATTTTGTTCTTAAACTTTAAGAAACTTAAGACTAAAACATCATGAAAAATAAAAGGGTTTCAACTTTTCATAGTAACTAATTTTATATTAAGTGACAGGATTATTTTGCTTCTTAAAATCTTGTCTAAGATTAAGTCATGTTTTCGAAATTTGCACCTACTCTTACGAATGGTAGAAATGATTCAATTCGATTTGGTCTAATATAAAATTAACTAGTTCAAGCGTATTTCAAGTCAAACTCAAATTTAAAGGATCAATCCAAGACTTATCTTAACAACCCATCATTTTGGTCTTAAACTTTAAAAAAATTAAGACTAAAATATAATTTTTTAAAAAAGATTTACAACTTTTCATAATAACCAATTTTATATTATGCAATATAGAATTATTTTACTTCTCAAAATCGTGCCCAAGATGGAGTTATGCCTTAAAAATTTGAACCTACTCGTAGTTAAGAATGTTAAAAATATTACAATACGATTCAGTTTGATCTAAAGTTGATAAGTCTAGATTAATCGTATTGCAAGTCGAATTCAATTTTAAATGATCAATCTGAGGCTTCATAACAACAAATCATTTTGGTCTTAAACTTTAAGAAACTTAAGACTAAAACATGATAATTTTGAGAAAGTTTTCTTAAACAATATTATTTGGAACATAGGTTCAACTGCCCAGGCCGATTTGCCGTTATCTCTATTCTTAGTATTTCCACAGTTATGGAAGTCCGTTGTGTATGTCTCCTATTTTCATCACTTGCCTCGTAAAGGTAACACATACAGCCGTCTCATTTGTACCTGGTTGACAAGTTTTTACATCTACTTGTTTCTTTGATCGGCTATGCTTCACTTTTAAAAGCAATTAATGGGAGCTTACTTTACTATACGATACACCTAAACTAGTTATTCATTGCACAATCACCATCAAACAATGTGGGCATGAGACAAAATATGGACTCTTTTTTACTTCTTTAATGGTTTGGTTTCTAACTGGGATTCAATACAAAACTGGTGTCTAAGCATAAACCTTATTTAGTAACCCAACAACTCTGCAATAACATTACCTCCAGTTCCCAGATTGAGCTGCTGAAAAACTTGCATGCTCTGATATTTTGTTTATCCAATCAAGTTGATGTTCTAATAAAGTAAAAACCAATCTGACCGGTGGATTTAAAACTGACGGGCAGTAGATTCCGCTACAATGTGCAGATATTAAGCAACAGAGGTGTTTCTTGACCCATATCATCGCTGTTTCTGCTTAAAACTAATGATCAATGATGCCTGAGTGTTAAAACTGCGACAGCCGGGTAGTAATCATTCCTGAACCCATACCCCAAACCACTATGTCTGGAAAATGTATGTGGCAAATAAAAGCCAAAATTTGAGTAGAAAAGAATGGCCTTAGCTCTGTCACGTTGAAGATACGGGTACATAACTTCTCATAACAATTAGTAATTGCAATTTCTGTACGAAAAATGAACTCAAATATTCTGCCAGGTCTATATTAAAAGAACAAACATCCTCTACTTATTTTGCTCAGCTTTGGGAGCAAATTTCAAACCCCAGTTTCGAAAGATTTTGTTAAGCAATAAGAATGAGGAAGCATGTTGTAACCAGAACTGGAGAATGAGCTAAAAAATTTACAAAAATGGAGCTTGATCACCTTCAGTTGAACACAGCTGATAAACAAGTTTGACCACTTCCCACATAGGTGCATCATTCTGCAAAAGTCATTGAAGTGAAAAGGTAAATATTATGTTCTAAACAGAAAATCTCTTACAAGTCCCCCTCTCACCCTCAACATGACGCATGATAACTGTGCAAAAAATTGATCAACATGACATCCTTGGATGTGACACCCATTAGTGGAGCAAATCAAACAATTGTCAACAATAAACTGGGTATAACTGCAAAGGTTGGGGCTCGGCAAATCAGGAAGATGGCATAGGGAAAGGTAACAAACAGAATGGTTATTCTCATAGAGACGGATTCATCGTCTCCCCAATAGCTAATATTAGATTTCTTGACGTCTAGAAAGCTTTGAATTTGAGCTTCATACAATTTTAGCACATGATAGAGTCAAAGCATGGTGTTGCTTGTAAACTAAAAGCCCATAAAGCGAATAGATATATGACAGAACTTGAGATTGAGAAAATATTTTCTGCATTGCATTATTTACAAATGTATAAGTGAGTTGGGTCAATTATATACAAGTTATTCTAACAATAGAAAGGGGGGGGGGGGGGAAATCAAATCTCATAATTATGGGATATCATAACTAAATAGAAAAATAACAAGCTAGTTATAAAGATGCAAAAATTTTAAAGCAATTAGCTATAAATCATGTTCTTCACACTCTCCCTCAAACTAGTACATATGTATTCTCCATTCCCAATTTGGATACAATATTCTTAAAATTTGAACTGCTCAACCCCTTGGTAATTACATCAACAAGCTGGTTCTTTGTAGTCACATACAATGTGCATATCAAACTACTCTCCAGTTTTTCTTTTATAAACTGTCTGTCAACTTCAAAGTGTTCTATCAATCATGTTGTACCAAGTTACAAGCTATACTAATCACAAATTTATTATCATAATTGAGTCTCACTGGACCATCCCAGTTAAATCTTCAAACTCTTTTAGGATAATTTTCAACCACATCAGTTCACACATACCTTAAGCCATTGCTCGAAATTCTACCTTTGCACTAGATTGTGCTATCAAATTCTGTTTCTTGCTTCTTTATGCCACAAGGTTTTCACCAAGAAGTGCAATATCCCGAAGCTGATCAAAAGTCAATAATCGATCCTGCATAATCAACATCTATATATGCCTCAGTAGTACACCTCCATTTCTCTTAAACATAATACCTTTTCTGAGTGTCCCTTTGAGATACTGCAATACTTGATGAGCCTCCTGTAACTAAACTTCTTTTGGGCTGTGCATGAGGCTATGCATGAACTGACCTATCATACTCACTGTGTGTGCTATATCCGTTCACACGTGAGATAGATAAATGAGCCTCTATATAAGGCATTGATATTTTTACTTGTCTACTACAACATCCTCGTCTGCCTTTAATATTTGAGTCTATCGGAGTACTTGCTATTTGCAAGTTATCTTGCATGTTTCTCTTAGAAGATCGGTAATATACTTCTATTTGAAGATTACAAAAAACCTTGCCTAGAGTAAGATACTTTAATACTATGGAAATATTTCAACCTTCCTAACTCCTTGATCTTGAACTCCTCAGCCAAACATTGAATGAGTGCCAAAGATAAGAGAACTTTAATAGTATTCAACTTTGCAATTGGACAAAGGTGATAGTCAATTCCATAGTTTGGATATAGCCTTTGCAACTAGAGCAAAACTGAATTAACTTTAAAGCCCTTTCAAGATCACGCAAGGTCTTTTCAATCATCAACACTTTGGAACCACCATCAAGATATGGACCATGTATAAGAGGAGAATATCCATAGAGGGCTTCAAAAGGGATACATTGAACAGCAAAATAATGGGTAGTATTATACTGCCCTTCAACTAAAGATAACCAACAATGCCAATGGTGTGAACAATCACAGGTCATGCAAAACAAATAAGTCTTGACGATCCTATTCAAGACCTTTGTTTGGCCATCAGATTGAGGATGGTAATCAGTGGAATGGTGCAAAGAAAAGCATCTTACATCTGAAAATTCCAATTTTTGTGATCAAGATCATGCACCTGTCAAAGAGGCATCCCATGCAATTTGCAGACATGGTCAATATAAACCTACGCCACTTTAGTTGTTTTACAAGGATGAGGTAAAGAAATGAAGTGCTTATATTTGCTAAAATGACAAATGACTATCAAAATAACTAAATAGCCATCAGACTTAGGTAGACCTTCCAGAAAATCCAAGCTACGTCAGTCTACACGTATTTTGTAGTAGGTAAAGGTTGAAGTTTTTCTAGAATTGCAATAGGTTCATACTTATTATGGTGACAAACTACACAATGCCTCATGAATTCCCTGATATTTGTGCATTTTTTTGCCAAAAGAAGTATAATTGAACTTTCTTATACATGCCAAGGAACCTAGGGTATCCCCCAACTGTAGTATCATGAAATAAGGATATGATAAGATGCCTTAAAAGTTGTACCATTGCCCACCACCATTCTTCCCTTCTATTGAAGACTATTGTTAATCCAAGAATAAGTAGAATTCAATTTATCAGCATTCTTCAAATTCTGAATTAACTCTTGTTGACCTTTACCAGTTTCCCAACTCTGAATTTGATGTAACAAATCAATATGGACATCGGAAACAACCGTAGTACATAAGTCAACACTCTAGACAAGGCCTCAAATGGTCTATTGTCCAGCCCTTTCTTGTATTTGATTTCAAAATCAAATCCCAAAGTTTCTATTGGAATGGTGTCGTAATCTTCTGATTAACCTGAACTTTTATGAACAGTCTGAATTGTAAAGTACCTACCAATCAAATAATGAGACCATTGTCTTTTAGCCATAACTAAAGCTAAAAGCATCTTCTCATTTGTTGAAAGATGAATACATTTAGGAGACAGAGTTTTGCTCAGATAAGCAAGAGGATGACCTCTTGCAATAGGAATGCCTTAATTCCTTCACCTGAAGCATTTGCATCTATCACCATGGGTTTGCTGAAACCTAGGAGCGTACGAACCAATGCTTGCACTTACTTGAGTTGAGTGACTGGGTTAAGGTCTTGTTAATTTGGTCATACCCCTCAATAAACCCTCTATAGAAACCCACTAACACCAGGAAAATTCTCATTTGCTTCAATTTTTAAGGCATAGGCCAACCCACTTTAGCTTTGAATCTTCCTTGGATCAGTTGCAGCCCCTTGGGCACTAATGATATGTCCTAAATATTCTACTTGTCCAGTAGCAAAAGAGAATTTTGATTGCTTGACATACAATTGAAGCTTTCTTAGCTTCTTCAGCACTTCTATGAGATGGTAGACACACTAATCCCAACTTTTGTTGTAAATGAGTATGTCATCAAAGAAAATCATAACTAATTTCATTAAATAAGCTTTGAATACAGATTTCATTAGGCTTTGAACAGTGGTTGTAGCATTTCTTAAACCAACTGACGTAATTAATAACCCATGAGTCCTAAATAACATTTTCTGTACATCATTGGCCTACATATGTATCTGATGATAATCAGCTCAAATCAACCTTAGTAAAGTATTAAGCCGCATATAATGAATTCAATAGCTCATCTATCAATGGCATAGGGAATTTGTCCTTAATAGTATTCTTGTTTAAAGAATTATAACAAAACCTCCATGAACCATCTTTCTTCTCAACTAGGATTACTAGAGAAGTAAAAGAGCTTCCACTATCCTGAATTACTCCTTGCTTCGACATCTCCCTTTCTAGCTCTCTACTGCTTCTTTTTACACCCTAGCATATCTACATGGTCTCATATTCATCGCCTCGACTCCTTTCAAAATCGTGGAGTCTTGAAGGTGGTAAGCCCTATGGCTCTCAAAATACATCATGAAATTCTTCATATAGTTTCTGCAGAGCCTCTTCTTGCCCGGTAAACAGTCATCGTTTCACCAAATACACTTCCATAGTCTTTAAACATATTTGTGTAGCACCTGTCCATTGTATGTGATCATCTTGCTATATCAAGAAGAACTAACACACCACCTCAAGATCATTTAACTACGTATCTAACTTCCTGCTAGAATCTTCTGGTGTGCGTTTGTATTTTCTACTGATTAATTCTAACTTTTCTCCATTCCAATCAAATCTTATCAACCCCTTCTTATAATTTGCATATAATATCATTCAATGTGGACAGCTATTGCACTCCCAATACTATATCACTTCCTCCAATGTTATAATCAAAGAATTAGTCCCAAATTGGTGACCACTCATCAACCACTCAAACACTCTGTTAGAGTATCTCATATTGACTAAATATGAAAATATTAAAGGATTTATAAGTAGTATGGGTCAACTATCCAAACAATTAGTTCTAGTTATTTGGACAATAGTTGACCGAAACCCAATTCTTGTTAGTGGACTTTACACTCTGTCCATATTAAAAATTCAATATGGTATCAAAGCAGGTATGGTCCAGATTATTAATTTCCCGGTTGTCCGTCTAGATGTCCAGTCCCAGCGACCTAGTCCGATTACCACTGAGTATATTTCAAGTGACATCCAGTCTCAGTTGCACTTGAGGGGGAGTGTTAGAGTATCCCATATTAACTAAACATGAAAATGTTAAAGGGTTTATAAGTGGTAAGGGTCAACTACCCAAACAACTAGTTCTAGTTATTTGGACAATGGTTGACTCAAGCCTAATTCTTATTAATGGACTCTACACTCTGCCCATATTAAAAATTCAATACACGCTATACCTCTTCTGGCATCTAATTTGTAGTCCACCTCCAACTAGAATTATCAAACTAGTTTTATCTCTTCAATCACACACCTTTCCTTACAAATCTCTCATCTTTGAGGTTGTGTACTATATAGACCCCCCATGAATCTTCCCAACACCTTCATTTGCTCAAATTTAGAAAGAAATTGTACCTGCTAATGCTTGTAAGGATATTACAGGTTGCTCCACCACCTCAAGCTTTTCTTCCTCCCGGTCATCATCTCCAACTTCTATCACGTACATATGCATCATTCTTTCTCGACATTTGTGTCCTAGGTTGTACCTCTCGTCACACTAGAAATAAAAGCCCTTATCTCTCTTTTCATTAAACTCTTTTATATTGGTGGGGTTTGTAATTCTTGTTTGTTCATTGAATTTATTATTGCCCATCCGTGTAGGTTTAGGTAGAATACCTAAATGATTCTTTTAACCTTGCAAAGGTCCATCAGCTGCTTGATCCCTACTTCATGATTTTTTTTGTTAAATCTAAGCCTGTTGCTAAGTTACTAGATACTACCTCTCCCCTTTCTCCTATTTCAAAAGGATTTACATACATTTTTGTGAAAAAGGAAGGCTTGTGTTGATTCAAGGAGGTGACATTTTTCCTTTCTTCTACTCCATTTCGTCATAGGGTATTAACACAAGATGAGCTATGTACAATCCTTCTTTTTAAAAGTATGAAGTTAGGACTTGAATGAAATACTCACCAACATTATCAAGCGTAAACCTTTTGCTATTGACCCAAAATTGATTTTAATCATGGAACAAAAAATTGAAAGGACAATACTAACATCATATCTATGTTTAAGTAAAAATATTCAAACGACACAAGTATAATCATTAAAAAAAGATAAATCATTTTGCCCCATGAACATTAGGAACAGTAATAGTGAGATAAAAATGGATAAAACTTAGATAAAACTTCTTTTACTACTAATTAGAAAGGATACAAATTTGTGCTTCACAAGCTCACACACTTCATAATCAAAATCATCATTATGTAGACCTTTAAATAAAGAAAGAAATAGAATTTTAACAACTTTAAAGGACGGATGTTCAAATTGATGATGCAGCCATATCTTCTCTTTACTGGACAAAAAAGATTTTGAAAGAAAGGAGTGAGATAAACTAACATTGATCTTGCTTGATAAGTTCAATTCTTCAAGCTAATAGAGGTGACTTGTACTATGTCCAATCATCTTCCCCGAATCTTCATCTTGTAATACACAATAATTACGATAGAAAATCACACAACAATTCAAATCTGAAGTGAGGTTGTTGATAGGACAGGTTCATGGATAATCTAGGGACACAGAGAACCTTTTTTAAGGTCAACGATGGACTAATCTTTACATCCCTTATGATTGCTAAATTGGTCAATAAACCATCAGTTGTAGCTATCTTCCTAGCACTTGGACATCAGGAATAAGTAAAAAAGGATTTAGCGAGTGGATCATATATGCTCAGTGGCTCATCCAAGAGTTGGCAAAGGTTGTCAATAAGTGATCTTACCCTCTCAAGCTCTTCTTGATTGAGACCACCTGACTCTTAAGGTGTTTATTTTGTTGAATTGCAGCAACATAGGCCTGACCATCCTTTCCTGGTGGATCTCCTCTCTGTCCTTACTCTCGACTTGGAGGTTTTCCATTAAGCTTCCAATGTTTTTCATGGGTATGATGCCTTCTTACAGTAAGTACACCACAAGTTATCATGATTCTAGGCTGTTTCAAAATTTGTGGCTGAATTATTGACATCTTTAGCCACCATAGTAGAGTTGTCCATGTTTTTTGGTTCAAGCATCAAGTTTCTTCTACCTTCTCCACGAACTAAGGCCACAACCTCATTAAAACATGAAACTTCATGCTTGACAGGATTTGGATTTTCACTTGGTCAAATTTTGAATTAAGTCCAACCACAAAATCATAGACTATTTTGCTCAATAAAACCTTTTTAAATAGTCGCATCATTCTTAAAACCTTGTAGTGATCAAGATCCTGTCACAATGATTTCAACTAATTGGCATATTTGTCAATCAATCTACTCCCTTGTTTGGCAACCACACTTTACCTTGACCTAGTACACTTGGGCCTCGTCTCTAACCTTAGAATATGTCTATTGGAATGCATCCCAAATATCCTTAGCAGTGGCCAAGAACATACATGAGTAACTAATTTCAAGTGTCACAGAGTTCTATAGATATGTCATAGTCATGGAATCTTCTTCTTCTCATGCTTCATTCTGAGGATCCTGTTGTTTTGACCCTATAGCTGTGAGATGGTGGATCTTCCCTTTCACTTTTAACATGGAGTGAATGAGTTGAGACTATTTAAGGTAATTTTTTACGTTCAACTTGTATGCAATCTAGATATTTGCAATTCACCAAGATGGAAGATTGAATAGTCTCTTCCAATTATGATATAGTGGATGTCTCTACTACCTTTGACATCTCCATGAAAAAAAATGTAGGCAATTAAGCTGATTGCTTAAGGGAAAAAATCACCAAAAACGAAGGCCGGTCAGAATCACAAGACTTTCAACAATAAAGGCTAAAATCTAAGAATTAATTTTTCCCATGAATTCCAAGGAGGTCAATATTTTCTATATTGCATTATTTACAAGAGTAAAAGGGGGTCACTTATATACAAGTTACCTAACAACAAAAATAGAAATAGAATTAACAAGATACCATGATTATGAGACATCCTAACTAAATAAAAAACTGCAAGCCTAGTTACAAGGATGCAAAATATCCTAAAAAGATCAAAAATCCTAAAATAGCTAACTTAGCCATAAATAATGTTTTCATACAATATATATCAATTCTTAAACTTAGAGGAGCCTAGAAAGAAGAAAACATGAATGATTAGCCAACTTACCAGTTGGACAATATCAAAGGACTCACAGTAGCTAGAAAGATTATTCTTGGTATTGTCATTCCTGAAACAACAATTCAACATGGGTAAGCATGTACTAATGAAAGGCCCAAAATAATTCTTTTCTTTAGGACTTCCATATAATAGGGTGGGGTTGCTCTTTGTTTGAAACTTTGGTTGCCTAACACAATTACTACAATACAAGTTTTAATTTCCCTCCATTCGTTAATAATTGTTAGCATGATGGATATAAAATAACAACATTAGTACCATATCATCAAATTAGCATTATAAGAAAAATCATTGTTATCATATCCAATATTCTTCTAACCTTAGTGCCATTCTACCTGCCTCCACCACCATCTACCACATTTTGGATATCAGACTAACCAAAAAATCGTTTTGCACTCAACCTGCATTTCCCATTATCTTGTTATCATCACCCTATTGCATCTTCAAGTTTGCTCCACATGTTAGGTTGTCACTTGTAACTTGATTTTCTCCCCTCTCTACAATAGAAATATTAAGTCATACCATTATAGTCCTATCCTAGGAAAATGACATGGCACGACAAAAGCTCAATCAATAGTGGAAAATCATTTATGCCTTTGTTTAATTTAATATTAACATAATCCTTAAAGTGTTTCTTGCTTCATTCATTCAACAATAGCCAATGGAAATAATAACTGTTAGTTGTTCAGAGCAACCTAATGTAACAAAGATCATTGACTAAGTACATCTCACAACATCAAGTGTTAAAATGCTCTAGCCTCTTGTATTCACAAAGTCAAGGATCCATGTAAATATCTTTCTGTGGTGAAATCGATTACCACCATTAAACTATAATTTTGAAGCTCTGTCAAGGAAGTGTCCCTCCACATTCTTGAACAAATGCATGTCTTGAAAATGCATCTACCAATTACCATTAAGGGTCATAATTTGGATCACTTGCTTGAGGCAATAGTAAACCAATAAATATGTCAATATAACAACCAACATCTTTGGCAAGGACTTACTAGCCAACTTAAAATCTTAAGAGAATAATCCAAGCCTAATACCTGGGAGAGAACAACATAAGTGCAGGAAACAATTCATTTCAAAATTTGAAAACATTACATGGTTAATTTTCATTGCTAAATATAAGGCTCTTGAGTGATCTGGAAGGCAAACCATATATCAAATCTCCCAAGACAATCAGCATGGTAAATTCAACCCAGACTGACCATCTACTATCATTGCAACATCAACTCTACCCATCTTAACACTTATGATTTCTTTCTAAAGTATGAAGAATTAGAGATGTTTTAACTCTTCGTTGCTTCATCAAAGACCACCAATATTAGATATCATAAGAATTAAACTTAGACATTTAAAATACTAGTTTGCCTTATTTGGAGAGACAACAACAAAACAATCATTAGTATCACACAAGCCATATTTCTAAGAAAGGCTGAGGGTATACAGCACAAAAGAGGAAGATGGAGATATTCCTCAACTTACAGGAAACCCACAGAGATTCTAGTCTCATAGTCAAGACCATCGGACATTCCCAAGTCCCCTAAGTGATCACCAAGCAGTAGCACATTGGTTCTCTTTTTTAAGGAGACATTGTCAACAAATAGGTCATCAGGATCACCAATCTGTTCGTGAATTGGAGCAGCCATGTCAAGAGCATGTTCATTTTTGTTTAGACTATGAATCCACCTTCCTGAAACCAATTTAGTTAAACAGAAAATCAGATTTTCTCAAGAATACAGTAAATTTTACATAAACGAATCACCATAATTTTTCAATCAAAGGAACAGAGAAAGAGTGCCAAATAGCATTCCTCCTCACCACATACTAGATTGTAAGAGTTTATATCCAATCACAACCTAACCCTATTAATCTACAATAGCTAGTTTCTGCTGATTCAAATAGATATATAGAAAAGGAAGAACATTGAAGACAATAAACATGTCAGTTTTCAATTAAAAAAGCATAGGCAAAAAAAATGAAATTTCAATTTCTCTGAAGTAAAGAGATGAAACTAGAAGCAGAATATAGAAAGCTCGCATAGAAGTCTCAATCATGTAATAACTTAAGAAGCAGCACTACATAAAAAGGTCAGACCCTATTGTGAAAATAAAATTATGAGAAGTACAAAATCACACCTTTGAAAGAAATGAGTTGGCCGTCATTGTTGAATACCATTCGGTTAGAGACAATGTTTACATTTTTAAAAGACTTATGAACTTTTTGTCGCAGAACCTGGTAAAGTTAAAAGAAGATATACCAAGGTGCAGGTGGTGTTAGAATCATACCTCAATGATAAAACAGTAAAACCATAATGCATGTGCTAAAAGCTAACCTCCTCTATGATATCTGCAAGTCCTGCTGAAAAAATGAGAACAGGAATGCCTCTTTCCTGAAAAAAGAAAGTCTCAAGGCAAAGAGAATAGCTAAGGCCGAATGTGACAAGAATAGTCTTAGCTACAAGAAAATAAAAATAAAAATATTCCTGAAAGGCAGGACATTTACCTCCAAAAATTCAAACAGTTCAACAACACCTTCCCTAAATGCAATTGCAGAACTTGCAACAGACTCCTTAATAGCATCATAAGTCAGGCCACCCTCGATTAAAAGACCGTGGGTTTTGCCCCACCTACAAATTCCATCATTCCATCAGCATCCCAAATACAATTGAACTTTACAGAACACCAAACCCACAACTTGTTCCCTATCCCATTTACCATATAGCACGTTAAGTTCGAACAGGTAAGTGTAGAAAGCCATGAACAGAAAAAAAAAAAAAACACAGAATCTCACATGGGTTTCTGCAATCATGATACGTAACAGCTGGTTTGGAGAAACATATACCATTCTTCCATAAGCTTAGTCTTCTCTTGGATTGGAATCACGGGAGAGAATTCCAAAGGATGGTAATACTCATACAGCGCTTGTCTCTTAGCATCATACTCCGGATTTCCTTGCCTCAACAGCCCATGACTAGCTACTCATTCCCATGCCAAAATACGAAAGGAAAAAAGAAGAAACAGGAATCAGAGTAGCTAACTCTTAAACCAAAAAAGAAAAGGGTCCATTGATATTAAGACAGGAAAAAACACCCAACAGAAACATACTTTGTCCGCGACGCCCATTAACGAAGTACTTGGTTAACGTTGAATCGAAATCTGCTATTACCTGATAATTTAACGATGTGAAGTGTTAGAAGGATTAACTGGAATTGTTTGACATAATAGTAGGAGAAAAAGACCTGGAGTTTCGAAGGACCAGCCATGCGAATAGCAGAGATTTTGGTACGGAGTAAGTGAGGATGACGAACTACAGTGAGGTTGGAGAGATCAGAGGCATCCATTTTGTTAGTGATGGGTATGGGAGAAAACGAGTGAAAGCAGCGGGTGGAAGTTGGGAATGGGAATGGGAAGTAGGGACTGAGAGTAGTGACGACACGGTCACGGAGGCTTCTCATTTTCTTTTTGTCATGAAAATAATTTAGTTGCAAAAATTATAATTTCTAGTGACCAGGTGTGTAAGTACTGTACTAATATCTACTGCTGCTATAAATAAAACAAACAACAGGTTATGTTATCTGGGAAGAGTTTCGAGTAACTCCATCAATAACATGCTTTTCGGGTCTAATAAATGTCGACGTCCCCAAGGAACAAAAAGCAAAGATGTGGATAGTGGATACCATGGGATCAGATCATCTAGTCCCTTTCTTTTCTGTACCTATTTTAAAACAAAAATTAAAGTCGCAGATAGTGGATATCATGGATCAGATCCTTACTATCCTTTATTATGTACCTATTCTGTATTATTATATTTGAGTCATTTATTTATGTGGACACAAAATAGATACAAAAAAAAGGAACTAGGGGATCTGACGCCGGATACCATACAGACATTCGGCAGCCACTTATTTTGTTAGTCCCTAATGTTATTTTGGGAGACGGGAATCAGTTTTGAATACATCTTAAATAATAACTTTTAAATAAAATTTTTACTAATCTATTGGAATAAAAACCAATTCTATAAGAGAAATATAAATAAAATGAATGAAGAGGTAGAAAACAAGCAAAGGTGATAGTTGGGAGGTAGGTGCCCTATGGAAAATGACAGACATTTGGAAGCTAACATACTCTTTGTTTGCTTCAGCTATATAAGTAAGCATCTAACTGACTTGTGCTCATATTTTGATTCACCATTTTAAAGGCACCTGGTTGTAGTGTTAACTCATATGCAATCAATTGGAGGCATTCTTCATATTGCTTTTCAATGTATTATGGTAAATAGTGACCTTATGATGTTGAAGCATTATAAGACAAAGGTTAAAGGAGAGCAGGATAAATGAAGCCTTTTTTAGAGCCCACCCTGGGCGTTCACTAGCTAGTTGTTAACCTTCAGGGTGTCTAGCTCCCTTAGGAAGATACAACAAGATTTCCTAAGAAGGACGTACTATATTTCTCCTTGACTTAAAATTAGAGTTTCACAACCTAATAAGCGTATCTGCTTCAGACGAGAGGGTCGAGTGGGTATTCCAATTGATAGTTTGAGGTCTGGGCTTAGGTTTTTTGTACACTTAATTCCTTTATAAGAACATTACATTCATTAATCTGCTTATGCTTACTACTAAAAAGTTATTGTTGTTTAGGATATGGAAGAAACCAAATAAATTGTTTTTACTCACTCTCAAATTAGACAAATTTAGTCGTTGTGCACCATTTTCATCTTATGGTCTTAGATGATCTCACGTTTAGGAGGTACATCTTTCTTCAGAGTTCATGGTTTGAAATATTTAAGTATATAAATTATTGTTTTAGGAAAAGCATTAAAACTATTATTGAAACAACAGAATTATAAAAGTACCAGAAATTATAGTTAAAGTTATGATGACTCCATAAAAAATCTTAAATAAAATTAAGTAGGTTAGGTCTAAATTTTTACATAGGTTAGGTTAAGTCTAATTTAATTAAAGCTCAACTTAATTTTCTTTAATATGCTCATATTTAACCCAAGCTTACAAAAAATGGACCAAAATTTTTAAAC
Organism: Erythroxylum pedicellare; assembly: GCA_027563575.1. NCBI lineage: Eukaryota > Viridiplantae > Streptophyta > Magnoliopsida > Malpighiales > Erythroxylaceae > Erythroxylum > Erythroxylum pedicellare. The sequence continues at coordinate 25,408,558 of JAOQMP010000004.1, forward strand.
TTAAAGTTATGTATCTTTTCAAATTTCTAACAAATATGTAAAATATAAATAAAGTATTGAATCATTTATTACATAAAAATATAAGTAAATGCAAATTAATAATAGTAATAATTTGTAATTAAAACAAATTCATATAAATTTTATTATTTAAAAAATCTTAATATTATAATATTAGTTAATTTAAAATAATCATTAATCAACATTTATAATTTAAATTCATTGCAAATTACTTTGTCGAACATAATTATTTTAGATAAATTAAACTTGATTGATAAACTTTTTTATTTAATTTTAAATTTCAAATATAATTTGTGAGATTAATCTTAAAAGTTAAGATTTTAGTTTTTATATTTAACATATTGAATTGAATTAAGTCTAGTCCAAGTTATTAAATATTTAGTTTATTAAGTTGGATTCCAAGTTATATTATTATAATATTGAAATTAATATATCTTTTAGAATTGTTACATGATCCAACTTATTGTTTTGATGTAAAACAAAATGCATTAATAGAGAAAAAATACAACATTCAGTAAGGAGAACAATGAGATGGAGAAATAAGGAATGTTTGCAACTAACAAATAAAATAAGTAAACAGTCTAAGTAGGTGTAATGGAATAAATTATACATTCCAACTATGAATAAGTGAGTTGTTTATACTTTTTCAATGTCCTGGGTAAGAATTTGTTTCCTTATCTATATTAACATAGCTTGGAGAATTTATTAGGTGTTTTCAAAACTAGTTATGTTTTTCTCTCTAGAAAGCGTACATTGAGCAACAAATAACCAATCTGAAAACCTATTGGTCACCTTAATGAGTGAATGAGACCTCAAACCTATTGATCACCTTGATGAGTGAATGAGACCTTTCTAATCGAACTCACAAATTATGGCCAATTTAGGAGAGGAAAGTTTATGAAGCAAAGCTAGAGAGCATGTGAATAGAAGGACTTGAAGAAGTAGCAATGAATGATGATATGCTCAGAAGTTTCCTATAACAAATTGCATAATTTATACATGACATTTAGAGAGTGGATGCCTTTCATCTTATCTAATATTTTCATATCGTTCTTAAGAGCTAGCTATGTTATAAAAGAATCTTTAGGTGAACATTTGTTAAACCACACTAGCGCAATGTTATGAAACTTTCTAGTTAGGTATTTTAAATATATATATATTGAAGAAATTAATTGAAGCCTGCAAGTATATGAGAGGAGCTTGTTATTGCAGTGATTAAGCCACTGATTGCTGGGAATTAAAGAGAGGTATATAGTCCTAGTAAGAGAGTCTTTTGTCTAAACTAGAAATTCCCAATACTTAAAAGGTATGATTTGTTGAGAGAGGCTTAGGCTAGAGTTAATAGCCTCCGATAATTGATTGTAATATCAAGAGATGTAGATGTAGCTCTTGATTTTTTTGATGAATAAACCTGATTATTGCTGAATATGTATAGTGCATACATTAACAAGTTGATATAGGGGAGATCAATGTTATATAGAAGTAAGGCACCATTAGCGAAAGCTAAGTTAGTGATTCTCACTTTCATACACATATAGTGTGCAATACTCATGGCCGTGACTTGATAGTCATAGTCGTAAGCATGCATTGCACCATATACACCTCATGTTTTTGCATTTTCTTGTCTCCTTGTTACTCTAGTCCTTCTCCTTCTTTCTCTATGAAGACAATTGCATGTGAATCTCAAGAAGATGACTCAAAGAGTGTGCTTTCAACTCACTTTAGCTATTATGCTTCCAAATTGTACCTAAAACCAAATATAAACTAGAGGGAGTTTCTTGAACATTTCATAGCATTAGTCACTAAATGTTAAATGTACAATCAATTACACACATATCAAGTCCTCTCACACTTAGCTTTTAATCGTCCTCGGGTAAAGCAACAAAATCAAATTCATAAACTAAGCACTTTCACAATTTCCATATTTCCCTAGAATAAACAGTTATAAGAAAAAAGAAATAACTTTCAAAACCATGATAAGAACTTAACATTCAATGCCTCAACTCACGATCAATCAACAAACATTCCCTTTAGAAACTGAGTAATCTAGGGGTAGACTTTGATAAAACGTGTTTATGAATAAGATAGATCTATGGATTCATTCTAACACCATTCATGATTAAGACAGTCTAAAACTTTGCATATCATTTCATTTCTCCACTACTAGGATTCACATGCTTAATCATGACTCAAAGGGACTTTTCAAGGTTGTAATGTGGGCAAGGGCAAGATGAGATGTATTTGGATAGTATAGTACAAAATTCATGAAAGCTAGTGAAGAAAAAGTAACATTCAATGCATCATCAAATGCAAAAAAAAAATAAAATAAACATTCACTCAAAATTGTGTACATCAGCTATGATGAATGTAAAAACTATGTTTTACAACTTAAATTCAAGCTCTCACACCAAAAACCACATAAAGCATAAACCGACTCACTCATACAATTGATAAAAACAATTCATTGTAATTGTAAGGAGCGACCCTTCAAAATAACATCTACCTCATATGCACCATACTCAAATAACCCACTCCATACAACTTTAGGAAGAGAAACTAATCATAAATAACTTTACAAATGCACTTCCTCCTTGATACTTTTATTTGATCATCTTTTTCTTTTCTTTTTCTTTTGCTTTTCTCCTTTTTTTTCAAAAATTGAAAGAATCCACATAAACATGAGAATTTCATTGATAAGACATAAAACGACATTCCAACAATTATAACCAACTCACACATATGCACACCTCACACTTATACTTTTGTACATCAACAATCAAAAAATGCTCCACTAGTTTTAAGGCTTAGGTAGAACATTTGGTTAGGTTTAAGGCATATAATATGGTTAGCACAGAAAGAAAAGGCAAATAAAACTTAAGGGGGCTTAATAAAGGGGAAATTTATATCAACAAGTGAGCTATTTTCCTAATGTAGCTTATGAAATAAAGAATGCCTATATCATTTCCATGTTAATGCATGTCATAAAAATATGATCTTAAATAGTAAATCAAAGAAAAGTCAGGATGAATATGTCATGAAGGTCCTATATAAACAAAAGATAATGAGACTGATATAGATGTGTTAGCCTATAAAGGCTCAAAATCTTACTGACTTGTGTCTACCATTAGTCACTACTCTTCTAAAGATAATGCATATTGACCAATCACAAGATTAAAAGTGCATGCTCAAGTTACCATGGATTTTTCTAGTCAATTTACTCTCTAATCATGACTACATAATTTTAAAAGCAATAAAAAAAGAGAAATTATTTGTTTGTTTGATTCTCTCTTTTTTTTGAAACTTAAAAACACATAAGAAACAAACAAAATTAAAAATGCATATGCATATCCTAACAAACGCAAAAATGTAAAGGAAAAGAAATAAAATTCTCTTGAGTTGCCTCCCAAGTAGCGCCTTTGTTTACTCTCACTCTCGACTCCTTGTTTTCCTCATCATCTAACAAAATTATGATCTCCAAGTGTCACATGCACTTTCTCCACTTGAGGTTCTTCATTATAGGGCTTTAGTTAATGATTATTCACATACATCGACTTCCCTATCTTCAAAGCCTCAATCCCTACTGAATCCCTGCACTCTTAAAACACTTTGAATATTTCTTCACCTCTTTCCTCCTCGTTTAATTTCTCTAACTTGTTGGGTAAATGTGAAGAGTTAGTCTTAACAATCATTAGGAACTTAGCATTTACCTTTGAGCTAAATGACATATCATTTTCTACTTTAAGCTCCTTCTCAGATTCTTTTTCACAAACAATCCCTTGAGTAGTTCTCTTAAGATTCTTAAGCTCCTTCTCACTCTATAAGGTCTCTACAATAACGTCTCTTGGGTACAACTCGGGGTGAAATGGCTGGTCCTCTTTGCTTTGTGATTCTAGGTGATTGATAATTCTCTCCATCTGATCTATCTTTCTTATCGAGGTCGAGAATCGAGACATTATATCTTGCTGGAATTGTTTTACTTATTGCTAAAATTTCAAAGTATTAACAACAACAACTTTAACTAATTCTTCTAGATATATACCTGAGTTTTGCTCCCTCTCCAAATTTTAGATGCTAGACCATGTATCTTGCAAAATTTGCCTTATGTCCTATTGGAAATGTAGAGTATTATTGGCAAAAACATTATTTAATTCTTCTAAGGATGTAACTGAGTTGTAATAAGAAGCTTTTACTTTATATGGGAATTGTTGTATGCCCTGTAGCTCATCTAGGAAGTAGTCTTAATGGCTAGCCCATCCATAACTAAAGTTCATATGTTCTCTCCAAGCTTGGTTATAGGATTGGGAATATGGATTATAGGAAAATTTTCCATCAAGAGCATTGATAATATCCGGCAGTGACATACTCCCTTCTATTTATCCTTTTTACAAACAAACACTAAAGCAAAAAGTGAAAAGATTAAGAAATAACTGAAGAGAAATTAATTATAAACAATTATGTTCAAAACACCAACTAAAATCAAGAACAAAAACTAAAGTACCATACGGTTTGGTTCAAATAACAAAATAAAGTGATTAAACTAAAAAACAAATTAAAACAAGAAGGTAAAAATGAAAAAAGTGAGGAATGGGTTTTGGAATATGGTTCTTGGATCAATCTCGACCTACACATAGATAAGCATACTCTATTATCTTGTATTCTCACACCTCTCTTTGAAACTATTAATCGTAGGTTAACAACGAGCTCTATTAACCCTACTTTTCCCTAAGGTTGTATTCAATTAAAACAAGCTCTTTAATCAAACCTAATTATTGGACAACCGCATTACGAACTAGGAAAACAAACAAATCTAGGCAACAACCACACAGGCTTGGGTTATTTAACCTAGGTTATGTTATCCTTAATGATTCAAAACCATTAGTTGCAAAAAATGAATCCAAACACAACTATTAGGTACTGTATTTGAGAATCTAGCAATGAGTTTATAAAAAACAATTAAATAGAGCATTCAAATCATCCTTACATAAATCATTAAGCATAGAATAACATAAGCAATCCTTAAAAGAGAAAGAACATAATACTCATAGAGAGATGTCCAAAATGGGTCTTTGGGTTCGATATCCCCTATAAACTGGAGTAAAGAGTTTTAGCCCTCCATTAGCTTTCAAAATATGCATGCTCTGTTGCCCGTCTTGTTTCCAAAACCAAGACCTCCTCATTTTTCCATCAACGTGTTATATTTATACCAAAAACTAGGTTTTCATGTGCCAGATCATAAAAGTCACGACCATGACACAAGTTGTCATGGGTGTAACTTGCAATAATCATAGCAGTGAGCACGCACTGCACTATAGACAATTTATGTTTTTGCATTTTTTTATCTCCTCTTCACTTTAATCCTTCTCCTTCTTGTTCCACAAAGACAATTTCCTGTAAATCTTAAGAAGACGACTCAAAGAGTGTGCTTTTAACTCACTTTAGCTATTATGCTTCCAAATTGTACCTAAAACTAAATATGAACTAAAGTGAGTTTCTTGAACATTTCATAGCATTAACATTAATTGTTATGAAATAATTATACAATCAATTAAGCATATATCATAGTGATACTTGAAATATTCTCTTTGCTTGACCTTATGAATAATTAATAGTGACAGGACCTTTATGCAAGTTAATGAACTCATTAGGAAAACCAAAAGCTTGGAGAGTGTCAAGGATAAATCTCCACCTAATATACTTAAAGGATTTGTTAAAGTTTTTTCCCCATTAAGCAGCTCTTAATATGTTATTTTCTTTTATAGCCTCTAAATACTTCTTAAGTAAGAACCAATTTCTCCCCAATTGATCTTCCTTTAAGTATGCACTTTGGCTTTTGTTGATGAATCTTTTTAATGCAAATTTGAGTCTTAAGGAAATGAATTTGGACATGATCTTATATAGCATATAATAACATGAGATAAGTCTAAATTCATTGAGAGAATATGGCTGGGTATTTCGAGAAACAAAGATGAGTATTATTGAGCTCAATTAGGGTCTTCCAATTCCTAAAAAATTCCTTAATGGTATTGGAAACCATATGGCTAGTTAAGTACCATAATTTTCTAAAAAAATGAACACTAAATTTGTCAGAGCTAAGAGATTTATCTAAATGTATTAAGAATAAAGGTATTTTGATTTTAGTATTAGCAATTGGTTTAATGAGGTATTCTTTGAGTTGAGGAGCAATGACATCTTAAATAAAAAATTTTAAGTTCTTAGAGAACTAATTACATGAATTTGGAGACCCCTAGCACTTGTATGAAATGGTTGAAACTAAATATTTGAGTGATGATTAGTCATTACATAAAGATCCATTAGGGATCAAGAGTGAGTAAATTTTATTAATGATGCTTTTGCCTATTATAACATTATATAAAATCCTTGTGTTGTTATGTAATCCCTATCCCTTAACCAATTGGCTTTGGCTCTTTATTTGAGTAGTGAGTAATGACATCTAAGGCTTTATTGTAGTCATTAAGAGCCTCTTTCTCCTTTTCCCTTAACAAAGAGCAAGCTGGTTAAGCTAATAAAGAATTATGTATAAGGTTTATGTTATCCTTAGCAAGTTCAAATTCTTAGTAAATGTTTTTAGCTTTATCTTAAAAAAAAGCTTTTTAAATTCTTCTTTAATCAACTTGAACTTGCTAGGAAATTTGTAGAAATAAAAAATCCTCTCCTAACAACATTTAACTCATTAAGAAAAAGCATTTTCAGTTCTTCTTCAATCAACATGGGCTTCCTAACATATTTGTAGGAGTTAAAACCATCTACATGATGGTTTAATCCTTTCCTAACAACTTCCAACTTAATATTTTAATAGCTTTATACAAAACTACTAGATAATTATGCAGTTTCTTTACATATTAAAAGGCCTCTAATGTGAATAGAATTAGCTTTTAAGAGTGCTTTTTAATATGGTCAATAATTTTACCTGTACAATAATAACAACAACAACAGCATCATCATCATCCTAGTTAAAGTCTTGTTAGTACAAAAGGTCTAGGGAGACCCAAAATATGCAGCCTTATCCCTTACTAGTAGAAAGATTATTTTCGATAAACTTGAATAAAAAATAAAAATAAATATTAATATTAATAAAAATAAAAATAAAATAAACATAAAAGATAATAATGATAATAATAATAATACAAAAATAAATAAAATAAAAATATATAAAAATAAAAATAAGTAATAAAATAATAAATATATAATAAGATAAAGAATAGAAATGAAAGTTAAAACAAGTAAATAAATAAACTAGAAACATGACAAGTAAATAAATAAAATAAACCAGCCATTACAAGAAAATATTTAGGCTAAATAACTAAGAGGAAAGTACTAAAATTAAATTTTTAGGCTAAATACAAGATATAAGAATTAAAGAAAGATGTTTAAAAGATTTATGAGAAAGAGAAGGACCTCTTTATATGAGATCCTTTACCTTTATCCTAGTAAGTCAAAGTTTTCTATTGAGGGCTATGTCCCTGGTAAGTTCTAACATAGCATATCATTCTTAATCACCTCCTTTTAGTTCTTCGTAGGTCTTCTTTTTTGTTTCTTTTATAGCCCCTAAGCATAATCTTCTTGCATTTTCTCACTGGAGCGTTAGGATGTCTCCTTTTAACTTGTCTAAACCATCTATACCTTGTCTCTCTTAATTTTTCATTTATATTAGCCACCTTTAATTTGTATCTTACCATTACATTCTTAACCTTATGTCTTCTAGTAAGGTTACATATCCAATGAAACATCCTCATCTTTGCCACCACGAATTTATGACTATACACCTATTTAATGGGCCGACACTCTACCTCATAGAACATGGTTGGCCTAATCACTAAACGATATAATTAACTTTAAACTTAGTTGGTATCTTCTTCTCATATAAAACTTTCGATGAACTTCTCCATTTAAGGCACCTTGATCTGATACGGTGAACTATGCCTTCATGGATCTCTCTATTACCTTGGATGATATATCCTAGATACTTAAAACACTCTATCTGTGGTATGAATTATAAGCCAATCTTAACCTCCATATCAAAAGCCACCCTACAGCCCCAAAAGTCACACTTTAAGTAATGAGTTTTAGTCCTACTCAATTTAAAGCCTTTTAACTTTAATTTATCCCTCCAAAGTTCTAGCTTGAGATTGACACCCTCTTTTGTCTCATCCATTAAAATGATGTCATCAGTAAAAATCATACATCAAGGCACATCCCCTTGGATATTCTTAGTGAGCTCATCTATTATTACTGCAAACAAAAAGGGGCTTAGTGAAAGCCTTAGTATAGTCTAATATTGATAGAAAAATGCTTTTTATCTCCTGTTGTTATCCTTATTCTCGTCTTTGCACCTTTATACATATCCCTCATAAACCGTATAAATGTTATAGGAACACCTTTAACTTCTAAACTCGTCTACATGATTTTCATAAGTTCTTTTCATAAACCTTCTCTAAGTCAATAAAAATCATAAGTAGGATACACTATCTTTCCCTATAATATCTCTTCTAAAAAGATGTAAAGCTTTTATCATGGACCTTCTTGACATGAAACCTAACTGGTTCTACAAGATACGTGTATTTTTGTCATGTCACTCTCTTCTCAATCACCTTCTCCCATATCTTCATAATATAACTAAGTAATTTGATGCCTCTATAGTTGTTACACTATGGATTACCTTTTGTTCTTATATAAAGGAATTAGTATACTAACTCCCTACTCATTCAACATTTTAGTGGAATTAAGGATCACATTAAAATACTTGGCTAGCAAAGTAAGACCCTCTTCATTTAGTCTCTTTAACACTTTTGTGGGTATCTCATTAGGTCCTACTACCTTTCCACTCTTCATCTCCCTTAAACCTCTTTTAGTTTCTTCCTTTGTGATCTGTCGACAATAATTAAAGTTATGGTATGTCTCAAATGTGCTAAGATAACCTAAAAAGAAGTTGTCCTCTACGTCTTCATTAAATAGGCTATACAACTACCTTTGACATCTTCTCTTAATGACATTTTTAGCTATGAGCACTTGTATTGCTTTATCTTTTATACAACAAACTTGATCTAAGTCTCTCGCTTTTCATTTCGTAGCTCTCACAAACTTAAATATATCATTTAATTCATCTTTCGTTTCTAATCATTGGTGTAATTTTTCATAAGCTTTGCTTTTAGCTTCTAAGACTATCTTCTTCACCTCTTTCTTTACAAGGAGATAAATTTGTTTATTAACTCATCCCTCTAACTCTACGGTGCTATCCAATAGAGCTTTATATACAATCTTCTTAATCTTAACCTTTTCTTGTACATCTTCATTCTATCACTAAGGCTCTATCTTACTACCCCTAAGCTTTTAGAAATACCCAAAATCTCTTTAACTGCATTCCTTAAAAGAGTTACTACTCTCCCCCACATCTCGTTAGCATCTCCTTCTAATTTCCATTCTTCTCAATATATTACTTTATCCTTAAGTTTTTCTATAATATCCCCTTCAAATTCCACCATCTAACTCTAATATACCCCATAAGACCTCTCTTCTTCCTTTAACCCTTAGGTATAAGATCCATAACTAGTAATATATATTGAGTTTATAAGCAAGCGTTAGGTAGAATTTTGTAATCCTTATAACTAGGTCAATTGCTCTATCTTACGAGGAAGTAATCAATTTGATTTTTATCGTTTTCCTCTTAAAATTCACTAGGTGTTCCTCTTTTTTTTTTTCAAATGAGTTAGCTATCATAAACTTAAACGCTACTACAACATCCAACAAAGCAGTCCCACTATCATTCTCATCACCGTACATCCAACTCCTATGAGTTTATGAATATTTTATCTGAGGTTGACCTTATATGACCATTAAAGTCTCCTTCTAAAATAACATCCTCGTTAGAGTGGAATTGCTAAATAAACTCATCTATTTGCCTAACCCTACTTACGGTGCATAAGCACACATCATATTGAAAAAAATACCTTTCAACATATTCTTTAAGGATAGAATCATATCATTAGTCCTCTTTATACCTAACAAGATGTATGAATTCCTTGACGACTAAGATACCAACCTTATTTTGTTTCCTCAAATACCCTAAATACCAAAGTTTGAACCCATTAATCTCTTTCACTTTTACTTTCATCCACTTTGTCTCCTAGATGCCTACTATATGAATCTTATATTTGTATAAAATCTCCACTAATTCCAATTACTTCCCTGTAAGGGTCTCGAGGTTTTATGAACCTATCCATAATCTGTTAACATCTTCTCTTCTTTTAGACCTAAAACTTACTAAAAGACTAGCCTTTGCACTATCATTAGAATTTAAAGCCACCACCCTCATAGATGCATAATTAACCATATTTATACCTCATATTTGATGTATTCTTTCTTGATATTTTATAATTCTATTGTATATTTGGTACATAGTTTGTTCAAAGTTTGTTTAGAAAGTATAATTAGACTTAAAGGAGAAGAATTCATATGAAAACACTGAATAAAACAAAGATTCAAAGCACAAAAGGGATGCATAGGCGTGCAATATCTCATGCACTTCTCTCAAGCTTTGTAGATTAAAAATTTTGGGTATTTTGAGTTATGCATGGCTTGATGCACAATTATGCATTAACTCGTGCATCTCTTAAAACCCTAAAATTTATTATAAAGAGACATGTTCAGGGGTAAAAATATGGACGAATACGTACAAAGGTTTTCTAAAACTCTCATAAGTGACTCTAGGGGCAAGTTTGATCCAAAGAAGCGGACAAAAAGAAGAATTCATCAAAACGTCCAAGAAAATATAAGATCAAACCTTTAATTGCAACAATATTCAATAAGAGATAATTAGAGAGATTTAGAATTATGAAACTATTATTTCTATTTTTTCTTTTTGTTATTGTTTGATTTCGTTTCTAATCATTTATAAATAAATTCCTTTAGTGTCTAGGTTAGATGAACCCTATGTTGATAATTTAACATGTTTTGATTCTTTTATTAATGCAGCTGGTTTGATTGATATATTGTGATCTAATAATGTGCCTTATTTATGTTCTAATAGATCCAGAATACTAGATCATAACCTGGTTTCATGACATAGATATTTAGAAATACTTTCTTAAATAGATCTACTATAATTAAAAGGAGTTGATGGCAACCTTAGAGATAGGACGACATAAATCTTCCCAATTAGGGTCAAACCTAACAGAGGAATTCACAAATTGGTAAAGCAATCCTATAAACTTTAAATTGAGTAATTCGAATGAAAACCTTAGGATTATTTGCTATTAGACTTAAGTTCAGCCATTAGCATACTATAGGAATCTTCATAGTCCAATAAATCAATAAAATAATTGCATATTAAAAGATCAAAATTTTAAGGGTTTTAGGGGAATTGGAAACCTAAGTACAAATTTTTTTATATCAATAGTTTACTAAGTGCTTCTTTATTTCTTTGATTCAATCTTGCAACCCATTTATTTTACTTGCTTTAGCTTTATTTTTCTTTTAAATTAAAAATCAAAGCCAATTGCATAGACTAGATAATAGGATAACGGTAATTAATAATACTCATAGTCCTCGTATGATTGACTCGTACTTGCTAGTACTAGCTATAACTACACCATGCATTTGCAATTATTTCAATGTTGTCACACTCAAAAAATAGTCAATCAAGTTTTTGACATTGTTACTGGGGACTTTGATATTAGGAAAGCCTTAGTTTTATTAATATAATCATTTCTTTATTTTTTGTTTACTTTGCTTTATTCTTGTTTTTTACTTTATGTTATTTTCTTTGTTTAGTTAGTTTGTTTATTTTTTTAGTTTTATACTTAGACTTCAGGTCAATTTATGACTTGAAGTAGATTTGAGAGCTTACTCAATGTGGATCCTGGAATAGAAAGAATGGTGCAAAGAAATCTTTATAGGACTAATCTAAGAAAGTCTAAGCTAAATCATCAAATTGAAGGCTTAGAAAGTCATGTGGATACAAAAGAATCTAACAACATGACAGACTAACCACGTATAATGTTTGATTATGTTAGGCTAGACCTAACTAGTGGGGAATCCAACATAGTAATACTGACTATTTAGGTGAGCAACTTTGAAATCAAGTCAAGCATCATCCAGATGGTGTAACAGTCAACCCAGTTCGATGTACTCCGAGATGAAGACCCTAATGCCATATCTCTAACTTTTTAGAGATTTGCAATACTTTTAAGATCAATGGAGTAAACAATGATGCCATTATATTGCATCTAATTCATTTCTTCCTAAATGTTCTAAATTCTATGCTACATTCATCACTTATTACATGGGATCAAATAATGGAAAATTTTCTACTAAAGTATTGTAAAGCTGAGGAATGAGATCTCATCATATTCTGAAATTGAAGGTGAGTCATTGTACAAATCATGAGAGAGATTCAAAGAGATGCTTAGATGATGTCTCATCACGAACTACCATTGTGGATGCAAATCCAAAATTTCTATAATGGGCTAAGTTAAAGTACAATGTAGTCAATCGATGTATTAGCTAAAGGGACACTGAACAATAAAACATCTTAAATGACCCAAGAGTTGATTGAAGACATGGCTATGAACAACTACCAATGGTGTTCAGTTAGAGTATGAACAACTAGGCCAGTGGGAGTTTATGAGGTAGATGCAGTCACATAATTGGTAAGTTAAGTGGAGGCCTTGAGTAAGAAGATAGATAAACTAATGATGGCTCCTCAAGAAAGGGTGATGCAATATGAAATGTGCAGGTTCGAATGTCAAGGATAGGAATGTCAATCAACCCACCTCAAACAAATGGATTATTTAGGGAATGCTCCAATACCCTAAAATAATCTTTATAGCAATACATACAACCTTAGATAGAGGAACCACATAAACTTTTCATGGACAATTAGGGACAACAATGAATGGATTTCAACCACAAGCATCACAACCCAAAAAACCTAGTATGGATGTGCTAATTATTGAATTCATTTAAGAAATTAAGGACAAAACATCAACAGAGAGATGCATCTATACAAAACTTGGGGATTAAAATGGACCAATTATAAAGTTAATGGCTCATAAACTGAAGGGGAGTTTGTCAAGCACAACTGAGACAAATCCTAAAGAGAGAATAATGGCAATCTCGCAGACCATTAAAAAGAAGCTCCAAAAAGATGAAAAGAAGGAAGTATCTATCAAGAGTCACTCTAAAGCTGATTTTAGCTTTTACCTGAAGAGAGTCAAGGAGCATCAATCTAAACTTTCATACCTTATTAGAGCAAAGAATAAATCACTGGAGGCAGAGGTAGATAAGATCCTTGATTGATATGTTCTTAAATGTTGATTCATTTGATTTACTACACTTAGTAACTAATGCCTTATAAATGCTTAAAATACTCATTTTAGCTCATATTTGATTTTAGGTACATTTCGGAAGTGAAGGAGCTAAAGTGAGCCAAAAGCATACTTATTGAGCCATCTTCTTGATATTCATACTCTATTGTCTTCATGGAGCAAGAACAAGAAGAAATTTACAAGAAGAAGAGACAAGATAAAGTATAAAAAATGGACAGCACATAATTAAATGGACAACTGCTATTTAAACTAGTCGCATATTCCTTTTAACTTAGATTTTTAAAGTATAAAGTAAATTCATGTGTGATAGCTATAGCAATTAAAAAATTACAACAGTCATAGAGTACAAGATGACACCTTATGCTAACAAAAGAGCCATCTGTCCATAAATTTTAACTTAGCTTCGGTGGACGTGAAATGGGGGGGGTGACTAAAGAAAACATCAAGCTCCTTTAGGTTTAAATGCCACCATTCTATTCTCAATTTAACCTAGCCTTTAGAGAATAGAAAGAGTGTGTGGTCGACTACATAAGAGAATGGAGAACCGAGAATAAAAAGAGGAAAAGGGCAGCTGGAAGGTTTTACTTGAAATGCAAGACACCTGCCCATTTTGCTATATTTTTTAACCTAGCTTTTATTAATGTAAAGGGAGTGTGTGTCAGTTAGGAAAAAAGCAGCAAGAACTGTGAGTGCGTAGGTGATGGAGAATAAAATAGAGAGTGGTGCTGGATAAAGTGGAGGGAGTATCGACTACATTTGGAGAATGCAACAAAAGGTGGACGATTGGAAAAATTTTGACAGTACCTAATTAATGTTATGATCCTCTTCGGTTTACAACAAAGGGAGTAAGCTAGATAAGGAGATGAACGTTGAACCTCCATTGACACCATTTATCATTATATTCTCTTCGATTTTTTAAAGTGGGGAAAGAGGAACAATGAAGATAGTAGTGGACAACAACTATTCTTCATCAATTCTCTTCGTTTTTCAATCTAAATGGAGGCTACAAAGGCTAATTCTTGGAGCTTGAAGGAGGACATGGAAGGCTAATGTCTTGAAGTTGGTTCAATGGTGATATCGACGCTAAGTCACGATTAAGATATGTCATCTTGTTAACATTGTTAATCTCTTTTCGGATTGTTATGTTGTTTGTGTTGATTGAATCAAGTTTTTGTATGAATGATCTTAATACATTATTTACATTGTTATATTATGAACCTATTTCTATAATGTTGAATGTAATATGTAATTGTTATGTTTGATGTTTGTTAGTAGCATTTAATGGTCTTGGATCATTAGGAACAACCTAACATAGGTTAGATAACTAGAACATATGAGGTTACTACCTATATTGATCATTTTTCACTTTATAATGTGGCTGCCAAATTGAATCTAAAGATCATATCCTAGGTTATTTAGTAGTTAGGTTTAATTAATGATTGTATCTTAATTAAACACAACCTAAAGGAAAACTAGGATTAGCAAAGCATATTGTTAGTTTTAGATCAATGGCTCGAAGAGAGGTGTGAAGACATTAGGATGATGGGATATGTTTAATTGTGTTTTGGCCAAGATTGACCCTATAACCAAACCTTACTTATATTCGATACTTTAATCATTTTCGATTGCTTACTTTAATTTTTTTGATAGTTTTCTTTTACTTTATTTTCTAAATTGGTTAAAATTCAAACACCCCTTTATATTTTCCTTGCATAAATTAATTTTGTTACAGAAATTAACTGAGCATTCCCTGTAGATTCGATCCTAACTCACGACAACAACAAATTTTAGTGTGTAGAGTTGGGTAAATTTTGTAGTGCATTTAAAATGTGCTGTCAAATTTTGGTGTCGTTGTTAAGGAGTGTGGTAGTTTAATATTCGTTTTTGATTTTATTTGGTGTTTTGTGAATATATTTGTTTATAATTGTTTGTTTTTGGTTAAATTTAAATGTTTGTTAGTGTTGGTGTATGGTAGTTACGAGATCTAGTAATAGAGAACTTGAGTAACTTGATCCAGCGATCGAGAGAACACTGCAGAGATTACGTAGGGAAGCAAGATCAACTTTGGTAAAAGAATTGGAATCTCAATCTGATGACACGATGGCAAATTCGAGAACATTGAGGGAGTTGGCTGCACCAGATTTAACTCAAAGACCATTATGCATTGCATTTCCAAATTCTCCTGAACATATTACTTTTAAGTTAAAGTCTGGACTAATACATTTATTACCCAATTTTCATGGTTTTGTAGGTGAGAATTCATATAAGCATCTTAAGGAGCTCGATGTGGTTTGTCTGAGCGTGAAGCCTCACAGGTGACCGATGAGCAAATCATGTAGAGAGCATTCCCGTTCTCACTAAAAAATGAAGTGAAGGATTGGTTATTCAATTTACTGACTAGGAATGTGAATACTTGGATTGAGATGAAGAGACTGTTCCTGGAGAAATTTTTTCCAACCTCAAAGACAATAAGTATTCGAAAGGAGATCTATGGCATTAAGCAGCATAACAAAGAGTCTCTTTAGGAGTATTGTGATCGTTTTAAGAAGCTATGTGCTAGTTGTCCGCACCACAACATTTTAAAGCAGCCTCTCATACAATATTTATATGAAGGATTACTGCCGATGGAGGAGATGGTTGATGTGGCAAGTTGTGGGGCACTTTGCAAGAAGACTCCTATTGAAGCTAGGATCCTACTTGAGCAGATGGCCATTAACACCCAACAATTTGACAACGTAATAATGTTCGACGAGTAAACGAGGTAAGTACTTCAACTATCAAACATCGTTTAGATAAACTAACATCTTTTGTGAGATAAAAATTATTTGGACATGCACAAATTAAAGTATGCAGGATATGTTCAAAAACAATCCATCCAACTAATGAGTGTTTGACACTATAAAAGGGGAGTATAGAGTATGTAAATGTTGTAGGAGGGAACTTCCTAAATCAATACAACTCGTATTTGTAAACATATAATGTAAGCTGGAAGGATCACCCCAACTTGAGTTATGGAGAGAACAGACAGTAGAATTACTTCCAGAATCGGTCGTAAGGAGCATAAGGATTTCAAATAAGGCAACAAGGAGTATAAGGAGCCTCCTCTTCCAGTTTAAGTAATTCTTCGAAAGAATTGATTAAGACTCTCACTATTAACAATCTCCAAATTCAACAGAGCATATAGAAACATCTTCAACAGGGCATACAACAAATTTAGTAAGAGACAAAGGCGAGTGTGCAGAATTTGGAAAATCAAATGGGTTAGATGGTAGTGAGGCTCAATTGTCTTGAATTACAAAATGGAGGAAAGGTGTCATCCAAACTCGAGGTGAACCCAAAGAATGTCAATGCCATAACCCTAAGGAGCAGAAAGGAGATTGAGGGTCCTAAGAGAACTCCACCGAGGATTGCTACTGAGGAAGAGATCGAGAAGGAATTAGGAAAGGAAGAAATTCGTCATCGAGTACGAAGGTAAATTTTGATTCTCTCAATATTATTAAGACTAACCCTCCACCTTTTTCGAGTATATTGATAAGACCGAATAAGGAGGAGAAGGACAAAGAGATAATGGAAACTTTTCGAAAAGTGAAAGTCAATATACCTTTGCTCAAGGCAATCAAACAAGTACCAAGGTGCGTCAAATTCCTTCAAGAAGTGCATACATATAAGAGAAAACTGAGGGGTATTGAAAAAGTGATGATGGGTGATAATATGTCAGTGGTACTTAGAAAGAAGATGCCTCCAAAATGTCTAGATATAGGTATGTTTATCATTCCTTGTAAAATTGGCAATGTTGTGATCAATAAAGCTATGTTGGATTTGGGTGCTTTAATTAATGTGATGCCTCATTCGATTTATGCTTCTTTGAATTTGGGTCCATTGAAAGAAATGAGTGTTATCATACAATTGGCTGACCATACTAATGCTTACCCTAGTGGTGTGGTTGAGATGCTTTGGTACAGATGAATAAGTTAGTATTTCTAACAGATTTTTATGTTATAGATATGAATGATGACACATCATATAATATGATATCTGTCTTATTGGGGAGACCATTTCTTAATACAAATCAAACTAAGATAGATGTTCATAAGCGAACCCTCACGATAGAATTTGATAAGAAAGTGATTCATTTCAATATTTTTTATGCCATAAAACATCCTCCTGATGATCATTATGTTTTCTTTGTTGATGTGATTGATCCTTCGGTACATGAAATGTTTAAATTAAGTTGCAAGGAGCATTTAGAAACAATTTTGACTAAGAACATAGAAACAGAAGCCAACATTAATGTTGAAATGAGAAAAGAGCTTACGGAAGCGACAACCGCTTTGGAATAATTAGATATCTCTCTGAAATTGTATGATTTGGCTTATATGAAATTATGTGAATCTCACCAAAAGTTATTACTTTCTGATGTGCAGGCACCAGAATTGGAGCTAAAGCCACTCCCTACACACCTCAAATTTGCTTATTTGGAAGCAAACTTTTTCGTTCATTATTTCGGAGGAGTTGAATTTAAATCAAGAGGGCAGACTGATTTGAATGCTAAGAGGCATAAGAAGGCCATCGGGTAGACTATAGTAGATATTTGCATGCACCACATTTTGTTAGAGGAGGATGCAAATCCACATGGCAAGCTCAGCGTAGGCTGAATCCTCCGATGATTGAAGTTGTAAAGAAGGAAGTACTGAAGCTTCTTGATGCTAGGGTTATCTACTTGATCTTTGATAGTAAATGGGTAAGTCATGTCTAGGTGATTCCAAAGAAGTCTAGAATCACCGTTGTGACAAATCAGGAAGGCGAATTGGTTCCTACCTAAGTGTAGTTTGGGTGGCGAGTGTGTATTGACTATAGAAAGTTGAATTATGTAACTCATAAAAACCACTTTCCCCTTCCTTTTATTGATTAGATGCTCGAGAGATTACCTATATATTATTATTATTGCTTTCTAAATGGCTCTTCAAGTTATCTTCAGATCCCGATCATACCAGAAGATCAGGAGAAGACCACATTTACATGCCCATTTGGCACGTTTACTTACCAAAGAATGTTATTTGGATTATGTAACGTACCCTCCACATTCCAAAGGTGTATGGTAAGCATTTTTCCGAATACGTTGAGAAGATTATTGAGGTATTTATGGATAATTTTAGT
This sequence comes from Erythroxylum pedicellare, assembly GCA_027563575.1. NCBI lineage: Eukaryota > Viridiplantae > Streptophyta > Magnoliopsida > Malpighiales > Erythroxylaceae > Erythroxylum > Erythroxylum pedicellare. The sequence continues at coordinate 25,427,076 of JAOQMP010000004.1, forward strand.
GTATATGGTTCTTCTTTTGATGAATGTTTTGAGAATCTTACTATTATTTTTAAACAATGCGTAGAAACTAACCTTGTGATGAATTTGGAGAAATGTCATTTTATAGTGGATTAAGGGATAATTTTAGGCCAAGTTATATCTGCTAGGGGTATTAAGGTAGAAAAATCTAAGGCTAATATTATTTCTTCTTTACCTTACCCCACTATTCCGCAGGAAGTGCGTTCTTTTCTTTGACATGCAAGTCTTTATCGAAGGTTCATTAAGAACTTTTTGAAGATAGTTACACAACTATTTAAGCTCTTACAATAAAATGTGTTAAGGAGCTTCTAACATCCCCACCAGTGATTCAACCATCAGATTGGAACCTCCTTTTGGAGATCATGTATAATGCAAATGATTATATAATAGGGGCAGATCTAAGATAAAGAGTAGGAAAAGCTTTGCATGCCATCTATTATGATTCCAAGACTCTAAACCCATCACAATTGAATTATTTAACAACTAAAAAAGAACTCTTGTCTATAGTTTTTTCTTTAGAAAAATTTCAATCATTTTCGCTTAGTGCTAAAGTGATTGTTTATTTTGACCATGAAGCTTTACGATACGTGCTCATGAAGAAGGAAGCAAAACCAAGGCTGATCAGATGGATTCTCCTCTTTTAAGAATTTGACTTGGAGACATAAGAAGGGGTAGACAATGTAAGGGTGGACAATCTCAACTGTTTGATAAATGAAGAAAATGATATCCCTTCACAAGAAACCTTTCAGGATGAGCAATTATTTTATACCCATGTGATACCACCATGGTATGCAGACATTACCAATTTTTTAGTTATTAATGAATTACTTGTCTATTTGTTAACAACTTAGAGGGACAAGCTACAAAGTGAAGCAAATTATTATGTTTGGGATGATCCATATCTTTGGAGGCAATGTGCAAATCAATTTATCAGGAGTTGTGTACTGGAAAATGAAACACCCTCAATCTTAGCCTTTTTTTCATTCGTATGCATATAGAGGACATTTTGGAGTGAAAAGGACAACTCGTAAAGTTCTTGAAAGTAGTTTCTATTGGCCCACACTATTCAAAGATGCATATACCTTCGGTAAATCATGTGATAAATGCCAACAGTAAGCTAACTTGTCCCGTAAGGATTAATTACCACAAACCCAATGCTTTTTTCCCTGAAATTTTTTATTTTTGGGGTATTTAATTTATTGTATATTTCCCTTCGTCTCTCAGCTTACTTATATGTCACTTGTAGTTGATTATGCTTCTAAATAGGTGGAAGCCAAAGCCACCAGGAATAAAGATGCAAAGGTTATTGTAGATTTTGTTAAGGCTAACATTCTTTCTAGGTTCAGGATACCAAAAGCAACTGTTAGCAACATAGGAATCACTTTTGCAATAGGATGATGAAAGCAATGTTCAGAAAATATCACATCAAGTATAATATTTTGACTGCTTACCATCCTTAAACCAACGGGCAAGTTAAAGCCTCAAATAGAGAAATTGAGTTAATCTTGGAAAAATTCGTGCAACCTAACAGGAAGGATTGGAGTGTAAGATTAGAAGACACACTATGGGTCTACAGGATGGCTTATAAAACACTAATTAGGATGTCTCTGTATAGACTGGTGTTCGGGAAGCCATGTCATATTGCAATCGAATTACAACATAAGGCATATTGGGCTATCAAAAGATGCAACATGAACTTGGATGATGCAGGTGTACATAGGAATTACAACTGCAAGAGTTGGAAGAAATGTGGAATGACTCTTATTAGAACGTAATGATATATAAGGAGAAGAAGAGGCTTTTCACAATAATATGATTTCATAGAAAAGCTTCTCGATGGATCAGAAAGTGTTATTATATCACTCCAAACTCAAATTATTTCTAGTTAAGTTGTATTCCCATTAGGTTGGTTCATTTGCTATCACTCATGTCTTTCCTTTTGGTGTAGTAGAGATATGGAGTCTAAAAATCGACAAGACATTCAGAGTGACTTGTCATCGCTTAAAGTTATATTATAAAGGCTTCCAAACGAAGGATTTTGAGGTGTTGATTCTGGAAGATGTGACTGAGGTCACTTTATGCATGATGTCACTTTAAGCATGCAACAGGGAGTTGAGCCAATGACGATAAGCAAAGGCACTGCTTTGGAGGTAACCCAAAGAAGGTTAAATTATGTTGTTTACTTTTTTGTTTTTACTATTTTCGTGAAATGCTCCATTTCTTGCATTTAATGTTACATTGGGGATAATGCAAGTTTTAAGTGTGGGGGTGGTGGGGATATTAGTTCTTATGCATGTTTTTGAGCTTAATTATAGCTAATGTAACTTCTTAGGTGGTTTTCAAAATTAAAAAAAAAACAAAAACAAAAAGTTTCTTGTTTTCTATTAATTTTAAGATTATTTAGTCATAATTAAAGTGTGAATTGACTAGAAAAATCAATAGGGACCTTAGCATGTACTTTTGCTCTTGTGATTGGTTAATGTGCATTATCCTTAGATGAGTGGTGACTAGTGGTAGACAAAAACTAATGAGATTTTAAGCCATACTAGACCGACACATCTATATCAGTCTCACTATCTTTTGTTATGTGTGACCTTCATGACATGTACTTCCTGACTTTGCTTTGATTTTCTATTCAAGACCATATTTTTATCGTATGTATTTTCATGAAAATGATTAGGCATTCTTTGTGTGTACAAGCTACATTATCCAAATAGCCTACTCATGTACATGAATTTTCCTTTGTTAACCCCCTTTGAGCTTTATTAGTCTTTCCTTTTGTAAAACCACATTACATGCTTTTAAACCTAACTAAATGTCCTACCTAAGCCTTAAAGCTAGTAAAGAATTTGTTAATTCTTGATGATTATGATTGTATAAAAGCCTAAGTGTGGGGGTATGCTTACATATGGGTTAGTTATATTTGTTAAAATGTCATGTTATGAATTCCTATGTTGATGTAGCTTTTATCACTTTTACATTTGAAAAAAAAAGAAGAAAAAACTTTTTACATTTAAAAAGTTGTTAATTAATGGTTTATCCTCCTTAAGTTTTATTGAATGGGTGGTTTGGATATATTGCATATGAGGTGGATGCTGTTTTGGTTAAAGCACTCTTTGTGTTATGTTCATGTGATCTATAGTGTGAGAGTTAAATTAAGTTGTGAAAATATAATTGTTGCATTTGTCATAACTGATGGTACCCAGTTTTGAATGAATGTTAACATTTGCACTTGATATCTCATTAACTATTACTTTTGCTTCACTAGCTTAATGACTTTTATCCTACATTACCCAAAATACATCTCACCTTACCCTCTCCCACAGTGCAACCTTAGAAAAGTCCTTTGATTCATGATTATGCATGTGACTTTTAGTGGTGGAGAAATGAAATGATATGAAAAGTTGTGGATTGTTGTAATCATGAATGGTGTTTGAGTGTACCCGTGGAAATATCTTATTTAAACATCCTTTATCCAAGTCTAACTTTGGATTACTCAGTTTCTAAGGGTGATGAATGTTGATTGATCACGAGTAGAAGCTTTGAATGTTGAGTTATTGCTATAGGTTTTAAAAGTCATTCATCTTTACTTATAGTTACCTATTCTTAAGAAATATGGAAAATAAGTAAGAGTTTTGGTTTATGATTTTGATTTTGATGATTCGCTTGAGGATGGTCAAAAGCTAAGTATGGGGGAACATGATATGTACTTAAATGTTGATTCATTTTATTTACTACATTTAGTGATTAATGCCTTATAAATGCTTAAGATACTAATTCTAGCTTATATTTGATTTTAGGTACATTTCATAAGTAAAGGAACTAAAGTGAGCCGAAAGCATACTTATTGAGCCATCTTCTCAATATTCATACTTTATTATCTTCCTAGAGCAAGAAGAAAAAGAAAATTACAAGAACAAGAGACAAGATAGAGCATAAAAAAATAAACAACACATAATTAATGGACAACTATCCATTTAACCTAGTTGCACATTCTTTTTTACTTAGCTTTTTAAGGTATAAAGGAAATGCATGTGTGACATCTATAACAATTAAAAAATTACAACAGCCATAGATTACAAGATGAAGACATCTCATGCTACCAAAGGAGACAGCTGTCTATACATTTTAATCTAGCTTCGGTCGACATGAAATGGGGGGTAAGTAACAAAAACATAATCTCCATTGGGTTTAAATGCCACCAGTGTACTCTCATTTTAAACTAGCCTTTGGAGAGTAGAAAGAGTGTGTGGTCGACTGTATAAGAGAGTAGAGAATCGAGAATAAAATGAGGAAAAGGGCAAATAAAAGGGGATACTTGAAACGCAAGGCACCTATCCATTTTGCTACATTTTTTAACCTAGCTTTTATTAATGTAAAGGGAGTGTGTGTCGGCTGGGAAAAAGTAGCAAGAATCATGAGAGTATGGGTGTTGGAGAATAAAATAAAGAGTGGTGTTGGATAAAGTGGAGGGAATGTCGGCTGCATTTAGAGAAAGCAACAAAAGGTGGACGACTGGACAAATTTTGACAGCAACTGATTAATGTTATGATCCTCTTCGGTTTTGTAATAAAGAGAGTGATAGTTGGATAAGGAGACAACAACTGAACCTCTATTGACGCCATTCATCACCATCTTCTCCTTAGTTTGCAAAGTGGGGAAGGAGGAACAACGAAGACAACTGTTAGACTCCGAACTTTTCTTAGAAGTTAGAACTATTAAATGAGAAATTGTTGGCGATTAGTCATGAGTAAAGAAAAAGCAGAATTCTTGAATTATAAATGAAGTAGAAAAGATGTTTTAGGTACAAGATGAGTTATATGTGAAATGTTGGAAGTTAAAAGCTGGAAAATGTAGTTGAAACATGTTCATTGAGTATGCTTTGGTGTTTTAGCCATAAAATTTTCTCTAGTTATCTAAATGAGATGATTCTTGATTTGGATTAAACTATAGAGATATGGCTACATTTTTCATGAAGACATTGAATTCAAATTCTATCTATAAGAGTCTCAAAATCTAATAGGAAGTTGAAAAACTGTGTATGCTTCTGTGAAAGTTCGCCGTGGCCAACTTATGAGATTTGGACAGGATTCCTTTCGAGAAAAGTTTGTCGTGGAGAACTTGTGAAAATTGTTTCGAAAATTCCTCTTGGGAGGAGTTCGCCTTGGCCAACCTTTGGCTTTGTCGCGGCCAACTTGCCTACAACTTGAATATGCTTTGATATTTTGACAATATCTTGTTTTGTAGTCATCCCAATAGAATGATTTTTGATTTGGAGTAAACTAGAGACATAGGCCTATAAAGTTTCTAACAAAATCGAGCTTTAATTCAGTCTTTAAGAATTTCAATTTCTAGATGGAAGTTGAGCACAGAAATACTATTTCAGTATAAGAATGGTTTGGAAATTTTTGGAGTATAACTTTCATATTTTTGAATCAAATTGAATGATTTTGGTGTCATTAGAAAATTAAGACAATGGGAAACATTTTTCTAGAGGAAGTGTTACCAAATTCCTTTAATTTCCTGATCAGAATGATCATGGAAAAATTGACCCAAAAGTTTAGATTTTTGGAAGGATTTAGTTAAGGAGTTAGAGGTATAAGATGTTAGTTTAAATAGACATAAGGGGTAAAATGGGGAAAATACCAAATAAATGGTTTTGAAGTAAAAAAGAAAGAAGAGAAATTGTGGAAAGAAAGAGAGAAAAGAGAGAAAAACGTGGAGAGAAGAAAAGAGAAGAGAAGAGTGCGTGGAGTGTTGGAGAAGAAGAAAAGAAGAAGAAAAAAAGTAAGAATCAACTTGTTAAGGTAAGTATCATCTTTCTTCTTGCTTAGTAGAAAAACAAAAGGGATTTGAGAGAGAAATGAGTTTCTGTCGGAAGAATGAAGAGAAACCCTAGATGGAGATTATGGGTTCCTAAACTAGGTTTTTGGTTTTCTAACCTAAATGAACTATAAGGAGGTTAAGTTAGAGCTTAATTTCTCATTTTAGGATTTTTGAAGTTTTATGAATTTTATGGAATATTGTTTTGAATGAGAACTTGGTCTGTTTTAGGAAACGAAGGAAATTCAATCTAAGAGCAAAAGGAAATGCAAGCTTGACTTGGATTTTTGCAAGCCGACTGAGGTGGGTAATGTATTTATAGTTACTTGTGTAATGGGCAAATTCTTGCCTATGTGTGAATTTCACGAATTGAATTGTTGTGAATGTTTGATAATGCATATTGAGATATGACCATGTTATACCTTGAAAAGGGTTATGACGTTTTGAAATAAATAAAAAGATGAAAAAGTATGAAAGTGTGAGCATATGATGAAATGAAATGAGCATGGATATGTGCTTTTGTATGGGCAAGAGAGGAACCATTTCATTCATCACCTACACGTAGATAAGAGTCTTCCCCCGACTGCACGCTTGTGGCATATGAGCTCCAAAAAATGGTCTCATTTTGTTCATGGTGTTAACTTCGGTTTCGCCATTTCGTTCCATAGAACCTTCGAGCCATTTTTTTGTGCATTGCATTGAATTTGTTGAGAATGATGAATAATTTTGTGCTAGTTATGGATGGTTAAATATTCATAAGTTGACTTTGTGATGATAATTGCTTAAATATGAGTTTGTGAGTTTAAATTATGGATGATTGAGTTTTTAGATATAATGAGATGTAGATGTATATTAATAGACATATATGCATACACATGAATTTGTGGCTAATTACTAATAGCTATAGATATATTAGCCAATGAGCTTTATATTGCATTGGATTTGTTGAGAATGATGAATAATTTTGTGCTAGTTATGGATGGTTGAATATTCATGAGTTGACTTTGTGATGATAATTGCTTAAATATGAGTTTGTGAGTTTAAATTATGGATGATTGAGTTTCTAGATATAATGAGATGTAGATGTATATTGATAAACATATATGCATACACTTGAATTTATGGCTAATTACCAATAGCTATAAATATATTAGCCAATGAGCTTTATAGCTCATATGTTTCTCCCTTTTCAGGTGCGGAACGAGAAGGTTAGTGATCCTTGCAAGGTAATTGGACAAACTTCCGAGATAGCTGCATTTAGTAATTAAGTTAGTTCCATTTCTTTTGAGTAGCTTTAGCAGCATATTGAACAGGAGCATCCATATGTATTTTGTATTTAGCTAATGATGAAATGTCGATATGTAAATAAAGTTTTCAAACTCTTTTGCTTCAGCAATGAAATGAAGAATTGAAGAAGTTTCTGTTGTGTGTTTTCATGTTTATCTTCTTAGTTGAGATTGAGAATTGTTATTACTAATGGAATAGGATGTTGTGTTGAAAGAATTGTATAAATGTATGTATTTTGTGTTATTGTATGTTCGGGTCTAGTGTCTATTTGAAGGCTTCATCGCAGCGAGGCTTAGAGTTCCCTGCGGCGAACCTTTCTAGAAGGGTGAATTGTGCTCGATCTGGAGACTTCGCCGTAACGAACTAAACGAGAGGAGACTTCGTCACTGCAAACCCACCAATGCTGACACTAAATTTTCTTACCAATTAAGCAGTTTCAACGTGTCTCTCGCACAATCTCTCCTAATCACTTCAAATGGGCATCTCGGGATTGGGAACAAGACTCGAATGCCAACATGTTTAGTATTAGAAAGATAGTTGAACTCCAAAAATGGGGCCCAATAATAGCAGTGTACAGTAACTATTCTTCATCAATTTCTATTCATTTTTTAACGTAAATAGAGGCTATCAAGGCTGATTCTTGGAGCTTAAAGGAGGAGATGGAAGGCCAACGTCCTGATGTCAATTCAATGGTGATATCGACACTAAGTCACAGTTATGCTATTTCATTTTTTTAACATTGTTAATCTCTTTTCCGATTGTGATGTTTTTTGTGCTGTTTGAATTGGGTTTTTGTACGAATGATCTTAATACATTATTTGACTTGTCATATTATGAACCTATTGTTATAATGTTGAATGTAATTCATAATTGTTACATTTGATGTTTGTTAGTAGCATCTAATGGTCTTGGATCGTTAGGAACAATATAACCTAGGTTAGATAACCTAAATCTGTGAAGTTATTGCCTATGTTGATCGTTTTCTAGTTCATAATACGGCAAATTGAATTTAGAGATCATATCCTAGGTTATTCAATAGTTAGGTTTAATTAATGATCGTATCATAGTTAAACAACCTAAGGAAAAATCTGAATTAGCAAAGCATATTGTTAATCTTAGATCAATAGTCTGAAGAGAGGTTTGAAGACGTTAGGATGATGAGATATGTTTAATCATGTTTAAGCTAAGAATGACCCTAGAACCGAACCTTACTTATATTCGACACTTTAACCATTTTCGATTGCTTGCTTTAATTCATTTTGATAGTTTACTTTTACTTTATTTTATAAATTGCTTAAAATCTATAAACCCCCTTTATATTTTCCATGCATTAATTAATTTTGTTACAAAAATTAACTGAACATTCTCGGTGGATTTAATCCCAACTTACCACAACTATAAATTTTAGTATGTAGAGTTAGGTAAATTTTGTAGTGCACTCGACATGTGCTGTCATTGATCTTCAAGAATAACTAAAGAAGGAAATTTCCCTTGTTGAACCTCTTTTGAAGAGATCAAACAGCATAAAATTTCTGAAAGAGACATCATTAAACAAAGAGCAACCGATGAAGTTGGAGACTTGAGAAATGATCAAGGAGAACTCCAACAAGAAGATTAAACTACCAGAAAAGCAAAATGACTCAAGGAATTTTTTCCTTGTACTATCAGTAGTTTAAAGGTTGATAGGGTTATGGATGACTTAGGGGCGAAAATAAATATAATGCCTTTCACTTTATTCAAAAAATAGGAATAGGAGAACTTAAACTGACTACGATGTGTGTTCAAATGGCTGATAGATCATTAAAATCTCCTAGTGAAATCATAGAAGATGTACTTATTAAGGTCAATAAGTTCACATTCCCAATTGATTTTACCATTTTGGACAAAGAGGAAGATTCAAAAGTACCTTTAGTCCTCAGACAACCATTCCTAACAATTGCCAATCACTCATAAATGCTGATGAGGGAAAGTTAACTTTCAGAGTAGTAGATAAGAAGGTTACATTTAGAATCTATGATGTCAAAAACAACTCACTTGAATTTCTGGTTGTTATTGAAGTTGACAAGTCTTGTCGAGAAGTTATGCATAACTTTACATGTAAGGATCCATCGGTAAAGTTGCAAATTTAGGGGAATAAACCAAAGGAAAAATGTAATGAAAGTGTTGAAGAGTTTAGAGGTTATGGAACCTATGGTAAGGCTACAATCACATAATTCATTTGAGCCACCTTAAGCGGAAAAAGTATGTCAAGCTAATAATGGTAAAGAATCACTGCATGGGAGGCAACCATATTATTTTGTTTTTGCTCCCATAATTATTGTAGGTCTTAATTAATTGAATTTTGTTTGAAGTATTTCAGGATAGAAAATTGAACATCTTGAGAAAAATTATGCATAATTGTAACTTTAGGGGCAATGTGTTATGCGTTATAATGCTAACGTGAAAAGATTATTATGTTTGAGGACTAAATTTTAATGTTGCACATTGCTACAAGAGTTATACACTTTCTGAACACACTGATGCTGTCTTGCACATTTTGATGCACGCAAAAAGTTGTAATTCAGCGATGTACACAATTTAATCCACGACCGTGCATCAAACCATTCACTCTCATGATACATGATAAAAAGCCTCAAATTCTCCAATTTTTCATTCTTTCCCTTCTCTTACTCTCTCCTGCCATCACCTTCCAACTCTCCCAACCTAATTTCCCCATATTTTTCAACCACATAAGTTTCCTTGTTGCTTTAACATGTGTATGCATGATTCATTGGGTGTTAAGTGTCAATTGCGGATTTTTTCATCAAAAATGTCAATTTTATGATTTAATTATTGTGTAATAGTTGGATTTAATCTTTGCCCAATTGATTCTAGCTTTTAATTTGATTGATTGCCTGCGGTGCAAATTCGACTTAATTTGCACAAACTTGCTATTTTGGCTAATTATGTGTTTAATTGCGATATTTTTGTGTTTAATTAGGTTAATTCTAATGTTAATTAAGACTAGGTTTGTGTTTAATTACATCAAATTTATGTAGTTGGTAGTTTAGGACTTTTAAGTTCAATTTTATGATTAGAATTATATTTTAACAATTAAGTTTGTTTAATTTGTTAATTATATAATTTTTAATTTAAAAATTAAGATTAATCAGTTTGTTAAGGGATTTCTTAATTAAATTTGGTTAAGTTTTTATTTCTTGATTTGTTTTAGTTTGTTAATTATTTAGTTGTTTAATTTTTCGTAACTAGTTTTGTTGACAATTAGTAAGTAATGAGCACAATAGAAATTAAGTGCGGGGAATAGCATACCCTAGTGATTATATATCAATTTTCTCACATTTGTAGGTAAGATGGCACGATTACGGTGTGACAAAGAGACTCTAAGAAACAGGCATTCAGTCGAGTCTTCTACAATAGTCCAGCTCCTAAAAAGGCCATAGATGTGGTATTCAATGCTAGGGCTCAGGAAGAGCGATATTAAATACTAAAGGATAAGAAGTTCAAAGTTAATTAATACATCGATTGGGAGGCTTTGAAGCAATTTGGTTAGCCTAATTGGTTAGAGAGTTAGTAGATGTAGAATCATGGTCCTAATTTTTTGAAATCGTGGAACCTTTTAATAGAGAGTTTACTTTAGAGGTCCTCTACATATTCTTTGTGGAGAAGGGACGTTACAATGGGGATTGCCCTAATATAGTTCAATTTCTAATGATAGGGGAGATGCATTAGATGAGTTATACATAGTTCTCCATCACCATGGGTCTATATGATTAGGAGTACGTTGGGTCACCATAGTCCCAAACATTATGGATGGATCTTCCATACAGGTTGTCTCTGCTACATTTCTGGAGTAGGATCAACTCTGAAGATGACTATGATCCATGCATGTCAAAGGCTTCAACCTTAAGCAATCTAGCAGACAGATACATACGTGGTATTCTAAGTCACACTTTGAGTAAAGGAGGAGACCATTAGGGAGTTATCAGGAACACAGACGTGTATTTCCTCTAAAGTATGAATAAGTGGACGTTTATCCACATAAGACATACACTTGTCCAGTTTATCTGGAATCAGAGTGAGGACAAAAATGTCAGCACGATATGTGTTAGACCTTATGTAACCCGACTAACAAAAAGAATGGGTATGTTTAATTAGCTACCATCGATGCAGGTGATGAAGACCATGGTAGTGCTCAATCTGATAGTAATGCTACATATGTGTATGGTACGTTGATATCAGGGTCCTATCGAAGACATTTATCAACTTATTTGAGAACCTGATGAGCCAGCACCGAGGGAGGAGACTAAGTAAAGCATCTAGTAATAGTTCAGACACCTTAACCTCAATCTCAACCACAATTAGAGCCACAGTCACCAATGACAAACGAGGAACTACCAAACATGGTGGTTTTAAGAGGTCCCGAGCTAGATTGCATAATCTAGCTCAACTAAAGATAGCCTTATTGGAGAGATGGGTGGGCCAGCTTGTGGGAACTCGGTAGACACTCTAACTTTAGTAAGTTGAACTTTAGAGCGATTAAGACAGCTGGAAATATCGTTTGTTGATAAATGTGAATTGCATTGTGCTTTAGGGTTTAATTTGATATGCATTCAATTGTTAATTCAATCATTTAGTATGTGTTTAGGTTAAAATTGTATTAATTTGTTAATTATTTATGTTTTAAGTGTTTTATGGGTTAGTATAAGTCTTTGAGCTTAATTATTATGTTTTTAAGGTGCCTTAATGTGTTTGTTAGTGTTTTAGGGTTAACATTAAAGAACGAAAAAGTTTCGGAGACACATGGGCTGAAACAACGACCTACGATCGTGGCACAATAGGCCACGATCGTGACAGAAGCCGAGGACATGTCCCACAATTGTGGCTTGCTTGCTGTGATCGTGATAAAAGGCTCGGATGTGGGCCACAATTATGGCTTGTATCAGGTAGATGCGTAGACACTCAAAAACATCAAGTTGCAAGGGATTTTTTGGAACTTTTAGACCCAAAAAAAAACCTAAGGCTGGTTAGAACACAAAAGATATTTAAAGAATAAGACAAAGAGGCAAGAGGAGCTTTTGCATTAGCCACTTTTAGAGAAACCCTAAAGAGAATTATTAAGAGATAAAGAAAGAGAAAAATGAAGAGAGAAGAGAAGAAGAAGTCGTCTCAACATACTTCCTCGATCAGGATTTTCCCGATGTCGCTGTCTCCCTTCATCCATTCAATTTGTATTTCCTGCTATTTTCATTTGTATTGTTTTATAGAATTGGAATAATAGTTGATGACAGGATTTTTGGATGTTAACGATGTTCTAAACTCACCTTCGAGGTTTTATTCTTAATTTAATGAAATCTGATTATTTATGTGTTATTTGGATTTATTGTGATTTGATTCTAGACGTGCATAATTCGATCATAAGCTGAGAGGGTGAATCAAATGAAAAATAATTAAATTGAGCTAACAAAAGTTAGGTGATTTAATAGAACAAGAATTAAATCAAATTGGTAAATTGTGCGAAGAGAGATCTTACATAGGTTTCCGATAGTTTATTATACAACTTCAAATCTAATTACGATTTTGGATAGGTTGTTAATTAAGAAATCAAAACTTCCATAATCTGATTAGGGCTTATAATTTAAGGTTAATAGTTATAACTCAAGAGAGAGTAATTAACCCTAGGATCATCTAGAACTAATAATCTGGTAATTCATAATCAATTAGATTAGCGTTAAGGATTAGTAAAATTCTCTTTCTCTCAATTGGTAATTTCTTTCAGTTGATTCTTGAGTGTGTATTGCACCTGCTAAATTAATAATATTTTTGTGATTAATTCTTGAATTAATGTGCTTAATTGAATTGATTTCTCATTTTAATTTAGTTAAATTTTGAATTTTTACGAATTATTCTGGCCTTAAATTTTGAGATTAGATTATCTCTCCTTGTGGGATCGACACCTTAGTACTACACGAACAAACCGTCAGTTTGTAGACTATTAAGATTAATTAATTAAAACTTACACACATCAACAACCTTATTAGTTTTATGGATAGGCGTTGCAATCCACAGTAGCATAGATGGGAGAGCTTATGGTATCAATAGCGAGCCATCTGGGCATTGATTTTAAACCTTTACCATTTGACAAGGGCATTTCCTCTATAGCTTCTCCACCTAGCCTAGATCATCACCAAAGGAACCCATCTCGCCAGATCAGCTAAAGGCCACAAGATGAAGGAGATGCTTAGTTTGTACATTATTTCTTTTTCTTAATTAATAGTGTATATTTCTAAATTTCTTTTCATTAATTATTTTATGCTCTTAAACATTATAATTAATGATGCTCTTATTTTGGTTACTTTCATTAGTGATATTTTTATTTCTTTTAATCTTTTTATCCTTTTTCTTATATTTTGCAAGGATGTAGTTTAAAATTAGTTAGATTTGAAATCAGAAAATCGTCACAATAACGAAAGTACTAAAAAAACCCTCTCATTTTTATAAATGCTTGTATTGTGCAAATTGAGGATAATGTACAAAGTTAAGCGTGGGGAATGGTTTAATGAATCTTTAATGATTTCTTTAAGCTTATTATAACCTTAATTATTAAATTTTATTAACTGATATCTTGAATTGGTTAAAATCTGTCCATTAATATTATGTTTCATTATTGAATATTGACTGGATTTGTATGCAAAAGGATGATAGTTATAATATAATTGCTTTTCTAAATCATATTTTTATTATTTATGAAGATGATCAAATTGAGTGAAATTGCACATTACCCATATGTTTTGGGAAATTTTCAGCATATGAGCAATTTCAAAATTTTTAAGCACTTGTTATCGTTTCATGTGTGCTATCATTGTGCAGTAGAATGATTCTAGAAATTGCTTTTATTATGCATATTAAAACCATATTGTTAAATTAGAGGCATTAACATGATAAAGGAACTTATATTTAACAACTTGCTTTAGCCTATTTCTTTGATAATTAGTGCACCTAAAAAATTATCTTTTAAGAATAACCAATTTGAGCTTTAGACTTTTAGGAATAACCATTTGAGCTTTAGTCTTTTTTATTGATTATACCCATATATTAACCCTTATCCTATTTTTCTTTAAAGCCATTTTATTGTGTTGAACCTTAAAGGTTATTTATATTATTTACTTGTTGAGATTTGAATTTCTTGAAGGGTCCATTATTTCTTTAATTATGGTACGTAATACTCAATTATTGATTAAAAAAGAGTTATTATACAAGTAAAAAAATTTGTGAATAAGTTTATGGTACTAACAGAGTTACAATAAAAGGACCTGTGTGTTTTGTAAACAAGTTTTGCAATTTCTTTTTAGTAAATTTCTTTCAATTTAACCATTTTTGATATCCCTATCATATTGAACCTAAGCCCCATTATAACCTGTATAAAGCCATTTGGATTTTTGTTTCTAGTTTATACATAAGTGGTGAAGATGTGATTTTATTGTAAGCCTATGGTAAGAGTTCTATGATGCCTTGATTGAGAGTTTTGATATTTTTCACCCTAACCATTTGATTGCATTGAGTGACATCTTAGTGAGGGTGTAAAGATTAATCACTTTGGCTTCAATGAGATTATAATGTGATTACTATTAAGGGAAGTTAATATTAGGATAATTTGATTATACTTTTATGTTAATTTGATTCGATAGGATATGATGATGAATAGTATGAATGGACAGATCAAGATTGATGAGGGACATGTTGTATGATTTATAATTTTGATTATCGATTACTTGAGGAAAAACAAAAGCTTAAGTTTGGGGATGTTTCATAAATGCATAATTAATCATATTTATACCCTATATTTGATGTATTTTTGCTTGATTTTTATACTTTAATTGCATATTTGGTACTTATTTTACTCCAAGTGTGTTTAAGAGTATAATTGCCTTCATGAACTTAAAGGAGAAGAATTCAAATGAAAAAACAACATAAAATGAAGATTTGAAGCACAAAAGGGATGCATGGGCGTGCAATAGCCCGTGCACTTCTCTTAAGCCTTGCAAATTCACCAATTCTAGGTATTTTAAATTATGCACCAACCCATCCACTTCTCTTAGCTTGTGTATCTCCCAGAGCTCTAAAATTTACTATAAAAAGACATTTTTGGGGGAAAAATAAGGAGGATATGTACAAAGATGTCCCAAAGACCATTATTTTTTATTTGTTTTTCTTTCTATTATTACTTGATTTCATTTCTAATCATGTATAACTAAATTCCTTTAGTGTTTAGGTTAGATGAACACTATGTTGATACTTTAACATGTTTTGATTCTTTTATTAATGCAATTAGTTTGATTGATATATTGTGATTCAATTACATGTTTTATTTATATTCTAATAAATCTAGAATATTAGATCATAACCTGATTTCATGACATAGAGATTGAGAAATACTTTATTGATTAAATATATCGTAATTGGAAGAAGTTGGCTGCAACCCTAGAGATTGGATGACATAAATCTTTCATATAAGGGTCAAACCTAATAAAGGAATTTACAAATTGGTAAGGTAATCTTATAAACTTTAACCTGAGTAATTCGATTGAAAACCTTAGGATTAGTTACTATTAGACTCAAGGTTTGCTATTAACATATCATAGGAATCTCCATGGTCCAATAAATCAATAAAGTAATCGCATAATAAAAGATCAATCTATTAAGGATTTTAGGAGAATTTGAAACCTAGATACCAATTTTTTGATATCAATAGTTTACTAAATGCTTCCTTAATTCTCTTATTCAATCTTGCAGCCCATTTAGTTTACTTGCTTTAGTTTTCTTTTTTCTTTTAAATTAAAAATCAAAGAAAATTTTGTAGACTAAATAATAGGATAATGGTAATTACTAATACTCATAGCCTTTATGAGATTGACCCATACTTGTCGATATTAGCTACAACTACACTGTACATTTGTGATTATTTCAATATTTACATACTAAAAAAGATCAATCACACTCCTACCCTAATACCTAACACAAGCTATAGAAGATGAACTAACAAGTTCCTAAACAACTCAACGATTGCTTAAGAGAGGAAATAAAGATTTAGATTAAATCCCAAAATGGGCACCACAATAAACGGATATGAAAATCACAAGTACAAGTGACCACAAGTAAATCAAAATTTAAATGGTCCAAAATTTAAACCAATATTAGCAACCTCTTACCTTACTTTATAACTGATTAATGGCCAAAGGAAGAGACTAATTTGTATACATAAATAATAACTAAATTTTCACAAAATGCTAAAACACAGTATTCGATAATTATAAAGGGACATTCAAAATATTAAAAACTATAAATAAAATAAAACTCAAAACTTTGAAGGGTTTAATAAAGACTTAAAACTGAATCTCAATAAGCAAAGAGCAATAAATCAACCACGAGCAAACACAACTTGAAACTAATCACAATGGCCTATAAATAAAGATGAAAAATTTTATAAAATACTAATTAACTGGAGAAAGAAACAACCAAACCGATCTAATTTGTTTAAGATGCCACACACCAACTCTGTATATTCTCGTCATAGTTAACACGGTTCATGAGAAATTCCTCTATTATGGAACTCACTTTACATTTGTGGAAGAAGGAAGAAAAGCACAAGGTTTTCCAAAATCCAAACGAGAAAACGTCCAAAAGAGGACTGGAAATTAACCTAGTAAAACTCAAACTAGTGACAAGTTGACAGAGATGGGAAGATAGCCAATGAAGTAAATGATGCAAAAGAAAATAGAAGACGATTGGTGAGATCTCCTCTCAAGAGCATATTAACGGGAAGACACATTAAAGGGATAATATCAAGTGAGGTCTCCTCTCAAAAACAAGAAAAGGTAGAATAATATCTTTAATTGAAAATCCCTAAAGCACTCCACAACAAAACGAGTCCTTTTTAGCTTCAAATTCATCGAACAAAAAAGGAAGGGATATTTAACCTTTGTTATACCCAACAGATAACAAAACAAAGAGAGTAACCATTGAGAGCATAAATATAAGCAATATATTTGGTTGAGGAAAAAGTTTAAAGCCCAAACTTCTTTGATGTAACCAAAAAAAGAAAACAGGAAAAAAATCGAACTTTTAGAAATGCCCATCATTTATAAGGAGGCTCTGAGCTAACTAGATTGAGATTCACATTCCCCCCTTCCCCCTCCCCCAACAGTCACTCATAAAAGGGAAATTTTCGTAACACAATGATTTTATTTTTTAATTTAGATTATAAAAATATGCGACTCACTTATAGTTTAAGTAGCTTTAAAAATTCTTAATCTTTAAATTTTGTCAAAACTCTATTTTTTGCTTTTTAGAAAAGCTTTATTTTTTTATACTTCCATTAAAAAGTAATGAAGAAATACCTATAAACCAATCAAATGTTGTTGACATTATGACTTAATGCAATTCTTAAATTCAATATGAAATTATTAAATCTAACCCAAATTAATAATTTAAGATAATCAATACTGTTAAAAGAACACTCTAATTCAACTATTATAATAAATTATTAGTTTATATTGAATTTAATTAGTTCAGATTAAGTTAAAACTTTGGCTTAAATCGGCATGTCATTTGTCCAATGTAATTATTAACAAAAACTTAAATGAAAATTTTTTTAAGTAAAGCTAAATTAAAAAAATAAATTATTTAAATGACATGAAAGAATTCTATATTTTTTATTTTTTATTTTAAGTGGGCCTGTTTCATGCTTGATTAGCAGTTGATTGTATTCAACCTTCTCATTCTCTCAAATTACGATATTTATTAATTAAATATTTTAAGAGTGCTAGAATTACAAGCCTGGCGTTAACAGTTGGATTAGAAATTCCGATTGTATTTTAAATCTCAGAACTGAATAGACTACGATTTAAAACTTCAGGATTAATAAAAATGCATTATAACATGTTGACTTAAATTGCCATGATTGGTTCGCACATATCTTATTAACCTGGGCATTGTGGTTGGCTAGGGTCAATGGAATCTCTTGAACTTAGAAAGTAATTACTTTTAATGCCAAAGCGACAAAATAGGAGTTCGCATGTGGCAACTTGCTTTGCGCACCGTATCATCAAGCAAGACCACGGCGCTGCCTGCCTCTCAATACTTGTTTATTCTCTTGTCTTTTTTTTTTGTTAAATCTCGAGATAAATGGCATGTACACGCTTACTTATAAGAAAGTCAAATTTCCCCTAAAATATTCTTGAAACACAAGAATTGATTAAGAACTGATTACTTAGAAATCAGACATTGACCCTATCTTTTAACTTCATCCAAGTACCTATAATATTATGAAACGTTTGAATGCTTCCTTCATGTCCTGCAAATTTCGTAGCTGTCCAAGAAAAACCGCTGTTCTCCACAAGACTACTGTGATGACAATTCAAGGAAATTGAGAATATGTATTGACTTCCATCCATCATATGCAATCTAACGACAATGAAGAGGTTTCTCATGTCAATAAGAGGAGAGAGATCCAGAATAGAACCTGAAAGATATTTACAAATAGGTATAAGACTCATATTTCTACGGCTCACAAGTAAAATCACAGATATTTCGCAATGTTATGACCAATATTCCTTATTCAGCTCTCTCTTTCTAGTTCAGCCTTCCTCTTCTGTTTTTCTGTTATCTTTTGTTATTATTGTTTCTCCTTTTTTCTTCGTCCACTTCATCTTCCTTTTTCCTTCTTCTTTTTAAATTTCTATTTCTCTACTTGCTCTTGGTCTGAAGTTGATATTTTACATTTCATCCGTCCCCTCTTGTTTTAAATTTCTATTTCTCTACTTGCTCTTGGTCTGAAGTTGATATTTTACATTTCATCCGTCCCCTCTTGTTCTCATGGATTTAATGATCTCTGTACCATTTTATGAGATTCTTAAAGTTGCTACTTTCAGAATTTTGGTCTTCTCATTAGTTAGTTTTTCCTAGATATAGACTCAAATTTTTCTTTTTGTTCAAAAATTAAAAATAAACAACTGGTACCAGTTTTACCTTAAGCAATCCTTTATGAATGAGTTAACCACTTTATTCTTAAGTTCAATAGCTCCACCAATTTTTCTAAGGTACTAGCCAATGCAGTTCAAAAACATATTTGTTTAAATAAGAACAAAACATCCTTTAAAAGGATTAAATTTACCTAAACTTTTCTAAAGGTAGATTGGGATAAGAAGCTTCCTAAAAAGACTAAGATGATAGAACTAAATGAAGTTGAAAATGTCATATTGAAAGAAAAAAGTTAAGTTATCAATGGAGGCCCAAACAAAAACAAGAATCTAAATCATAGAAATCATAGAAATCTAAAGATAATGGGACCTCAAGTTGATCAATTACCTCCAATAATTCTTTTAGAGGCTATTTAAGATTCCCCTCTTTCGAAGGTTGGTACAACTGATGGTCCTATCCAAACCTTTAGTAGATGATATGCCTAGAACACCAGACCACTCACATATATATTTTTTTGAAAACTAATAGACTTCATTAATAAACAATTATTTTCAAACCAAGAATGCAATTGTTCTAGTATAATACAAAAAGAACTAGATTATAGGGTCATATGGGTCCCTGTAAATAGGTTAGTCTAATGTCTATCTCCTCCTCATGTTTGTAGATAAGATATCTGCAATTCCCCTCGCTAGCAAGTTGAGTCAAGTTTGAAGTGTCACCTCCTGAAGAATTTGCTCCACACTCCTACTTTGTTGTCTAAAAATCTAGGAATTGCTTTCTTTCCAAACTTGGTAAACCATTAAGACCAAGCTGATTGAGCCCAAGTTTATTATCTAAATTAGCAACACTTTTATAGCCTTTACTATGCTTTTTGACTCCTAATTCTTGATTTTGTTCTTAAATTAATCCTTGAGTGTGCACTTTTATTTTATGCAATTTCATAGTAAAAATTGTCACAATTGGTTTTTATTACATTTCTTAAGTTTTCTAAGAACAATTGATACTGCAAATTGCTATTTTTGATTGTAGGATCCTCAAGGAGAAGGGAATCAATGTGCTGAATTGAAGTCAACAGGAGATCATAGCCTTTGAGAAAAGTTCGTTGCGGTGAACCCATCTGTTGCTACTCCGAAGAACAAAGAATCAGGCGAAACTTTTGGGAAAAGTTTGCCACAGCGAAGGATCCAAAAAACACGCAACGCTGCGGCGAGCTTGCCTGTCGCCACGACAAAACGTCGAAAACCTAAACATATTTGGAAAAATCTCTCACTGTTCTGACTCGACCCGCGACCCAACATTTAAAAACATGCCAAATTAGGTTATGCAAAAACACTTTACAGATATTCATTACAAGAGAGAGCCAACACTTTGACACACATACACTTCATCTCTCACTCTCGACCTTCATCCATCACCCATTTTTCACTTCTCATCGTCGCTCTCATCATTTGGTTGCTGCTGCCATGG
>JAOQMP010000004.1:25447746-25458517 GCA_027563575.1 Erythroxylum pedicellare
ACTAATTTAGTTTGCATTTCATGACAATTAGGCTAGCTTAGATCATTTGCTCTAGGTTCCGATTAAGTGAGACGACCCGGGGTTGCACTCTATATTGCAATCCTTGGAATTAAATTTTTGATTCGGTTTCCAAGGGAGTGATCCAAGGGCTCAACCACACACCGATCACCAGCTTATCTTAAGCACTTTGTAATATGCCTGGTTTCCCGTCCTCACTTTCACTAACCAATTGATGGTTTCCTCCCATGAATCAGTAGAATAATAGGTGTTCAAAGTTATATGTAACCCTCTCCAAATCTTCCTTGTATAGCTACACTTGATCATAATATGTTTCAATCTTTCCAGTTTAACACAATACAGTTCATAACCCAAAGAACTAATATTAAACTTGAGCTTGTCCTTTGTAGGTAATCCCCCCTTATCCCTAGCCAAAAGATAAATGAATGTGCAGGTCTAATATCTTTATCCCAAACTAGTGCAGCCCAACTCACTCTAGTTTGTTGATCATTATGTAGAAAGAGTTTGTAGTTTCTGGTGTTAAACTGACCTGATTTCCCAACCATCCATTTGATTTTATCTTATTTACCCTGTTGGCATCTTGCTTGGTCTATAATGAGTTCAGCCCCTACTACGACAATAAGTCCAAATTCATTGGTTATTACTTACAAAATTGTTGACTTTGGTTTCGGAATTCAATAGTCTTCTTAGATGTTCTTACTTCTTAACCTTATATAGAGGTCCCTTACAATGCTAGTAGTCAAACCAAAAAAAGAGTTTTATTACCATCCCTAATTACATGGAGCACTAGGCTTCACATCTGTTGTCTTATTTTTAGGATTTCCTTAACTATTCCCAGCATGTATTGCTTCAACTTCAACGTTCAAATGCTTTTGTTTTTGATGATCGCATTATGAATCAAAATAAAACATAAGTCCTCCTTTTTGCTACATAACCACTATAGATTATTAGCTAGGAAGGCTTTTTTAAGCTCCCTTGAAAAATGTAATCCTAATCCCCTTTACTCCTTTCATCTACATATTTTTCTCCAACTAATATTTTCTTTACATCTTACTTGATTCGATTTGTTCCAAAGAAACTCTCGTAGTTTCCTTTCAATTTCCTTGAGTATACTTTTGGGTATAGGAAGATGGTTGTGCCAATAGTTTGTGATGTTACTTAGGATTGATTGTATTAGAAGGAGCTTCCCTCTATAGCTATGGAACCTATTTCTCTATTGATTAATCCTTCCATTTATGGAGTTTAGCATTGGTTTGCAATCAGCTACACTAACTCTTCGTTATGAGATTGGTGCTCCAAGTTACTACAGTGGTAAACTTCCTTTCTTCATTCCCATTTATCTTACTTCGTCAGAAACTTTGTTGTTGGAATTATTTGATAGATAATGACAACTCTTTTGGGGGTTGTACATTAAACTAACTATATTTTAGAACTCCTTTCAAGAATGCATAAGAATATCTATAGAGTTTCTCTCAGCACTACAAAATAAAAGCAGGTCATTCGCTAAAGCTAAGTGGATCAACTTCATACCTTTGCATTTATGGTGGAATTGGAATTTAGGGTTTGTTCTTATCTTGCTTGCTAAGAGTATAGTTAGGGCTTCCATACAAAGAATAAATAGGTAAAGGGAGAGAGGGTCCCCTTACTAAGGCCCCTCCTTGTTTTTATCAGTTTATGGGTTCACCATTTGCTAAGATGGCCATTAAGGCTGTGGTAATGCACTCATTTACCCATTCCCTAAATAGATATAGGAAATCTGCATTTTTCATTATCTTAAAGAGGAAATTCAAACTAACTGAATCATACGCCTTAGCTAAAACTATTTTAAATCTGTAGTTTTCCACTATCCTCTTTGAGTTATACCCTTCCAGTAACTCCTGGCATAGGAGAATGTTGGTGTTTACTGATCTCCTGTTTAAGAATGTGTTTTACTTAGGATTGACTATTTTTTCCAAGCTTGATCTCAACCTATTAGCCAAAATCTTTGTAATTATCTTATACAAGAAGTTGTAACAAGCTTTGGGTCTAAATTGCTCAAATCTTGTACATTGCTTTGTTTGGGTACTAGACTTGTATAAGTCTTATTGCACTCTTTGAGAATTTTTTTTTAAGAACTCTTGAATTGCTCCTATAACCTCTTCTCCCATTATGTTTGAATTTTTCTGAAAAAATCTTCCTTTGTATTCGTCAAATCTTAGGAATTTATTAGGGTTTATAGAAAACATAGCCTCCCTTATCTCTTCCCTTGTAACTTCCCTCATCAATTGTGTCTTTCTGTCTCCTTCAACCTTCTTGATTCCTAAGATCACCTCATTAGGAATATCCCTAACTCAGGTTTCATTTCCTCATTGCTTAAAGAACTAGTCAAAGTAACCCTTTTCTTATCCTCCTAGTTCTTATGCTTTTGATTTGTATCATCTACCAGTAATTTAATAGTATTCCTATTCCTACTCACAAATATATAGCCCATATAATACTTAGTACATCTCCCTCCCTCCTTTAGCTAAGTCATTTTAGATTTCTATCTTATAAGTGTATTTATGCTCATTAGAATTTAGTCGTATTTCAAAACTAGCTCAACTTTCTCCTTCCTTAGTTCCATATCTTCAGGATTTGCATTTGCCCTTTTATGACACTCCTTTAATCTTGGCTTTCTCCTTCTATTCTACCATAATTGAGTTCCTAGTTAGCCTTTTCAACTCATCTTTTAATTCCTTAATCTTAATGCTCAACATAAATTGGTTCCTGTAACTCCTAACTTCATCCCCTCCCTGAGAATACCCCTGAACTCAACTTTTTCCATCAGATGATTATATATTCTAAATGGAGCACTCCTCTTTCATTCACCTACTACTAGCTTTACCACTATAGAGTTATGGTCTGACATATTAGGTCCCTTAAAAGTAGCATTGCTTACTGGAAACTGATATATCCACTCACCATTCGCCATACATCTATTTAGTTTCGGTATTAAGAATAATCCCTATCTTTCTTATTGATCTAGGTGTAGGCATTCCTATACCACTTTAAATCAGTTAGCCTTGAGTTAGTCACTAGCTCTTACAACTCCCCATTATCCTGCTATTTCCAGCTTCTACCCTATTTTGATTATATATATTTAAGGATATACTTGAAATCCCCCAATACTGTCCAAGGAAATTTGGTGTAGTTACTAATTGTTTTTATTACTCTCCAAGTACACTGATTTTGGAATTTGTGATTAGCAACATACACAATTGTAATAACAAATCAATTCCCTAACTACAAGTTGCTTATTAAGGCCATAGAGCCCCCAAATACTCCATACTAGTATCTTCATCATTTCATCTTTTTCTTAAATCTTTTCCTTCCAGACTTTCTATTCAATCCAAATGAGAAAGATGTTATTTCTAGAGATCCTATAACTTCCCCTGCTTCCACCAAGGAGTCCCAACTGGCTCTTCCTATGCCTACATGCTCTCTATATCTATACTAGCACTTTTCTCTTTCCTTGGTAAACTCCTCACTTGCATAGTTGTGTTTACTAGGTTCAAGTCCTCCCCCATCAGTTTCTTAGTCCCTTCTTCACTATTTCCCCCCAAGTATGTAGCTTTGCTAGTCTAGCCATCAATTTCTTCTATTGCTATCCTAGCTTTGTTGTAGTCTTATGTATTCTTTCTATGAAGGTTAGCCTCTCAGCCCCCTGGTCTCTGACCTTGCCTTGTTATTCCATTTTAAGTTAGTGGCTTTGATTTTATAATTATCATAACATCAGGACCCTCCTTTAACTAAAGTAAACTCCTCCAGATTCATATCTTTCTTAAGGTAATCCTCTGCTAATTGCTTTAGGACACTCACATATTGACTACCTTTCTTTAACTTCAACCAATCCCTTATTAATCTTGCCTACTAAAGAAAGCTTTCACTCTCAATATATATAAAAATAAGTACATAGAAAGCAAAAAAGAAAAAAAGGAATCTATAAGAAAAATTAAATATATACTCTAGGATCAGATGTGCATTATTAAAATTAATTACTTACAAATTAATTCTTTATTTTTATATATAAGAGAATATTTATTATTTCTGGAATATACATCAACTAAATTGAATATTAATTAATCTTCAAAATGATCATTACCAATCTCTTTGGATTTCAAATAAACCATTTATATTGAAATTCAAATTCTTAAATGTTCTTTAGTAGTTAGAATACAGTGTTGTATTTTAAATCCATCAAGTGTGCTCAATATTTACCATCTCCTACTCCTGCATGATGAATTTAGTTAATTAGCATTATGCAAATTTTGAAACATGTCTAATAACCCATGCGACTAGTGTACAACTAGAGCTTGTTATTATATATTTGTTAGGAATATATGAAATCTCAATTAAAGAATTGATCTTTAAGTAGATTTTAGTATGTTATACCTTAGGTCATATATGGCATTTTAATCTCCTTGTATCTTATTTACTTCATCATATCATAAATGTATTCAATTCCCTTATAGCATATAAGTCGATGGTTTGAAAGAGGACAAAACATTCCACATTTTCTAATTTTTTTATCAATAATCAGAGAAAGAGAGTCTCTAGTCATTATAAATACTAAAGGCGATTACTTGTATAAGAGGGCCAATCTTGTAACTATTTGACATGCTTTTTGATTCATACAAAAAATATGCCATATAGGATAAACATATGTTATAATCAAGTACTACACAATGCTTATTACTTAATAAATAATGTCAACTAATTTTTTTATTTAAATATGACAATAAAGGGAGTGAACATTAATGTGGCTTATATTTTATTTACAAACCTTAGTTTAGCTCTCTAATGAAAAACGAATGGATTAGGTAAGATGGAGACAAGTTATAAAAGATTTGGCATAATTTTAGAGGACGGTAGTTCAAATAATGACTCGTTTTCATAGCAAACAGTTAAAAAATGAACCTATATTCCACCTGTTTTCCATCTTGGTACATTTTCTTTTTAAAGAACTTATTACATAAACAAATAGGGCAAATAAGGACCTATATTCCACCATATGGCTTAAATACAAACCTATGTTTATGGCCTTCAAACTCATGTTCCTAAGATAAGCTCTCAGATACATGATAGAGTAGCTATTAAGCCAACACGGATGTAATACAAACATATGCTATTAATCCATATTGGTAGTAATTTTTATGTAAATTAGGATTTTATTTAAATATAAACAATACAAATCTAACATAATTATGTGTTAGACCTATGTTAATTGAAAATTTAGGTTTTCTTAAGATAAAAAGGAGAGAGGTATAGAGGAAAGCAAAGAGAAATAGAGAAACTAAAGAATAGTCAGTAGGGGCCAAATTAGAGAATCTTGAAATAAGAATGAAAGAAACTTTAAGAAAATAAAAAAGTTCCATTAAGATTCAGTTAAGAACATCAAGATTCAAAATCTATAAGAATGAACTCTTTTATTTTATGTTATTTCTTGTTTATTGGTAATTTTCTTTATTTGAGCATAAACTAAATTGAGACATAGATCTAGATGGGATGCACTCAATTGATATTTTCTAGAATTGATTTCTTGGTTTAATGATAAACCTAATTTATATTGTGTTGAATTGAAATATTTTATTATTTTATCTCAATTTTAGATTTCATATATAGAATCGAGAAATGATATGTATGAATAGATCATGACATAAATAATAAAAGTTGTATAGAATCCTAAATATAGGATCATATAAATCTTTTAGGTTAGAGTCAAATATATTATTAGAACTCATAAATCAAGTTTATTCATTATTAAGGAATTTGGTTAGAAAGAGCTTTCAATCAATGAACATAAGGATAAGGCATAAATGTCCTAAAAGAGAATATAATTGTAACTTTAAAATTTCCACCAATTCAAGAAACTAAGGTTAATCATTGAATCAAGACAAATCTAAACATAAGAAGGTTTTATATGGATTCTACATCTAGATCTTATTTATTGATTGATTACTTCAATCTTATCCATTGCTTTGGTTCAGTACTTTAGAGTAGTTTAGTTAATTATTTTTATTTAATTCAATCATTTAGTTTATTATATTAGATAATAGAAAGACAATTATTAGTACTAGTAATTGTAGTCTTTATGGGATTGATACTTATATTCACCTAGGCTATACTATAAAGATGATAGATAAATTTACCTAATGATATTTAACATAGCTTTAACTGGGAACACATATACTATAATCATTGTCTTGGCATTGGAAGACGTAATTTTATATTTATTAGTTGAACTCTTTTAGGATCCAAGCATAATATTCAATTTTTCACTACCCATAGTGAATCTAGTAAAGGATTTGAGGCCATTGATCTCTTTCTTCAATCATATATTTTCATGCACCAAATCATGTTTATTATCTTTGGAGAAAAATCACTCTCTTAGAATACATTATGTCATATGTGTTATATTTTAACTCCTCAATCTCAAGCATGTATGCATATAAAAGCTTTAAAGTATCATTATACTTGAAATATAATTTCGTCTCAAGCTCATAAACTTTAGATATACATCTTTTCTGATCGCATGAAAGATCAAAATCACAATCATCATTGATCATAAGAATTTGAGCAAGAGGGTATATCATTATTAGACATGAAGGACATAGTTGCGACCATATTTTTTTAATTCTTTGCTTTTCAAATTAGTAGTGTCATCCCATCTAGCCTTAAGTATTTTTTTTACTTCTTTATATGTTTTCCTTACTACCCTTTAGAAACTTCTTTGTGATGAGCTTTATATCATCCACATCTTTTTTAATAATAGAGGCTACATCAATTTTCTCATCATTCATCTATATCTAATAGGTGAAGGGTGATCCTATTAGTTCTTTTAATGTTAAGATGCTTAAATACTTCAATTCTTGTATGGTCATAACCTTTACCCCCAAAATATTAGGTAATTACCTAAGTAATTTCCTTATTAATTCAAGATTAGCATAAGCTTTACTACGACTTGTAAGAGTATTAATGATATACATGAATGAGTATACATAATAGCAATGGAATCTTTTTTTATTTATGAAATAACTCATATTGTTAAACTAATAAGCTCAATTTGCTCTCTTTTATTTAAGCATTTACATAATTTTTTTATTTTTTAAGTGCATTCCATATATTATAAGCAATTTCATATGTAAACATACTATTGAATTCATTTCTATTAAGAGTATAAAATAAAATTAGCGTCATTTTCCTATTTAATGCAATAAGTCTTTAAGCATTGTCGTTTCACTTACTTCTATCCTTTCGTACTTTGTCCTTTATCAAATACTGTTTTCATTAACACATAATAATCATTCTATAAAATTCTCAAAATATTAACCCATTTGGATAAAAGAAAATCTTCCATCCTAATTTCCAATATTTGTAATTGTCACTTAAAAGAAAGAAAGTATACCTATTCACTGCATATCTTGGTCAAAAAAGTGAATCAAAATTTTCATAATGAACTTAAGTTTTGCTAGAAATCTACATGTAATGAATGAGACTTACTCTAACACCAATTTATTGGTCCTCTGATGGCACAAAAGAAGGGGTGAATTATTTGTGTTCACTTTTTATCTTATTTGAAAACTAACGAGTGAATTGCTTATTTAAATGAATTGTTATAGTGAATTCATATAAAATAATTTCATAAAAATAAAAGAATAATAAAATAGAAATAGAAATAGAAATAAAAACCAATTTATATTAGTTTGGCCAAAACAAAACTTAGCCTACATTTGATCCTTAAGCTTAATTTGAAAATTAACTATCTTTTTCCTTTATTGGGTGAAAAAGGATGCTTCCATGTAACATCTTCATTATCACAAGTAAAGAGAAAGCTGACAATTATCTTACTTTTCCATAGGTGAAGAGCAACCCTTTAGGAAATATATACCCCAAAAAATTTCCCAATTACTATATTAGCACAACCATATACAATTCCAAAGCTATCTTTCTTGCTAACACTAATGAACTAAAGCCCAATATATATTATGTAATGCACATATTCACTCCAATGCTCACTCTAGCCTTTTGAGATTCTTAACAACTCTTTTGTATGTGAAAGGTTCATTTTACTATTTAATTATGGTTTATTTATATCCCAAACAAACTAAAAATAATTATTAGAAATATAAACTAACCATTATAGTGACTAGTTCTAGGCACACTTGAATAGATAAACATCCACCTATTGGAGTATTGACTAACCAAAAATTATTTACCCTTTCGATAACTTTTGAAAATTATAACCAATAAACTGATTGACCACAGTTGTTCCATCAACTAGCTAATAGTCTAACTAGTTACTAACTACCCATTATGTAATTTAATTATAGTATATATATATATTGAAAACTAACTCAAATAGTCATTAGATGCACAACTAATCATTACAATAACTAATTTTTTATGCATACTTAGCTAGCCAAAAACTTACTAGTTATGGTATTGAGTTACATAGAATTCACCCTCTGTAAAACTTCCAAGAACCACTACTGGATAGTTGATTAGCCTTATCAGCTAATGGATAGTTTAAGCAATTGTTAATTAACCATTATATAACTTTTTAATGTTTTTCTTAGCTAACCAATCTAAATCCTCAGGTTAGTTGAAGCCTAATATAAATCAAGTTTAAAAATTTAACTCCCAATTATTTTAAAAAATAAAACACACACCTTTGTTAGAAACATTAGTTAAAACCATTTCAATAATTCCTTGAAGTTTGTTTTAAGATCAAGTAGTTTTCTTTAAAGATCAAAACAAAATTTCACTTAAATATGAAAGAATTTTTGTATTATACTATGCATGTAAATGATAATATAATAATTTAGGCTCTAATTCATTAAAATGAATAAGATACAGTTATAAGAAGGATTATAATGATTTGTTAAATTAAGAGGTGCATGATTCCTTTTTGTTCTTAGTTCTTCACTTGAATTTCCTTAAAATTTCGTGAATCGCATATGTGCTCCACTTTGCTCATTTTCTTCATTATGTCATTCTTATTAGTTTAATTGACTTCTTGCTCACTTAATCCTTTTGCTAAACTTGATCTTCCACATACTATGCAATCCCATTATAATTGAGATACTAATATAACTAAAAGTAAATTGACCAATAACAATATGCTATGTTACTGTTAAAACCACTAGTTAGGATAAACAAAAAATGTATTTATGCATATACTATTAAATGCAAGTGCATTTGAAAATTGAGAAGATACTTTTACATAACTCTAAATTAAATGCAAATTGATATCTAAATTGTATTCTAAGTCAAATTTACTTCTTAAAGTGTATACTAAATATTTTTATATTATACATCAATTATTCTAATAGAAGTACAATAGTTTGTAAGTTTAACATTTAAATCACTTCCAATAATACATATACGTGAAGAATAGTTGTAATAAACTTTGTGTAAGTAAAATTATTGTGATAAAAAATCCTTATACATTATAGATGCAACCATATTAACAATCTAAATAGATAAATGTAATTGAGACTAACTTAATTTTAGTTACCATTAAATATTAGGGTTAATTACACCCTTATACTTTGTACCTTTTTTATTTTGGTTTTTGATTTTTGTAGACTATCATTTACCCCCCTATGATTATATTTTTATATCACCAACACCTTTTGATGTTTTTAATGAAAAAGCTTAATGGAAAAAATGATGAAATGATGTTGTATTTTTTATATAGGTTTTACATTGCATAACTAACAAAAATTAAGGTTTCAATTAGAAATGAATTAGGAAACAATCATGTTTTAGGTTATGCTTGTTACAAAAATTTAATGCTAATGGACACAATTTGTCCCACCTTTCTGACTAAAACCATCAATCTTTTTAAAACTTCTTTAAGGTGGACATAATATGGGACATATTTGTGGTTGAGATCTTAGATCTTTATGCTAATTTTGTAAGGTAGACACATGCTTTAACATGCCCGTATTAGAGATTGCTTCTTTACAACTCGTCTTCTTAGGGGTTATACAGCTGGACAAATAGCCATAAGTTAGGCATATTATTCACAAGGACTTCAGCTTTGTATCCAAATAGGGGAACAAGTTGGAACATGCCTATATCTAAGCTGGTATCTAACCAAGGATGAGTATTTTGCCTCTAAATTTCCTCTAATTCCATCTCTTTTAATTAACTCACATCTATATACAATGAATCCCCTATTGTGGCTAAATCATGCTTG
Organism: Erythroxylum pedicellare; assembly: GCA_027563575.1. Taxonomy (NCBI): domain Eukaryota; kingdom Viridiplantae; phylum Streptophyta; class Magnoliopsida; order Malpighiales; family Erythroxylaceae; genus Erythroxylum; species Erythroxylum pedicellare. The sequence continues at coordinate 25,457,987 of JAOQMP010000004.1, forward strand.
CATTATACCCCCACTCTTTAAAAAGATTTGTACTTAAATAATCACCTACACTAAATGAAAAATAAGTCTCTTTGTATGAAAGTACAAATGTGAGTTGGCTAGCATAAGGAACCCTCTTAATATTATTCCCTTTTTTTACTCTCACTAATTTTTTATTCATTCTCTCTTTTTAATTTCAATTGGTCTTCATAGACCTACTTAGGTATTAAAGGTACAAGGGTAATAAGTTTATCATACTTTATAAAGAAGTACCTATTCTTAAAGCCTTATTATCAACCTTTCTTTCATATTTCCATAGCCTTTCAAATAAGATATGAATAGCTTACATAATTACGACATAACACATTTTGATAACTTTTAATAGAAAAGAAAGTTAACACCTTTTTGTTGAACTTGATCTCTTATATTACTTAATCCATTAAAGCTTGTATAGATGTTAATGCTTTATTGTAGTGCCCCCTTACCGCAGGGTATACACCGGGACGCCCGTAGGTCATTCCGATACATATCCTACGATAAGGGTGAGCTACG
>JAOQMP010000004.1:25466965-25478711 GCA_027563575.1 Erythroxylum pedicellare
TTCAAATCCTTCCATCAATTTCTAATCTCTATTTATGCCACTAAATTAATGACTACGTTAAAAAATAATCAGAAAATAGAATAGTCAACTAAAACCTAAATAAAAAGATAAATCACAAATCACAAAAATTGGAAAAAAAATTTGGGGTCCAACAATCATCACTTATAATAAATCACATTTGAGCTATCTTTCCTTTTGATTGCTCATTTTTATATTCACTTTTATCATCCTAAGTTGAAACTTTGGGTGTTTTCTTCTTATTTTTATTCTTCATCCCTTTCTTATTATTATTTTCATACAATTATCATCTTTAAGAAGAGGGCATTGTGAATTAATATGACTGGGTTTTCTATATTTAAAATTAATAATGTTAGAGAATTTGTATTTTAAATCACCTTTATATTCTTAAAGGACTTTGTTTTGGAGAAATTCTTTCTCTTAAAAAATTTCTTAAATTTCCTAGTGATAAAGGTAAGGTGTTCATCGACACTTCTACTTATTGATGTCTGTTCTTCATTTTACTCCTCACTTAAGACTTTGAATGCTAAGTCCCTTTCCTTTGGAAGTGTTGTCTCTTACTTTTATTTTTGGAGACTCATTTTATGTGTAAGGAGAGATTCAATAGGTTCCTACACTGGTAGTGTTATTAGATTATTGGCTTCTTATATGATTGTCACTTTAGCTTTCCATCTCTTTAGAAGTAACCTAAATACCTTTCTTACAGTTTCAACATCAGTGTAGGTCTTTCCAAGATCGTAGAGAGTATTAATAATATCAATAAATTTAGTTATGCTGAATTTGAAAAAATTCATATTGATTAGTTAGTATAATCACTTTGTTCTCCTTCATTTGATTTGTTCCCTTAAGTGTAATTTCTAAGGTGTGCTAAATTTCATGATTCGTTTAACATATAAAGACCATATTAAATTCATTTTTTCCTAATGCACAAAATAAGATATGTACAACCTTACTAGCCAAGGAAATTAGTTTTTTATCATGAGGTTCCCATTCTTCCTTTAATTTGGGAACTTTTTATTATCTATTTTTTTTTTTGGTATAAAGGGACCATTTGAAATTATTTTTCATAGTTCAAAACTTTAGTTATTAAGAAAAATATCTTCCTAGTTTTCTAATATATATACATATAGTCATTTACATCAAAGAAGGCGGCTCTACTAATGTTTTATCCCTCTTGTTTAAACGATCATAATGATAATGCTCTTAAATATATCATTTTAATCTTTATTATATGATTTCATTTGAAATGCTAGCTTAATAGGGCCAGTCTAATATCATTTGTTAGACCTTAACGACACCTAAGAGGGGATTGAATTGGGTATTTACAAATTTTAAAAAAATCTAAAAATTAACTTAATTTAATAAAAATCAATATATATAAGAATAAAGAAATTTCTTATCATAAATGAATCAAATAATTAAATAATAATTTAATGAGAAAGGGGAAGAGAGAAGGTTAAATGGTTTATAGTGCTTTAGTGAACAATACTTGCTTACATCCAACTCCAAGACTCTTTTTAAAATTCCACTGTAATTCTTCTTTTAAGACGAAGAATAACCTTCGTATAATCTTTTATTAGCAAATAACCCTTTTATAATCTTCATTCATAGTGAAGAGGAACATTAATGCCACTTAGAACACACTAAATACAATAATATATTGTCCAACCAAATATTATAACTTAGAATACCTTACTTGATCACTTGACAACTCTAAAAAGGCTCACTCATATAAATAAGAGATAATGATGTTCAAATGATGGAAAGATAATTAGAAATACGTGTGAAGGCATCGCAAACGCTTAAGAATCAATAAGAAAACATATATTTATAGGGTTATGGAACCTTTATTAGCCATTTGAGCTAAAAACTAGCCATTGCAATAGCTAGTTGCAGAGTACTAATCAACCAATATATCATAGTATTTCTAATATACTTTGAATTTGAATATTCACTAGCTGTTGAAACATTGGTTGACCACTGGGCATAATGATCGACAAATATAGTATATTAGTCAACTAATATATCAACCAATGTTACTATAAACTCTCGATACATCAATTTTGATAACTTTAACCAATATTAGTCAACCACTAACCTATATAGGACGATCAATCATATTTTTAACAACTTCAAATGCTTTAATTGAATTTGTTTAATATAATTATGATTTAAATACTTCCCAAAATATTCTTTAAAGAGTGTTTGAAAGATCAAGAGGCTTTTCTATTGAAACCAAAAGCTCTAATGCCTCTTAATGAATGAAAAACTTATACAATGAAGTGATATAAAATTTTTACATGTAGTAGGATTTTTAAAACATGAAACTAACTACATGATATTACAATTAATATTACAAACTAAAGAATGACTTTAAATTTCCTTTTTGTTCTTTTGTTCTTGACTTGGTTTCACTTTGTAAGTCATAAAATTCATCTTTTCTTTTATCAATTTATGAACTATTTGCTTGAGTTTATGATTACATCTTCTTCTCATATTCCCTCTTATTAAAATAATAAAATCATCAGTAATATTTATGTTTTGTTATCATCCAAACATATGTTGGAACCTCCCTTAGTTAAGCAAAATATAAAAAAGGTTTTGACCTATTTATTATAAAGAATCAAGAGCCAAATCCATAAAGTAATTGAATGTTACAAAGAAAGAATCTTTTGGTAAGTTCAAAGTTTAATGAAGAATAAGGAAAAGAAGCATTCTCAACTTGCAATAAACAAAGATATCAAAAACTTGCTAAAATTAAAAGATCCCTTAAATATAAATAAGCATTAGGGTTTTAAATGGACACAACCTATGAAATATTAATATTCTATGTGATGTTTGTTACAAAAATTTTATGCCAATAGACTTGATCTAGGAAACATCAATGTCTTAGACTATAGATCATTCTATAATTTTTTATTAGCTGGACACATTAGTGGCTAAGATCATAGATCTTTATGTAAATTTTTTTAAAAGTGGACATAGGCTCTAAAATGATTACATTAGAGGTCATGTTTTCACAACTTATCTTCTAAAGGGTTACAAAGGCTGCCACACAATTGTATACCAAGCCTTATTCTTCATTAGGACTTCAATTCATGCATCTAGGGAGGTTTATGAACTAGGATTTGCTTATGTACGAGTTCATTTTTACCCAAAAAAGTAAGTGTTTGACCTCAAAATTTCCTCTAACTCTAGTAATAAATCCCTATTTTGACTATTCATAGCTATACGATGAAGATTTAATAAAATCATTCTAATTCTTCTTATAATCTTATATTAGTCATTTCAATAAATTAAGGACTCAATCATTGCATGACCATTTTCACTTAAAGAATATTATATGTACTTTGTTATAACCAAGAGAAAATTTAGGAAGGTTTTAAAGAAAACACTTTTGCTTCATTACAATATTTTAAAGAAAATTTTGAAATGATTTTCGATTAATTTTTTTCAAATGAATATGTTTTGGTCTTTGAAATAATTTAAGAGTTTTTGAAAAAAATTCAGGAAGTTTGGTCAATTAATGTGGTAATTTAAGCGACTACCATTAGGTTTTTGGATAGATTGATCAACTAGTATGATGACTAGTATCTTTTAAAAATATATATAGTAAGTTTGCAATTATATTGGTTGACAAATATGCCAAAAAGGTTGACTTGTATTAAAATAATTGACCAACACTACTATTATTAGTCATTATAATGAGTAATTTTTATTCTAAAAACTATTTTAGGTTGTTTTACTTATAAATAGACCATATATGAGTTGTGATAAGAATGTTAGATATACTAAAGAGCTATTAAGATCTTTGAGAGCTAAAGAGTATCTGAGTACATGAAATAACATATATTGAGTCTTTATTTATTAGTATGAGTAAGAGAGGGATGGTTTGAATTGTATGGTTGATCAATCATTGTAATTAGGAAAATCGCTAATTTTGAGGGTTTCTCTTAACCTTGAACAAGATTTGTAATGTTCTTTACCAATTGAAGGAAAAAGATAGTGAATTCCAGGTAAAACTTAGAGAGTAGACATAGTCAAGGATTGATTGGCCAATCTATTGTAAATTAGTTTAGTCTCCCTTTATTACTCTCTTTTATTATTATTATATTTATTATAAAATTATTTTATGTGAATTTTCCATAACCATTCATTAGTTTAGAAACAGGAAAAAAAAAAGTGAATACACACAATTCATCCTCCTCATGTGTCATTTGAGCACCAATAAAATAATTTTAAAATCTTTAAATTTCTCCATCAAATACAAACATTTAATAATGATAATTTTATGTGAAAAATAAAGAATTATGCTTCTTTAATAATAGAAAATTCAATTAATTACAAAAAAACTCAAATTTTACTAAATTTTGTGATTATAATTTAAACTTTAAAAGTTGTCAATTAAATGCTTAAACTTTTAATTTTTCACAAAACTAACCAAGCGTTAGTTAATCTATTAACATTACTAACTTGGCATGCTACATCACAACACCTTTATCGTGTGGATGACATGTTGACCTTAATTTTCACGTTAGTATATTATAATTTTTAAATTAAAAATTATGAAAATACATTTACGCCAGACTATGCCCCTAAAAAAACCTAGCCATACATCTCTACTGCATATAGAATGAAGCATAACAAGATATCTCCATAGTATCTCACAGATCCATGAATTTACTAAAACTAAAATCTCTTTTTTTATCAAGATCTTAAGTGTTTTAGCCTTAAGAGAAGAAAAACTTAAAGGAGATTTAGACAAAACCCCTAAATCTTAGCTTTTTTGGATATATTAACACAGATTTTGAAGATAAGAAGGGTATGTAAAACCCTAATAAGTAAGTTTACTCTTAAAGACTGACTATTCTTCAATTCAAGCCAAGGGAGCCTCAAAAGGTACTTCTTTACAAGAAAAGATAAAGTATTAGTGAAGTTAACTCAAAACATAACTAAAACTATTTAGAAAACTTGGAAGTTTTTCTAGAAAAGAACTAATGAAATGTGAAAGTAGATTTGCAAAAGAGAGAAAACATAAACAAATTGAAGTAAACATATAATAACCAAATCCCAAGAATGTTGAGCGACTAAGATATCATGGAGGAAAAGAGAAAAAAAAGGAAATCAAATCAAATCAAAACTCAAACAAGAGATAAAGTGCAAGGTATTTTTGCAGCTTACTAAAAAAATGCAAGAAACAATAAAATGGCCTCATTTTGAAGATAAAGTACCCAAAACAGATCCACAATCTCACCAATCCATCACTCCAAAGTCCTTAAACTGCAAGTAGGCTTCTCAACTTGTTTCAAAATAATCTTTACCTTATCTTTCACATGTCATTTGCCTAGCTTCTCTGTAACACTTTCTCCCTCAAGACCATTACAGTTTCTCTAGAAAGACCATCTTTTATTATAAACTACACCCTATTGTCTTCTTATTAAGTGCTCTAATGTTAGCATATGGAGATTGAACAGTGTCTGCGATACTGCTGATATTATCTTGACTTTTATTGTTTCAAATGAACATGGAGCTAATCTTATGTAAATTTCACTCTTGACTTTTGTTGTTTCAAATGAACATGTAGCTAATCTTATGTAGATTTCACTTAAATTTACTCCTAGAACTCTTTCCCTCACCATTTTTATAATTTATTATATAATTTAAAAAATTAAAATATGATGGCATGGAAATTAAAATCTACTTGTCATCCATGTGGTAAAAGATGTTAGGTGACATAACATGCCACGTCGACAATGTTAACAAAAAGACTTACATTGGATTTTTTATGATAAATTTAATAGTTTAAGCTTTTTTGGTCACTTTTCAAACTTTTGGCTAAAATTATAAAATTTAGTCATTCAACTAAAGTCAAATAAATTGCTTCACCAATTTCTATAAATTATTTGTTAAAAAATTATAGTTACTTACTCCTTATGACTAGAAGGTCACGAGTTTGAGTCATAAAAATACCTCTTTGTAAAATATAAAGGAAAGATTGCATAAAATTGATAACCTTCCTCTGATCCTCGCAAAACTAGGAGTCTTGTGGACTGGGGCAACCCTTATATATTCAGTTGTTCTTTAATTTTGTAAATGCATTCATATGGAAACATTTATATTTTAGGGTACATTATACAAAAAATTAAAATTTACTCAAATTTGTAATACTAGCTCAAACTTTAAAAAATGGTACTAAAAGCTCCAACTTTTATTTTTTTACAAAAATAATCCACCGTTGATATATCTTACCATATCCTCAAATCAACTAGACATATGGCTATCACTTATCTTACTTATGCCACATTAAATAAAAAATAAAATTTATTAAACCTAAACTTAAGATCTTTCTCTTGTTGAATTTGTAGAAGCAATGACAATGGAAACATACTAGCAAATTCAACAAGTTTTTCATTTGATGTGGCATAATTTTACAAAATTACACTTAAATCTCAATTTACCTCTAATAACAAGGAAACATTGGTTAGTATCTTACTTATGCCCCATCAAATAAAAAACTTGATGAATTTGTGGGAAAATACTAGCCAATGTTTAACAAGAATTTCATGGTAATAACAAACCTTATTACCAGGAATTAATACAAAAACAATGAAGAAACATACTAGCAGTTGATGTAACTTACAATGGTTATTAAGTTTAGGCATAATTTCTATTCTTTTCCAGGGAAAGAAAGAGACTATCCTTGCTAGAAGAATCACAAGCATTCTCTTAAATTTAAGAGTCCTGTGAATGTGGCGATTTGGTTGAAGTTTAACATAGTAACCATTGTCTTGCTTTTACAAATTCAACAATTTTTATTTTTTATTTTTACCTGACATGATATGAGTAAAATAGGTGTCAATCACATGTCTTAATCTACATCAGCACCATTAACTAAAAGTTTAATAGTGGGTTATTATATGAAAATTTAAAAGTTAAAATATTTTAATATTATTTTTAAAATTTGAGCTAATTGAATAAAATTTAGGAATTTCTTTATAATTTGTCCTATATCTTATATTGATTTTATAATACATTTATTTTATATTGTCAAAAATGGTAATAAACTCATATTGCATCTCGATTTTATGAATACATTTATTTATGTAACATAATTTATATTATGTCTCGAATTTCTAAAATTTATTTTGAATGATAAAAAAGTTGAGAAATATAATATGAATCATTTGAATATATTTATTTTATATTAATCATTATGTACCTTTTTATAAAATCGAAAAGCGATCATTATTTATAACGAATACGGATTAGGTTTAACTAAAGTCTACCACAAATTGTTTTTTAATTAAGCTCATACCCATCACAGCCTATAAAATGAGTCTTATTTTTAAATTCAAATCTAGTTGTCAAAAGAAGTTTTAAAATTAAGCCTAAGACATAAGTCCATATTTTAATTTTTTTAATAATTATGCAAAACATAAATTATTTATTTGAATTGTTTGTTAAAATAAAATAAATTTACAAATTTGTTTTTAAATAAAATATGATCTCACACAAAATATACGAATAATAATCATAATTCATTAAAAAAAACAAATTATTTATAATAGAATATTGTGCGAATATTGATTAATCTAAAATTGTATAATTTAATATTTATTTAACTTTTCAAATTTAAAAATTATTGTAAATGTATTTATTTAGACCATTTAATATTATACCACAATTTTTTATAAATAAGAATTCGGCGCAAATAATTTTACCGCAACATGCCAGGTTACGCATCGAATCCCATAAAAATAACTCCACTTTCTATATGCTGGATTTTCGTTTTCATTACTGTCGACACAATGAGATGGATGGCTCAGACATGACTTTGTTTCTGACTATTGAATATTGATGATGGATAGGAATCACAAATGACCTTTCCGGGTCACCTGTTTTCCATTGTGGAAATCGGGTCAGTCTGCAGATGCCAACTCGGATATTCCAATCTTTCCTGTTATGAACATCGAATCAGTTTGCCCAAAAGATTCAAAAGGAAATTCTTTAATTATAAATTTAGCGTCGATTAAATTAATTTAACACTAACAGTGATTGATATGAAGGACGATGTGCTCAGTGACGCAAACAAAAACGTATTACCGCACCGAATGCGACTCTCTACAACTGTGAATATAAATATAACCACACCAATTAATCAAGATTCTCCACCAAATAAAAACATTTATTAATTAAAACACAAAACAAAAAGGCTCTGAGATGATCATGATCCTCCTCTCATTTCTCTTCATCCCACAGTAAAGACTAAAGACAACAACTATTACCTTTCATAGATCCAAACGGAAGCTTTCGGTTTCGTTTTTCTTTTGTTGATTTTTCACTCGCAGGGAAGCAAATCTACTTGTATACTTGCCTCAAATCTCGCATTCGTTGGACTGTATTTTCTCAACTTTTAACACATCTTCTCATCTAAATTCATACGAAATCTACATAAAGAACACACTTTGTACATCTAATAAAGGCACTAAACAGAGATCCAAACTCACCCAAAATCTGAATTTGATGAATAAATGTCAAATTGCTGAACAGATATACACCAAATCAACAACTCGAACCCGAACAATCTCAGATAAACTTTTCAAGGCGATGCTTCCGACGTGCTTCGACACACCGGACAAGAAGCACGACGCTTTAGCCACGGATCAATGCATTGTATGTGAAAAAGATGGTCACAATCAGGTAAAAGACGTAGCAAGTCGTGATCTTTATACTCCGCTAAGCATATTGAACAACATGTGGCTATGGTGTCACCCTTTTCAAGCTTTGCCTGAGAATAGAGGAGCTTGGGATAGGTGTTGAGAGTGACATCGTCGAGACCCACATGAACGCTGACTGAGTCCGGCTCATCGGAGGAGAATCCACCGTCTTCTCCGTCGCGAGAAAGGCCGACAGCAGAAGACTTTGGTTTGAGGAAACAGAGATAATAGGCTAGAAGGATGATTGCTATGGCAGAGAGAGAGGCAACGGTGACACCGAAAATTAAAGCAAACCCACCAAGATTTGCTTCGGAGGATACATGGGTTGCGTTCATTAGACTGCAAAATTTAATGTGAGAAGAAAAGGGGTAAGTGGGTAGGGAGAGGGTTTGAGGGGAATATATGGAGAGAGAGTGGTATTTATTGTTTATGTGGGATTTTGGGTTGGTGCTTGGTAGGGAAGCTTTGAAGTAAGGAAGGAAGTTGTACTCGATGAAGATCTAAAAAATCAGGGAATGAGAAATTAAGGTATTGTTTGGTAAATAATAGATTGTATTAGCTAATTCTTTGCGTTAGCTCATTCTTGAGTTGATTTAATTGCGAGATAATATCAGTTATTTATTTAAAATATTTAATAAAATTAGTTGTAAAATGACTTATAAGAATGATTTTTTAAAAAATTATAAAGGTATGAATATTATATTTCTTAGTATTTTGTTGAATATTCTTATAAGAATTTAAATTTAAATATTTAATTTTACAAAAATTAAGTTTATAACTTTAATAACAACAACAACAATAATAATAATAATAATAATAATAATAATAATAATAATACAACATAAAATTCTAGTATGAATGATGCAGCGAGCTATTAATACTTTTCATATAATATGTATCAATTTTATTATTTAATAAATTAAAAATATCTATAATTATAGTATGACACAGGTATGATATATAATAATTATATACTAAAAATATTAATTTGATGTGGTTCTTTATGTTCAAAAATATGATATTATGATATTTTTAAATGTAAATTAATATTATAAAATTAAATAAAGATTAAAAAGTTTAATTAACCATTTTATTATTTTTTTTCAAATTTTACGACATAATTGTATGATAAAAAAAAACCAACTTTAAAAATATACAGAACAAAAGTAGAGAATAAAGTGGAGAACAATATTATCATTAAGCAAACAATTAATTTCAAAATTTCCTTTTTTAGAGTTTTTAGAAATCAGTTTATTGTGGTCAAATAAACTAACTAATAATTTATTTATTTATTAAATACATAAATATTTTTTAAATAGTCAAAAAAAACATTATCTTTTAGTCAATAAACTAAAAAATAAATGATAAGCTATTTTTCAAATACCTCCTCAGTGTGGTTTTGGGGTGGAGAAGAGACATACGTAGAGGAGAAACGGAGCTTGGAGAGGGTCAAATAAAATTTGCGAGAGAAGGGGCAGGGTAGGGTGGGGCTTACAGGTTTTTATGTAAACACAGCTGCAGCGTGGAGTGAGTACACGAGGGTATATTAATATTGAGTAACGGCTTTAATTTTGGTTGGGTATTTGAAATCCTTAAATATAAAGAAGATCAATCAACTTGCTTAATATGGTCAACTTAGCTGCTGTCAATTTCTTCCTCAGAGAAGAAATTTTTATTTACAAATGGTGTCACCTCCCCATTCTACCGATATTGTACTTAGTTATGATAAACTACTGGATTAGTACTACTCAATACCGAGAATTACTTCAAGTAATTTTTAAATTTATTAAATAGTTTTTAAATTTTTTTAAATCATAAAATAGTTTTTCAATATATTGTAATTTATAATTTTACATCCATACTCTTTCCAAAAGTTATAATAATAAAATTTTGAAATAATAACAATATATTTATTTTATTAATTACTTTTTACATATTTTCATATAAATAATAACCACAATTAGTGTGAAAAATCATTTAATCATCATATAAAAATAAAATTAAGGACAATACAAATTATTTAAAACATTATACACGACTCTCTAATTATTACAATTTCTAACAAGAGTTAAAAACGAATAAACAATCAACTAGAATTGAAATTTGAAACAAAAATATTTACAATTGTATGTATATTGCGTATATAGAAATTATTATATATATCAAATATAAGTGAATTTAAGAGAAGATAGAAATAAAAACTTTATTCAATTGAACACTCGGTCAAATCGAGTTGACCTCAATTCTTATTTGGTATAAAATCCTTATTATAACATCCCATTTTCACACTAAAGATTAGAATCCTATATTTATAAATATGAGAAATTAAGAAATACACTTTATGCTCATACATAATATAATGTACATATACATGAATTTGAGTGTTGCACATATTACAATGAATTGTTCATGCACCCATTTGACATTTTTCAGGTATAAATGATTGTTTTAATGTAATTATGATATTTAAAAATTGATCTGATGAATTAAATTATTGATTTAGAATTTTTGCTGAAATTTGATAATTTTCTAAAATTATGAGTATTTTTTTATCAGAAAAAATGTCAAGTAGTAGAATAATTGATAAATGGTAGTAGAAATAAGTGTCAAATGGTAGTGGAAATTTTGATAAATGACATTAGGATTTAATGACATATGTCATTTAAAATTGGGAGTCAATTAGATTAGAATTGGAACACAAATAGATTAGCTAATTAAAAGGCCAAAAGAAGACCAAGAGAGAGTGACTTGCCACTTGCCACACCATATATCATAACCCACGTTGTTATACTAAAGGGTCATTTCTTCTTTCATTTTGTTTTGCCCAAATGCTCCCACCTTCTTCTTCTTTTCTTCTCTCAACCCACGACAGTTTCATTCTCACAACCCAACCCCTTCGTGCTGATTTTTGTCAAAATCCTACACTACCACTTCAAGTGTTGGATCGGAAAAAGAAAGCATGCTATATTTGGAGAAACGGTAGATTTCAAAACTTTTAAGAAATCATTTTT
>JAOQMP010000004.1:25483277-25493515 GCA_027563575.1 Erythroxylum pedicellare
ATCAAGTAAAAAATAATTAAATTGGGCTAACAAGAGATAGGTGATTTAATAGAACGAGAATTAAATCAAATCGGTAAATTGTGCAAAGAGAGATCTTGCGATAGTTTCTGATAGTTTATTAGACAACTTCAGATCTAATTAGGGTTTCAAATAGGTTGTTCATTAAGAAATTTCATCCTCTATAATTTGATTAGGGTTTATAAATTAGGGTTAATGGTTTAGAGAGAGTAATCGACCCTAGGATCGTCTAAAACCAATAATCCAGTATTTCATAATTGATTAGGTTAGCGTTAAAGCTAGGTAAAATTCTCTTTCTCTCAATTGGTAGTCCTTTATGTTGATTATTGAGGGTGCGTTGTAATTACTAAATTGTTAATATTTTAGTAATTGATTCTTGAATTTATTTGATTGATTAAATTGCATTCTTGTTTTAGTTTTGTTACATTTGAATTTCTGCGAATTGGTTAGCCTTAGATTTTAGGATTAGATTATCCCTCCTTGTGGGAACAACACCTTAGGTACTACGTGAACGACCCATGCCCTTGTGGATTATTGAGGTTAATTATTTAAAACTTACACACATCGAAAAACCACAATCAAGCTTTTGACACTGTTTTTAAGGAGGCAATTAGTTTAGTTATTTAGTCTAAGGTTTTTTCACTATCTTTTATTTTTTAAAAAATAAAGAAGGAAGTTGGGGCATAAAGTAGAGACACAAAAGACATCTTAGATTGAGAATGAGACATATAAAAAGCAGATGCTAAGAATAAATGGAAAGGACAATGATGGAGGATAAATATTATAGGGAGCAAGGAACTTTTGGGAAGTACAATAAGGCACAACATAGTTGGGGAAGTAACAATCCTTATTGGAACATAAACACTCCGGGATGGCAAAACCACCCAAATTCCTATTGGTCCAGCAATGTAAGGACTCACTCAGGACATCACGACCTATTAGGATTTCAGCAAGATGAGTCCAGCTCATGGGATTCTAAATTGGACAAGATCCTAGATAAGCTCAAAGACATATAAGAGGGCCCGAAGAGACTAGAAGAGCAAATTGAGCAAGTAACGAAATATTATGCCTCGTCTATTTATATCCTAGGGCTTTGAGAGTTACAGCTTTCCTGTGAATTTTGTAAGAGAAGTGTGGAAGCCTCTCTAAGTAATATGGAAATACATTAAAAGAGCAATATAAGGTTATCGCACTTAAGAATAGGGGAGAGCTAAGAGGACCAGTGGAAAACCAAACTGAACCCTACCTTATTGAAGACCAAGAGACAAACAAAGCATATAAAGAAAAGAATACCAACCTCCCTTTTATTCACCAATTCTTGATATACCTTGCATGAATGATGTATTAAAGAACCTAAAGGACAGTAGCTCATTCAGGATAATTGATGTGTTCAAATCTTCTGAATAATAAAAAGACGAAGAACAGATGAGAACAGACATCAAGTTTGAAGAAGCTAGGAAAGTCTTTATTCGTGAAGCGGAAGAAGCAGAAGAGACGAAGGTGACTAAGGAAGAAAGAGAGCAACCCACCTTTTTATAGGAAAAATTGTTGGATTTGATGGAAGATTCTGGGAGTTTTGTTATTCCTTGTTTTGTTAAAAGTTTCACTCAAAAAAAGAACATTATTAACCATAATTTGTTTTCATAATGTTATCAATATTGTCCTTCTGATTATTTTGCAATTTGTAGCTTACTTACAGGCTACAAAATTGATGTTGAATGAAACAGGCAGAAGCAAGACGCTCATAATTAATCCCAGATGAGTTTCCAAGGATAAAGCATCAAGCTACCAATATTAAAAGAAGTGCTACATAGGAGGCAACTTATGGATTGTTAATTTCATGTTATTTACTTTGAATTTTCAGATTATCTAAATTTTGTGGTTAGATTTGTTTTAAATTTCAAAAAATAAGTTCTTAATGATTTGGAATGTTTTGAAGTGCTAACTCTCTTACTCTTTTTAAAGTAATTATAAGATAAGGTAACAATCTTGGGCGTCAAGTGCATTTGTTATCTACCTCTAACATATTACCACCTCAGTCACCATGATGGTTTCTTGTTTTAACCCTTTTTTTTCATTTTTGCTAGTATTTTGTTCTTTTGCCTACTGTACATTGTTTCAGTCCTCCTTTTGTGCTTGTATGTATCCTTCTCATATTGAGGACAATGTGTTGTTCAAGTACGGGGAGGGTTATGTGTTTTACCTTGAGTTTGAATTTTACATATTGCATGATAGTTTGCTTAGGTTGCATGATGTGAATTGTGTGAATGCGTCAATGGCTAGGGCATAACAGAATAGATTTAGCCTTAAACGTAGTCTTTTAGGTTACGAAGATTTATTAGCTTGTGAAATTAATGACCTAAGTTACTTAGGGCTAAATATGCTAGTTAATTAGGATATGATGTTAGTTCACTCACCTTAGGAATTTTCCGTACTCATTTATAATTTTAGGTCAATCAAATAAGTGGAATTTTAGTACATTTTATGAGAATGATTAGCTAAAGTAATAAGATAGGTAAATTTTTGTGTTAAAAATGTATAAGGTAGGCAAATTTATGTGTTAAAAAAACAGTGTATAAATTTTAACTAAAATAACTATTCCGCTAGCCTTCAGGTTCTGAATAGAGCTAGTAGCCAGTTGAGAATGTGATGTAGCTGAGTAACCGGATCGACACGTATCACAAATGTGTGCCTTCGCATAAAAAAGTTATAATGACATTCCAACCAAGCCGCTTAATAACAACATGACTTAGTTGAGTAACCGAATCGACATTCATCACAAATGTTTGCCTTTGCGTAAAAAGACTAGGTTCATGTCCTTAAAGAAAAATCAACAAAAAGAATGTTTTCGAATAAAAACCTACCAAACTTGTTAGTAGCTTGATTTTTCATGAAAACATACTAAGGAACAACTACACTTTTGTTTTGACTAAATGATTATCAATGTGTGTGTGCAAGTGATAGAGGTGAATAGAATCAACATTAAAATTTTGATTAATTTGTATATTTAATCAAAGGTGCTTAGAGGCAAATTTAACTTATTAATAAGTTAGAACGACTTAAAGGATTGTGTTTATAGTTAAATTTGTCTCATTAAGTTGAAGCCATTGTCTCATTATTGTATATGCATGTTTTGTGTTTTCTTGACTTATTTGATTGTTTTTGTTTGCTTGAGGACAAGCAAATGTTTAAGTGTGGGGATGTTGATAAGTGTCAATTACATTGTGTTTTAAGGCATAGTTTAATATTTGCTTAGCCATTATCATTTAACATGTGTTTAGGTTAAAATTGTGTTAGTTTGTTAATTATTTGTGTTTTATAGGTTAGTACAAGCTTTTGAGCTTCAATATTATGTTTTTGAGGTACATTGACGTTTTAGTTCACAATCGTGGCAAAAAGCTTAGATGTAGGCCACGATCATGGCTGTGCGTCAGGCAAATGCACAGCCACTCCTAAACTTCGCATTTTGAGGAATTTTTTAGACCTTTTGAACCCACAAAAAATCCTAGTTCAACCCTAAACACAAAAGAACATAAATGGAACAACAAGAATAGAAAGAAGACGCTTTTGCATCAACCACTTTCAGAGAAACTCTAGGGAGATTCATAGAGAGATAGAGAAACAGAAGAAAGAAAAGAGAAGCCGACTCGACTTATTTTCTAGATCAAGAGTTTCCTAACATCACTGCCTCCCATCGTCCATCAATTTTCTATTTCCTGTTATTTTCAATTTTATTATTGTATAGAATTGGAATAATAGTTGATGATAGGAATTTTGGATGTTAATGTTGCTTCTAAACTCACCTTAGGGGTTTTATCTTTGATTTAGTGAAATTTGATTGTTTATATTTTACTGGATTTATTGTGATTGAATTTTTACAATTGCATAATTTGGTGATAAACTGAGAGGGTGAATCGAGTGAGAAACAATTAAATTGGGCTAATGAGAGTTAGGTGATTTAATAGAACGAGAATTAAATCAAATCAGTAAATTGTTCAAAGAGAGATCTTGCAATAGTTTCTGATAGCTTATTAGACAACTTCATATCTAATTAGGATTTTTGATAGGTTGTTAATTGAGATATTACATATTCCATAATCTGATTAGGGTTTATAAATTAGGGTTAATGGTTATAATTCGAGAGAGAGTAATCAACCCTAAGATCGTCTAAAACCAATAATCCACTATTTCATAATCGATTAAGTTAGCATTAAAGCTAGGTAAAAAAAACCCTTTCTCTTAATTAGTAGTCCTTTAGATTGATTCTTGAGTGTGCGTTGCAATTGTTAAATTGTTAATATTTTCATAATTAATTCTTGAATTGATTTAATTGATTAAATTACATTCTTGTCTTAGTTTCGTTACATTTGAATTTCTGCGAATTGTTTGGCCTTAGATTTTATGATTAAATTATTCCTCCTCGTAGTATCGACACCTTTGGTACTACACGAACGACCCGTGTACTTACGGATTATCTAGGTTAATTATTTAAAGCTTGCATGCATCAGAAAACCATGATCATTAGGCAAGCTCACGAATATGGAAGAGGCTAAAAGGGAAATTCGAGCAACTATAGAAGACTTATGTCTCTTTCATTCACAACCTGGAGGTTTAAGTAGGCCAACTTGCTAATGCTTTATCTATGAGAAATGTGAGGGAGCCTTCCAAGAAACATGGAAGTAAATGTAAAAGAGTTGTTTAAGACTATCACACTTAAGAGTGGGACAAAGCTAGAAGAACTAGTAGAAAAACAAGTTAAAACTTACCTTGTTGAAGACCAAGAGAAGTAAAAAATGGATGAAACTAAGAATAAAGACCATCCTTATGTTCCTCCTGCACCTTACCCACAGAAAATACCATTCTTATGAAGACTTTAGAAGAATGAATTGGATATATAATTTCCAACATTTGTGGAAAAGCTGAAAAAATTGCAAATTACATTGCCCTTTATGAAAGCTTTGAAGAGCACACCCACATACATGAAGTTTCTCAAGAAAATATTATCAAGCAAATGGATTTGGGTTGAAAATTGAATGGTTTCCATGACAAAAAGTTGCAACTCCTTAATTACTAGCCACATGCCCTTACAGTTCAAAGATCCAGGGATTTAAATGTTTATATGACTTAGGTGAAAGTATTAATCTTATATCTTTGTCAATTCTCAAGAAATTGGGGCCAACTTCTATGTTTATTTAGTTGATGGATCAATCGATAAAGAAATCGTTTGACTTGGTGAAAGATGTGCCTAAAAAAGTGTACAAGTTTATAATTCCTGTGGATTTGATCAAGCTAGACTTTAAAGAGGATCAAAAATGTCCACTAACTCTTGGTATACCATTTTTGAATAGTGGATGAGCTTTGGTAGATGTCAATGAAGGTGACCTTATCCTTTGGATTAGCGATGAACTAGTGAAATTCAATATGAATAAGATGCTAAAGAATCTGAAGGAGGGCAGTTTGTTCATAAGAATTGAGGTAGACAAATCTTTAAAGGAAGAAGAAGAGAAGAAGGAATAGAGGATAACAGACATAAAGCTTGAAGAATATGTTAAGTCAAGAGGACTTCACGATTATTAATTTTGGTGACAATCAAATAACAATAATATTAGAAATAAATGAACTATTTTGATTAGTGTGTTAAGTATGCAAAAAAACACAGAAGAAGCGGAAAACACAGAAGAAGTGAAAACACAGAAAAAGTGGAAAACACAGAAGAAGTGCAAAATACAGAAGAAGTGAAAAACAAAGAAGAAGCGGAAAACATAGAAGAAGTGCAAAACACAGAAGAAGTGAAAAACACAGAAGAAGCGGAAAACACAGAAGAAGCGGAAAACACAGAAGAAGCAAAAAAACACAGAAGAAGCAAAAAAACACAGAAGAAACAGAAAACACAGAAGAAGTGCAAAACACAGAAGAAGTGGAAAAGACAGAAGAAGTGAAAACACAAAAGAAGTGAAAAACACAGAAGAAGCGAAAAACAAAGAAGAAGTGCAAAACACAGAAGAAGCGGAAAACACAGAAGAAGTGAAAACACAGAAGAAGTAGAAAATACAGAAGAAGTGCAAAACACAGAAGAACTGAAAAACACAGAAGGAGAGGAAAACACAAACGATACAAAGATGAAGACACTCTAGTACGTCGGACAGTTAGTCAGTTGGAGTTAGTTACAGAACTCAACTGAATAACAGGTTCTACAAGAAGCAAAAAGCAGTTATCAAGAATCAAGGAGCAGTTGGGGACTTAGGCTATAAATACTAGTCGTAGTCGAAGACTGAACAATCCTTTTTAGCTTTCAAGTGTTTACTTACAAAGAAAAATTCTATATTCAAAAGTGCGATACAAGAGAGCAAACTCTACTGTAACAAAAAGCTCACAACATCTTTCTAGTGAGAGAAAGAAAAAGCTAAGAGCCTGGAGAGGCTAAGATAGCAGAAAGAATACTTTGTGTAAGAGACCTGAAGAGGCCCTAGAAGGGAAGAAAGAACACTTGTAAAATTGTTGAAGTATAGTGAAATCTCAGATGAACTCTAAGGATTGGATGTAGCCCATGGTTTGGGGTGAACCAGTATAAAAATCGCAGTGTCTATCTTCTAATCTTTCATTTTATTTTATTTTGTTTTTAGACAAGTATATAGAAGTTATTTGTGATTTTAACTACGTAACTATTTTTGAATAACTTTTGTAGTATTCTTTTAACAGTTGGAAATGCTCTTAACAAGATATATTAAAGTTTTTGTATTCACGGAAGGAATACACAATTCAACCCCCCTTCTTGTGTATCTCGTATATTGTATGTGAATTCTATATTAAAGTGTGATTTACTTCAAAAATATAATTCGGCTTTGTGTTTTAAAAAAACTTAACTAGTCAAACCTGAATTAACGCATGTAAGTAACGATTTGATTTTTCAACTTCAAATCACGATGTGCACACATTCTTTAACATGCATACTCATTTATTATTAAAAAAATAAAGTTACCCCACGCATATGATTATGTTGCCACTAAGGTCCTTGGGGTATAGAGTAGAGTTTTGAGATCTGTACCGTACCGATTAGATAATGGTATGGCAAAACCTAACCTCGGTACTGGCCGGATAATGGTACGGTGAAACCTAACCTCAGTATCGACCAAAAATATTAGCCAGTATCGGGGTTTTCCGTTAGGTACCGACTGGTACCCAACATACAGAAAAATACCAGCTAGATCTGAAAAAATTGGAAAGTTTAAGGACCTTTTTGCAATTTTGAAAAAATTTTAACCCTAAAAACCTAACCCATCCCCGGACCCCAACTGCTACCCTTCAAGTCTCACCCTCTCTCTCTCACTCTCTCACAGTCTCTCTCACTCTCAACTCTCTCTCGCCGTTGTCTATGTCGCCTCATCACCGCCATCACTTCCTCTCTTCTCCAGTTGTCTCCTCTGGCCCTCCCTAGTGCTTGTATCACTCTCCTCCTCGCCTCATCCTCGTCGGAGTCACGATCTGGGTTTGCGTTTAGCGTCCCCCAAAGATCCACCGCAACACCACAAGATCCACAACACATCGTCGTCGCGCCACTGAGTCACCAACCCCCCGACGTGTTTGTGAAGGTGGACAACCCAAAAACCCAAAGACACAACCCGAAGACCCGACGGTTTCAAAAAATTTTGGGGTCTTTTGATTATGTTTCTGCTCTCTGTTGTTTACTGTTTCCAAAAATTGCTAGTAATTATGTTTATGTTGTGGATTGGATTGGGATTTGTGTTGATGAATTTGGGAGTTGGCTTGGCTGTCGTTGGGTGGAGGATGAAGTTGTTGTCACGATTTTGGATTAATGATTGTTTTGTTTTGGAATTGTTTTGGAATGAAATTGCTTACGATATTGGATATTGGACTTGTGTGTATGTGAAGTGAATTGGTTTGAAATTGATTTTGGAATGGAATTGTTGAAGTTGAAATTGGTGGATTGAATACCGTGGGGTTTTGTTATTTTGTTCTGAATTTTTGATATGAAAATTAGAATTGTAATTGAAAATGGAATTGCAAAATAGGGTTAGTATGTAATTATGTATTATGCACGGCTGATTAATAAAATTGAAAGTTGATAATTAACTTTTAAACCTAAATGTAAAATTAATAATCAAATGTGAAATTAATAATCAAATTCAAATGTGAAACTGTAAAATTGATAATCAAATTTTGTAAAATTGTAAAAACTTAAATCATTAATTGATAAATTGTTAGTATTTGTGAAATGGTAATTTATTTTTAATATTTGGTATTGAATTTACTCATTTAGGAAAAAAAAATAGTTGAGTATAAAAAAGTGATGTAATGAATGTATCCGAAAAGAACTTTTTGTTGTTAAATTGTGAATATGTTGTAGACTTGTAGATTCCAATCATTTATACTTACATTTATTAATTTCAATTAAAATTTATTAAAACAACATATATATTTAAGAATGAAATATGAAATGGTGTATATAATATTATGGTTTATTAGAAATGAAAAGAAGATTCAAAGGTTTAAATAAGGAAAAAAATTTCCAAAAAAGTTATATCCTTCAACTTGATCTCATGTTATGAATAAATCTTTCAACTTGATAATCATGTTATGAATATATGTGTATAAACAATTGTATAAGATATGTCATGCATTATTTTCCAATTATGTAAATCATATCATACCCTTCAACTTGATCCTCATTTTTCAAACTTTCAATTGAATTATTAGAAATGGAATTGAAAATTGTTTGAAATTGTTGGAAATTCAATTGGAATTATGAATGGAAAATGGAATTATGATTGTTGGAATTGGAAATTGTTGTAAATGGAAGGAACTGGAAAGGGAATTATGATTGTTTTGTGATTGTTGAAAATGGAAATGGAAGGAAATGGAAATGGAATTATGATTGTTTTGTGATTGTTAGAATTAGAAATTAAAGGAAATGGAAATGGAAATGGAAATAGAATTATGATTGTTTTATGATTGCCGGAATTGGAAATAGTTGTAAATGGAAGGAAATGAAAATGAAATTATGATTACTTTGTGATTGTTGTAATTTGGAATTGTTGTAAATGGAAATAGAATTATGATTGTTTTGTGATTGTTGGAATTAGAAATTGTTGAAAATGGAAGGAAATGGAAATGAAATTATGATTGTTTTGTGATTGTTAGAATTGGAAATTGTTGTAAATGGAAATAAAATTATGATTGTTTTGTGATTGTTAAGAATTGGAAATTGTTATAAATGGAAATGGAACTATGATTGTTTTGTGATTGTTAGGATTGGAAATTGTTGGTTATTGTTGGAATGAAAATGGAATTATGAATGTTTTATGATTGTTGGAATTGGAAATTATTGTAAATGGAAGGAAATGGAAAAAAATTATGATTGTTTTGTGATTGTTAGAATTGGAAATTGTTGTAAATGGAAATGGAATTATGATTGTTGGGATTAGAAATTGTTGGTTATTGTTGGAATAGAAATGGAATTATGAATGTTTTGTGATTGTTGGAATTAGAAATTGTTGGAAATTGTTAGGAATGGAAAAACAATATTGAATGTTTTGTGGTTGTTGGAATTGGAAATTGTTGGAAATTGTTATGAATGAAAAAACAATATTGAATGTTTTGTGATTATTGGAATTGGAAATTGTTGGAAATTGTTAAGAATGGAAATCTAATAATGAATGTTTTGTGATTGTTAAAATTGGAAATGGAAGGAAATGGAAGGAAATGGAAATGACATTATGATTGTTTTGTAATTGTTGAAATTGCAAATTATTGGAGTATGGTTTGTGTTACTTATTATATATGTTAAATGTTTTGAATTGTTAGCTTTTGACTTGTATAGAATGAGTTATATTATATAAGATGGATATGCATATTGTCATTGTGTACTAAAATTAAGTGTTATTTATTTTTGTATACAGATAAATGGAAGAAAGTTCAAATACTCCTAATCAACCTACTTCAGGAAGATACAGTGATTCAGCTTGGGCTCACACTGGTATGGTTCCCGGTCAAAAGAATCATACCATTTGCTTGTTTTGTAATAAGCATTTAAAAGGTGGAGGAATTACCCGATTGAAAGGCATTTAGCTGGGGTTAAAGGAGATGTGGAAGCGTGTAAAAAAGTAAATCATGATGTGAAGTGGTAGATGAAAACATTGCTTGATGAACATCAATTTGAGAAAGATAGAAGGGAAAGATTGAATTTTGAAATTGGTAGTGGA
>JAOQMP010000004.1:25493615-25505652 GCA_027563575.1 Erythroxylum pedicellare
GGAAGAAGAAGAGAAGAAGGAATAGAGGATAACAGACATAAAGCTGGAAGAATATGTTAAGTCAAGAGGACTTCACGATTATTAATTTTGGTGACAATCAAATAACAATAATGTTATAAATAAATGAACTATATTGATAAGTGTGTTAAGTGTGCAGAAAAACACAGAAGAAGTGAAAACACAGAAGAAGTGCAAAACACAGAAGAAGCGGAAAACACAGAAGAAGTGCAAAACACAGAAGAAGCAGAAAACACAGAAGAAGTGCAAAACACAGAAGAAGTGCAAACACAGAAGAAGTGCAAAACACAGAAGAAGGGCAAACACAGAAGAAGTGCAAACACAAAAGAAGTGCAAAACACAAAAGAAGTAGAAAACACAGAAGAAACGGAAAACACAGAAGAAGTGGAAAACACAGAAGTGGAAAACACAGAAGAAGGAAGACACAGAAGAAATGGAAAACACAGAAGAAATAGAAAACATAAAAGAAGTGAAAACACAGAAGAAGTGCAAAACACAGAAGAAGCGAAAAACACAGACGATACAAAGATGAAGATACTCTAGTATGTTGGACAGTTAGTGAGTTGGAGTTAATTACAGAACTCAACTGAATAATAGGTTCTACAAGAAACAAAAAGCAGTTATCAAGAATCAAGAAGCAGTTGGAGCCTTCGGCTATAAATACTAGTCGTAGTCAAAAACTGAATAATCTTTTTAGCGTTCAAGTGTTTACTTACAAAGAAAAATTATGTATTCAAACGTGCGATACAAGAGAGCAAACTCTACTGTAATAAAAAGCTCACAATATCTTTCTAGTGAGAGAAAGAAAAGGCTAAGAGCCTAAATAGGCTAAGATAGCAGAAAGAATCCTTTGTGTAAGAGACCTGAAGAGGCTCTGGAAGGAAAAAAAGAACACTTGTAAAATTGTTGAAGTATAGTGAAATCTCATACGAACTCTGAGGACTAGATGTAGCCTATAGTTTGGGGTGAACCAGTATAAAAATCGCAGCGTTTATCTTCTAATCTTTCACTTTATTTTGTTTTGTTTTTAGACAAGTATATAGAAGATATTTGCGATTTAACTACGTAACTATTTTTGTATAAGTTTTGTGGTATTCTTTAACAGTTGGAAAAGTTCTTAACAAGATATATTAAAGTTTTGGTATTTACGAAAAGAATACACAATTCAACCCCCCTTCTTGTGTATCTCATATATTGTACATGAATTCTATATTAACGTGTGATTTACTTCAGAATATACGAAAGTCTCTATTTAAGAATAAGAAGTAGAAGATGAGACGAGGCTGATTAAAGAACAAGAAGAACAACTCATCCTCTTACATGACCAACTATTGGATTCAATTGATGATTCAAAGAGTTTCATTATTCCCTATATTATTGACAAATTGTTACTAAAACGAACATTATTGAAGTTAACATTTTTAATTTTATCAATTATGTCCTTCTTATTATATTGCAACATGTAGCTTATTTATAGGCTAGTAAACTAAAATTGGGTGAAAAGGTTGGTAACAAACCACTTATTATATTCTTCAAGCTAATGACATTAACTAAATGCTACTTGGGAGGCAACCCAAGAATTAGGATAAGATTTGTTTTTTTATTTTCATATTATTTTATTGATTCTTGTTATTTTTTATTTCTTTCCTATTTATTTTGTAAGGAGTGAATTCATGAAATTTTATAGTATGAAGTGTCTCCAAATTTCATCACCCATATTATCACTGTAGAAGCACTATAAGTATTATTTCTCTAACTTTTTCTTTGTTCTTATTTATCTTTATTTGTATTCTTTTGTTTTCCACATTGAGGACAATTTGTTGTTGAAGCATGTGGATCTATATGTTTGCATATTGTATGTATGTGTGTAAATTGGCATTTGTATTGTGTTATTTTTCAACTATGATTGACATAATGTAAACATTTTGTTGCAAATGTTTGATCGTGAATGTGTCAATGGCAAGAATTGAAAGGAATTAGTTTACTTATAAACATATTCATTTAATTTATAAAGGCATATTGACTTATAAATTTTATGTTTTAAGTATCTTTGGATGAATATGCATGTTAATTAGGATATGACCCATATTCTGTCACTTTGGGAAATTTATTGTATACATTTATAATTATAAGTCAATTGAATTGGTTAGCATCATTAGTAACCTTTCATAAGGATGATTGACTAAAAATAAATGAGGTAGGCTAATAATGAAAGAAGTGTGTTAAATAAATTGCTATTGCCTTGTCTTTTTTGAAAAAAAATTAGGTTAAGAATAGAGTTGGTTGCTAGTTGAGAGTTGTGATATAGCTAAGCAATCGAGGGTATTCATGACAAAATGTTTGTCTTTGCGTGAAAAGACTATAATGATGCACCAATTGAGCTAAATAAAATAAGTGACCTAGTTGAGTAACTTAGGGACATTCATGACAAGGTATTTTCCTTCGCGTCAAATGATTAGGTTATCGTTAAATAAAATCTAAAAAATGGTTTTACAATAAATAAACCTACCGATCTTTTAAAAATAGCAAGAATTTTCATAAAAGGATACCTAGTGATTGTTTACCTTTTTGATTGATCAATAATCATTAATGCATGTTTACAAATTTCGTAGGTATCGAAATAGGGAGTTAATATTTTGACTGATATTTATATTCAATTTAAAGTACATAAATATGAAAAGAATAAGTTAGTATGTTGGTATATTTTAAGTGATTGATGTTTGAGGTTAAGTTAATTTCATAAGATTTGATGTCATTGTACCAATTGTATTGTTATATGATTGTGTGTTTATGTTAACGTACACAGTGCACAAGGCTCCCCACTTTGTGATAATCTGGGGACGGTTATCGATGTACACAACCTTCCCCTTGTATTTTTTATAAAGATACTGCTTCCGTAATTCAAATTTGTGACCTTCTGGTCATAAAGGAGTAACTTTTGCCATTTGCTCCAAGGCTCTCCCTTGATTATGTGTTTATATATTTGTGAGTTTTGTTTATTTGTAGTTTTTAATTTGCTTAAGCAAAAGCAAATATTTAAGCGTGAGGATGTTGATAGGTGTAGATTATATTATCCTTTGCTAGATGTTTAATGTGTTTTAAAGTATTTTTTAGATGATTATCATGTGTATAGGCTTGGAATTTATGTTATTGTTAGTGTTTGTATGTATTCTAAGTGTTAGTTTGTTTAGAGTAAGAATTAGATTAGAATTTTATGTTTCAAGAGGTTTTTAATATATTTGTGAGTATTGGAAATAAGGTAATTGAAGAATGAAGAAGACGGAGGAAGAATGAAGGTGTCATGATCATGCACAATTGGTCACAATTGTGACATAGATGAAAAACCTAAAAGCACAATCGTGACTCCTATATGATAATCGTGATAGAGAGTTTCCAGGCACGAATTTTTTAATCTATTTTATGGTTTTGACGTATTTTTGGAATCGATCAAAGTGGGAATCTTGATCACAACCTTAAACCTAGCAACTCACTTGTTATTTGATTTGTTTTATTATTTGTTTCAATTTATGTTATTTATTCTTTATTCAAATCACATTTTGAATACCTTAGATAAAGTTAGGATTAAATTGTTAATGCTTGCATAACCTTATATACTACAAGATACAATTCGTATACTTGTGGTATATTGAAGATTTTATTAGATATAAAATTTTCTCAAAGATTGACCTATTTATATAACAGATCGTATGGTCGGCCACAAGTTGGGAGAATTTATACTGACTCTAAATTTTCGGGGTCATGTAAAAAATGATAATAAATTCCGGAGGTAATTCTTTAATGTTAATAAGGAATTAAATAATTAATATTCAAATAAAAATAAAAAGAAATAAAAAGAAAAATGGCAAACACAAATGCTTATTGTTCATTAATACGAGGTTTTTTATCATAAAAACCTCGTATTAATGTACCTTCTGCTAATTGATGTCCCTTTCGGTAAAGTATCAATAACCTAAGCCCTAGATAGACTTTCAACCCCCATTTTATCTCATTTTGAAAATCACCATTAGCTAGTCAACCAAAACCCTTTAGCTAATTGAACAAACAATCTATTCGAACAGTAATAATGCAATCAATGTATAAAATATGATTAGTAAGTTGTCCGATTGAGGTACAGTGACATTGTATATTCAATATCTAAACAATAGTAAGTACCTGTTTAGTTGAACCTTTGGAAGGTGAATAAGTATTTTTTTCCATCACAAAAGCTTTTTTTAAGAAAAATGAGTGTTTGGCTATAAAATAAAAGGGTAATTTTTTTAATAGATATAACTTTTTGGCAGCTAAAATACAGTTTTTTAAGAAACTCAAATTTAGAGCTTTTCAAAAAAATCCCTCATTTTAGCTTTTTTAGGTTGACATTTTTCCGGCGTTTACGTTTACATCGCAAGCTATTTGTTTTGCAAAAATGATCACCATAGAACGGATCATCTTCTTAAGGACGCCGCAAAAACTCATCTTCTCAAGGATATCGCAAAACGGATCAACCCACAAGTATGTTTTTTCTGGTATGCTTTTTCTAGGATTTTTGGGATGCTATTTCTTGTTTTTTTTCCTCCTCATTTTTTTGTCCCCCTCCATTCACGATGACTTTGTGTGGGTGTGTCAGTTGATGGTGTTTTGTGTTGTGTCGGCTGATGATGTATATGTATCGACTGAGTATTGAAGGATGTAGGGATGGTATATATTAGGGATTGTTTAAGTAAATTAGGGATTGTTGCCAATGGAAGTTTGTATGAATACGGGTTCAGTGTGTGAGGTTTTATAGAATGGATCTCAGATAGTTCCAATTGAGTAGCAACGCAGTAGACTGGAACATTTGCGTTAAATGCAGGCATTTGCATTAAACGTAGACGTTTACTTAAAAGAAATAAGAAGGGAGTAAAAGGGGGAAGCAAAGAGGTTTTGAGAGTGAACAATGGGGGTGGACCAAAAACCCCTAAATTAAATCTTCACATCATGAAATAATGAGAAGCAATAATGGCATGAGAGAGCAGTGAAGGGAGGCGGCAAAAGAGTTACATAATTAATTATCTAGGATTTCATATTTTCTGAATGCTTCTCTTGATTATCATTCTTTAGTGTTTCCTCTACTGTAGCAACCATGTATCTCAGAAGAAGATTGGATACTTTTTTCATAGTATTACGTTGTTGTTTCATGAAGATTTCTAGTTTTGAATTTCAATGAGTAAAGATTTCATGTACAACTGAAACCAACTCTTTCTAATAGAACGTTCTCCTATAGGTGTTTTAGGGTTGGAGGTTTATTCTTTGGTTTAGAAGATTTTCAATTCCAAACAGCATGTTTTGCTCAATTTGTGTGCTATGATCTTTTTGTTCTTATTGCTCTCATGAATATCATATCTCAACCTACAAATTTATGTTGTTGTTGTTCTTTAGGAATTTTAAGCACTAAATGTTTTAAGACCATTTGAACAATCATTTCTAGTGTATGGTTATCATTAGAGAGTAAATTCTATTAGAGACCCCTGTTTTCTATGATTTCATATTTCTCTTGATTGTCATTTCTAAATGCCTCTGTTGCTGTCATCAAAATCTGTTTATTTAGCCAAATAAATGAAATAGATGGATGATACAAAATATAGTACCAATCAAAGTAGAGGAGATAGGGCAGTTTGGTTCCTAAAAAATGAAGAGACCCTACTTTTTTTATTTTGGAGGTGAAATATGGAGTTGTGGGCATTTAGATCCTCTCTTTTCCCGTCTTTTGTTTCTTTTGTTTCATTCCTTTTTGTTGTAATTACCTTTAGCTGATCAAACTAGATATGACTGCCCTTTTAAAACTTATATGTTTGTCTCTTTTATCAACCCTTTTCTTATACTTGCTTAGTTCATTGTTATATACTGTAGAGATTTTGTTGTTGATAGAAAATGTCAAATCCAAGTCAAGATATTCAAGGTGAGGATAAATTGAAAAAAAGGGTTAAAGTGGGTGGAATGATAGAACTCTCAAAACTGTAGCCAAAATTTTTGTGGAAGAGACATTAGCTGGAAAGCGACCAAATTGTCACTTTAATAAGATTGGATCGAAAAATATAGTTTCAAAGTTTGCTCATGAAACTAAGCATAATTATGAATAAAAACAATTTAAGAATAAATTGGATGGATTAAAAAAGATTAGCATCTTTGGAAAAATTTAGTAGGAAAGGAAACTGGACTAAGATGGGATCCTACTAATCAAACTATTGATGCAAGTGATAAATGGTGGGAAAAGAACTTGAAGGTAAGCATTTAACCTTTAGATTTATAATGTTCTAATGTTACTAGATAGTTTAATAACTTAAACAATATTATTGTAGGAAAATCCCAAAGCTGCCAAATTATGAACTAAAGGTTTGAAATATATTGGACAGCTGAATATTTTATTTAAAGATGTTGTAGCTACAGAGGAAGAAGTTTGGGCACCTTCATTAGGTTATGCACCAAATGATGCTTATGTGGCTTCTAGAGAAAGCCTAGTTGATACCAATCTTGATGATAACTTTTGTGAAGACTTTACTGTTAATCGAGAAATTGAAAATATTAATAATGAGATTGGTTTATCAACTCCAACTCTAGGAACTTCTACAAAAGGAATGGGGAAAAAAGAAAGAAACATGATACTAGAACAGGGGCAACAAAAAGGCTATGTAAACATTTAGACCGTATATTTGATGTAGAAGAGAGTAGAAATTTAGTAACCTCTATTAAAAGAGATGAACCTGGTTGTCGAATTTCTGAGGTAATGGACATCTTACGAAGTATAAATGAAATAGAAAGGGGAGGTGAGTTGTTTATGTTAGCTACCAAATTATTTCTGAAGAAGGAAAATAGAGAGATGTTTGTTGCACTTAAGGATGTTGTTCTTTAAATTAAATGGCTTAAGAAAATGAAATGATTGTAATTTTTGTAATGAATTAGACATGTATTTGGTAGATGTAGGATATCCTTACATGCAAGGTTATTTATGACCATACAAAGGTGAGAGGTATCATCTTCCTGATTTTCAACGTGTTGGTCTTCCAAGAGGGAAGAAAAAAATATTCAATCATGCGCATTCTTCTTTAAGATGCACAATCGAAAGAATATTTGGCGTTTGGAATAATAGGTGAAAAATTTTACGTCAAATGCCTAGTTTTTCTTTTCTAAAGTGAGTTAAAATTATAATTACTTCAATGGCCATTCATAATTTCATAAGGTTAAATGCTCAAAAGGATAAAGAGTTTTCTCCCTATGATGAAGATGATGAATTACTTCCTATAAATGAAGAAATCAATGAAAATAAAGACATTGAAGAAAAACATTTAGACGAGCCACAAAATAATTAGATGAATGATGCGATGGAACATATTGCAAATCTTCTTGTATTACAATAAAATGCATAATTTATTATGTATTTAACTATTTACTCAACTTGAATATTTATTTTGGGATTATAATCTTATTTAACTTTTTATATATTTTAATATTTATTTTTTATATTAGTTGTATTTCTTACAAGAAAATGAGAGATCTCTTTAAATAATTTCCTACAAGATGGAAGTGAATTTGTCAAATAATTGTAAAGTAAATGCAAACTCATTCCATTTATGAAAGACCTAATAATAGTTGAATTATTTCAAATCAAATGTAAACATAATATATATTGTACTTTGTATATTGGGTAATATACTTTAAATATTATTTATATGTATAAATCATTTTTATTACAAAATAAAGTATAGCTAAAATTCATAAAAGTGTTTTTATTTTTATGTTGCCAAGTAGTTTACTGTATAAAGCTCTTAAAAAAAACTGTTTTTTAATTAATAGCCAAACAATCAACTAACTTCTTAGAAAATTTCTTTTAAGAAAAACTCTACTGACAAAAGCTCAACTGATATAAACCCATCCAAACAAACACTTACTGTTTTTTAATTAATAGCCAAACAATCAACTGACTTCTTAGAAAATTTCTTTTAAGAAAAGCTCTACTGACAAAAGCTCTACTGATATAAGCTCATCCAAACAAATACTTAGTACCTGTTTAGATGGGTTTATATTAGTAGATCTTTTGTCACTTTTCTAAAAAAAGCTTTTTTTTAAGAAGTTAGTTGATTGTTTAACTGTCATTTAAAAAAGAGCTTTTTTGAAAGAGTTTCATACAATAGACTGTTTGGCAACATAAAATAAAAGGCACTTTTAATTTTAACTTTATTTTATTTTGTAATAAAAATTATTTATGCATACAAATATTATTTAAAATATATTAAACAATATGCAAAGTACAATATATTAATTATTATATAATTTTAAACTATATAAAACATAAATAAAAATATATCTAACAAAATCTTTTATATGGATTATAATATAAATAAAACTAATATAAAATAAATATTAAAACATATAAAAAGTCAAATAATATTATATAAATCTCAAAATAAACGTAAAGATGCGTTTGTGGGTATCGTGGGAATTATGTGTAAAACATAAAAATAAAAGGGACTAAAAAATAAGCTCATTAATTGATCTGAAAAATCTACCTGAAAAAGTGCTTTTTTGAAAAGCTTCAAATTTGAGATTCTGAAAAGGCTGTATTTTAGCTTTCAGAAAAGTCATTTCTATGAAAAAAAAGTGCTTTTGGATTTTACAATCAAACACTAGTTTTCTTTGAAATAGCTTTTGTGGTGAAAAAAGTGCTTATTCGCCCTCCAAAAGCTAAACCAAACAGGCATTAAGTCCCCGTCTTCCACTATCATTCCTATCTCGCCTCGTGAGACTAACAATGCACCTACCCTCAAAAGATTTTGGTGATGCTAATCCTGACCTCAAGTTCCGTTATCTATATCTAGGTAACTCCAACATTCATATAGTCGCACACTTGTAGAAGCTCTCAAAGCTAAAGTTGAGCTATGCAATGCCACCTTGATTGGGTTCTTTCTAGACAAAAGAGTATCAATTCCTATCATGAAATCGTGGGCCTGGATCAACTGGAAATCTATGGGATTTAAGGAAATACTTCTCAATGATCAGGACATTTTTCTTAGGTTTCCATGTAAGGTTGATGCTTCAAAAGTTATTAAATATGGGCTATGAAATGTATTCAATAAGCCATTACTTCTTTAGAACTGGAGACTAGGAATTGATCATCAAGAAATCAAGCAATCTAAGATTCCTCTATAGATGTGCATCCATGGAATTCCTCTCAAGTATTGGATAACTACTGGCTAAAGTCACCTATCTAGCTTTATTGGTAGACCAATATGTATAGATCAAGCAACAACTCAGATAAGCATAATCAGTTTGGCTCAAATATGTGTGTTAGTTGATTGTACTTGATGAGATCCCTTTACTTAGACTAAATGACAACATGGAGTTTGTGCAAAATGTTGTTAAAGTCATTTATGTGTGAAAGTCTCCGTTTGCACTTGTTACCAAAATTTGGAAAGCCACTAGAAGAGTCTTTGTAGCACCTCACTCTTATAGGACACGTACCCAACATCCTGAGTGATATCTGAGTACATACCCCGCAAGGATGGCATGCGAGAACGATCAATCAGTCAAAATTCATTACAAAACTTTTGTTTCTTTAAACAATGTACACGTATGTGGAAATCATTCCATTCACAAGTGTTACAATAGCCAATTAGGCCCATTTCAGATACAGAAGAAAACTTACAATCATAATGTCATTTTGTTACCAATTCAATCACATACACTTAATACAATTTTTTTTCGAAACATAATTCGAAAATAAAATTACTAAAGACATATGTAAGTGCAAACTGATCCCGACCCCTAACTCATGCTCATTTGCAGTGGCTAAACTCTAATTGGATAACTCCTCTGAACCTGAAAGCCACGTTGCAATTTTTTATGAGTTTTGCGAACTCAATGAGTGAACCATCATTGATGATTTCACCGGATTCATAAACACAAATCACATATTTCACAACTAATCATGCAGAACATGTATATTCCATAAACTTACACGGTCATGGCACATCATTTAATTATTGCGAATTAGAACATATATAAACAAATACAGATGCATATGAGACTCCACATTCATTATTATTATTATTATTGTGACCAAGTGCCTATCATATATCACATATATAAATATTGGCCCATTGGGCTTGGCCAGAAACATATATCACGGAGCATAGCTCTACGTGTAGAATCATATACCACGGAGCAAAGCTCTACGTGCAAGTGCTTGATACTGGCTACTCTAGTCACAACGCCTTTATTTGAGCATGCATTTTATGAAATGCATCAATTCAGAATTTACATAATGTCACAATCATTTATAAAGTACAGTCAGAATTTTATAATCAACAGACCTAAGTCTGACATTCAACTTTCGTTGAGAATTTGGATAGCATAATACAATTAGAATTTCATAATCTTCAGACCTAAGCTTGGCATTCAACTTTCGTTAAGAATCCACATTTCATGCAGAATTATCAAACAAATCAAAGCACTTCCAATACTGTCCCAAATATTTACTCCTCGGACTTTAAGTTCGGAATTCAAAAACAACTTGCAATAGTTCAATAATTGGAAGCTTAACAAACCAAATCAAATCAATCATAGGAAATTCATCTAGATTGACTCACAGTACGCTTCAATATGCTATTGCCTGGATGGTTCAGCAATGTCTGATTGACGTCCAATATGCTCCTTTATATCATACAAAAAAACATTTACAAAAATCACACTTTTTACGCAAATGTATAAGTATGCCTTTATGCACATTTATGTATAATGCATAATGCATGTTCAATGACAATCTTGGGTATCTTATCGAATTCTTATTACCAAATCATTCATATATCAAAACCCTCATTAATAATTTGTACTTAGGGTTCGGACCATAATAAAATAACGTGAAACTAATGTCATAACCCAATTGATCAATTCATATTTTTCTAATAATATACTTTCAGGTCAACTTTGTTTGCTCATTATCATCAGAAAAATAAAATAATTTGGCAACACTTATTTTGGAAAATTGTTCACCCATGTATTAAGTTTCTAATGACTCTAAGATCATCCAATTTGATTTAGTATTCTATGAGTTATACTTACAATACCACAGACTGTGTATATTTGAACTTTTGGCTAGTACATGATCATACCCTTGAATTGTACAACTTATAGCTTTCAGCTAAGATATCAAAAAATTACAAACTTAATATCAATTGAAAGATAAGAGAATAAGCTATAACATTTGTGAAGACATCTTTGTTTGATTCGGCCTATATCAATACAATTTATTCAATAACAACAGGACCTAATTTCTGTCCCTAGTAGTGTTACTGCCCAAGCCAAGATGTACTTTCAAGCCAAATTTGAAGAACCTTAAGGAAAAAATTCAAATTCAATTACTCTTAAAATTTGTAGCCAAATGTATCTAGTTAAATTTAAAACAAGAATCATTTAATTTGGAAATATACAGATCAAAATATAGCCAAAATACCGAAGTATGTTCAGTAAAAACATTCTAGTTATCAAATTCCAGCGCACCTCAGCATTTTCATCCTAACACCCCCTTTCGGGTTAACTTTGCATGATCTTTATGACAAGGAAAATGGGGTATTTAAGTAACACTTTCTTGCAGAAAATTGTTCCACTATGTTTCCAGTTTCTAATAATACCAAAATTGTACAATTTGATTCAGTACACTGAAAGTTATACCTAAAACAGTTCAGACTATTTTTCTAAAACTGTAACAGAACTCATAACTCTACTTTCAAACAGATTTTGAAATGCTTAGAGATATAATTAACATTCAAATTCTTCAATAAAGTTTTAGACATATGTCTCTAGTTTAATATGAATCAAGAGTAAACTCATTTAGAAATACACAGGTCAAGTTATAATCAGAATACTGAGACATGTTCAGTGAAAGTTTTCCAGTTCATAATATTCCAGCCCACTTCCACATCAACATCTTATACAATCTTTCCTAATTCAATCATCATAAATTCTCTATCATAACATGCTATAAACA
>JAOQMP010000004.1:25505752-25528019 GCA_027563575.1 Erythroxylum pedicellare
TAAATCTTTTTGTATTACAATAAAATGCATAATTTATTATGTATTTAACTATTTACTCAACTTGAATATTTATTTTGAGATTATAATATTATTTAGCTTTTTATATGTTTTAATATTTATTTTTATATTAGTTTTATTTACAAGAAAATGAAACATCTGTTTAAATAATTTCCTACATCATGGTTATCTAAATTTTCCTATAAGATAGTTATCTAAGAAATAGGTAACCATAAGGAGTAAATGAGACATCTCTTGTAGTGATGTAAACCTCAAAATCTACAGCAGTGTTTGCATGATACATGTATCAATTTGAAGTCATTCAAAGCATGAAATTACTGATGTCACGATTTAAATGGAAGTGAATTTATCAAACAATTGTAAAGCAAATGTAAACCCATTCCATTCATGAAAGACTTAATAGTAGTTGATTTCTTTCAAATCAAATGTAAACATAATCTAATGTGCTTTGTATATTGTTTAATATACTTTAAATATTACTTATATGTATAAATAATTTTTATTATAAAATAAAATATAGTTAAAATTAATAAAAGTGTTTTTTAGTTTTATGTTATCAAGCAATCTACTGTATGAAGTTCTTTTTAAAAAGCTATTTTTAATTGACAGCCAAATAGTCAACTAGCTTCTTAAAAAAGCTCTTTTAAAAAAAGTCTTACTGATAAAAGCTCTACTGATAGAAGCTCATTCAAACAAGCACTAAGTCATTCGAATTAATTTTTCATCCCTCTAAGTTCTTTCAAAGATTTAAATGCAATTTCTTTAGAAAAAAAACTTGAATTAAACCATTTTAAAATTTTGCAAATATTGCTTTATGTTCAAGAGATTTTTTTTTTAAGTTCAAAATAATTTTTCTCTTAATTATGAAAAATTATATTCACTATGCCCTAAATGTAATTTAATACCTAAAAAATTCTCTAGGCCTCTTAATTTGGTCTTCAATGTCTAAATATATTTTTAAGCTTACAGTTGTAAGTACTTAGATATTTTTCTTGATTTCTTATCTTAATTTTTAATACAAACTCTAGATATCTCTTTAGGTTTGTGGTTAAATAGTTAGATATTTCTCTAAGTTTTTCATTCCATTCTTGTGCCATGGATACCTCTAATGTTTTAAAAATTCGATTAAACCAATAAGAGAAGACACTTAAAGTTTAAAAGATTCAATCAATTTTAGATCATCATAAAATTGGTTAAAGATTAAATAAAATAAAAGAATTTGAAAAGAGCTTAAAGGAGACTATCATTAATTTAAAGTTTAATTGAAAGGGGAGACTATTAAATGGAAATTAGTTAGTTTATTTTAGTTTATAAAAATCAATTAGTTCACAAAAATTGATCAATTACTTAATAAATTGATTGATTTTTAACAACAAGAGGTGTTAAAGTAAATTAAACCAAAAAGTTAATCGATTCAAGATTTTCACAGTTGAATTACCTAAACTGGTTTGATTTTTTAATCATAGCTTCTATAGGCCCTGTTCAAATTTAACTCCATGTGTTATACAACCCTTTAGGCCTTTTTAGTTTTGTTTTATATTTTAATTGATTATTGTTAAATCTTAGATACATTGTACGCTTTCTTAAGTCCAATATTTTTTTTATCTTAATATAAAAGCTTAGATATATCTATATGTTCTCAAATCCTAAGTTCATTTGATTTATTAATTATTTTATTTCTAGTTTATTTTTTCATTTCTAATTCATTCATTTTACACATGATGGACAAATTTAAGTTTAGTTGTCTTGATTCCCTATTGTTGTAAAATATAAATATCTATGGCTTACATATTCATATAAAATAAGATAACTAAAGAAGGGAACTTATAGACCCTTAAATTTGTCCTATATATTTTCTTTTATTTGTAATTTTTATTTGCAAAAATTAAACTAAAAAAGAGGAAATAAATAGATTTAAAATATATTTTATTTGTTGATTCTTACGTTTATATTGGTCCAATATGACTTTCATTATAGGTATTTTTATCATTTGGTTTAATGTTTTGTTAATAAATATATAACTATGATTTTTAATTTCTAATTTTCTAAACACTAACACTATTTTTTTAGATTTAATTTGAAGATATAATTATTTTGGTTTTAGAGATAGAGATTAAGGAATTTTTATACTAAAAAGATTTTTAAAAACTGCATAAGGATTAATTTATGAAGGAGGAATGAAATGCAAAAATAGAAAATAGAGGGTTTTTTAATAAAATAAAAATTTTCCCTAAGTTAATCCTTTGCCTTTGAGCTTGATTGAAGATGGTTCTTCGCACATTTTATGTTGTTTTCCTATATTTTATTCAATATTCTAGCATTTAAAAGTGATTTTCTTTCTTTTTTAAAAAAATAAGGAGATTTCTCCATACCACAATCTCATTTGTATTTAATGATTTTCCAAAAACCACCATCTTTCATGATAAATTTTCTAGATTCCAATTGAATATTTATCAAAATATAAAACTTTGAAACCCAAAATTCAAACTAATTGGTCCTTATCATTTCAAGGTGTAACAGGGAACGAAAGCTAAGGAAGGAGCCTAAGCATAGTGGACTTGCTATAGATACAAAGAGAACTAGGGCATTTGTGTTCAGTTGCTCATCTTTTTCCTACTATCAATAAAAACCTAATTCACTTTATTTTCTTATAGAAAATAATGGGACATTAAAGCATCGTGCCTCTTCTTTTAATATGCTCAAGTGTGCTTCTTTAAAGTATTGTCATAAGAGTATTTATTTGATGCATGCATTATGGAATGTAAAGATAATTTAATTACACATGTCTAAATTTTATTAACTTGATTTGTATGTTTATCTTTATTATGGGTATGGGGTGCCAAGTGTATAGAGAAATCTTTCATTCAACTTTTCAATTGTGGTTATGAGAACACATCTTAGGGTGTTTCTCTTTTATAAGCAAATCCTTTCATAAGTGTAAATAGACACTAACTATCCTGTTAGAGTTTGAATCTAACTTCTACTAGGTAGCTTAGCTGACCTTTGATTAAGATTGTACCTCCTTTTTTTTAATATTAGTTTAACTTACATTATTTAGATAATTGAGTTCATTTATAGGTTTGAAGCCCTCAAGCTTGAAGAAGAATGATTGTGTGTTGAATAAATTAAGCCCACACTCATACACTCAGTAGAGGAGCATCACCAGGTGAAGAGTAGTAATTTCTAACACAACATGCAAGAAATTACATACTAAACTATCTACTTTACAAACATATATATTGGAGTAGATTTAGTAATTAACCATAAGAAGTCAATTGTTCAAATATCATGTAATATTAATTTTAATAAATAAAATTGGGTTTTTGTTAATTTTACTCATTAATAATAGATAGTTTCTTTTATGGAATTTTATATTCTTAGGATTATGAAAGGGGACTACTAACGCCTGTTCAATTGGTTTGTTTCATTAGCTAGTTGATGCTCTAGTCAGTGCCAAACCACTCAATTCTATCCAAAATTGAACTCACAAAAGTACTTCAGGTTATCAATTTTCGATGCTTAAGTTTTTCAACAGTATCCAAACCAAACGCCTTGTTTTGATAAAACTTGTTTGATAAAAATTAAAATAAAAATCACATACGTTAAGATTGAATATCAAATATTTATGTATGAGTAGTTGGAAACTTCCAGACACACACCCCTTCCAGAAACACTACAACTATTACCAAAAGATTTGCTTTAAATTACACCACAAACGAAACAATAACACCCGTACAAGCAACTAGGACGCCAAAAACCTATATAACATAGGAAATCTTACTCTAAAAAATTAATCTGTCAAATCCACACTGCTTACTTCGCCTCTCCCAATCCAATTTTATTATACCCTCCGCCTTCCATCTGTCAACTTACTGCTGAGCACACTGCACCCTCTGGGCACCACCATGCATATCCTCATCTTCGTCATATGCCTCTTGGGCCCTCTGCTGCTTCCTCCTCATTTCCTCTTCAATGTTAACATCATGTAAAGTAGTCTCCTCACACTCATCCAGCTCCATGTCAGTCAGCCGGACCGAAGTTCTGGGTGGAAGCACTCCCTCTAGGGACTTGCACTGTTCAGGGCTCAGGCTGTCTGGGAAATCAACACTAAAATGAATATACAACTTGCCCCTCATGAATGGCCTTTGATACATGGGCATTCCCTCATCGTTTATGGCCTTGTACTGGTCTGTTGGTGAGAAAAATTAGTCAGGTACAACTGACCAGCTAAAAACTACTGACAAAAACTTCTCAACTAGAGAAACATGATTTTCATTCAACATAACAATCATCCACTGATGCAATATGGATAATGTGTCTGTAAAGAATATATGCAATATTTATACCAATCACAGCTAAGTCATAGTAAGGGGAAATTAACTGCAACTAAATCTCTCCAATTAAATGCATGTATAGTTGGAGGAATGACATTGAACTGTATCACTGGTTTGGAAAACACCACAAGAAGATTGTGCACAAGTTTCAGAACCAAGCAGGAAACTAGATCAAGAAAATATTTATAAATAAAAAAAAAGAGGATGAAGGAAAGAACCGAGGAAAAGGAAAAAGAATTTGGAAGAAAACTTGCTGCACTTCAAAAACATATCCATATCCCTATCCTGAACTGTTAAACTTCAAAGAAACCAACTATAAAGAAATAACAAGCATATCGGGGAAGTTAATTTTTCTACAGCTGAGTTTGAAACTGAATAGAGCCAAAGAGGTTCAATGCATTTTACCAGGCTTGACAACTTCCCCAGGTTGAGATTTAATTAGAAGCTGCCTTCCGTCCAAATGAGTTATTATGAACTGGAAACCACAGAGTGCCTCCGTAAGAGACAGTGCATGTTCAACAAAGAGGTCCTCACCCCTTCGAGTAAATTTAGGGTGCTCTTTTTGTTGCAGGACAAAAACAATGTCCCCTGTGACAGTGTCAGGCTTCAAAAGACAAACAAAAATCAATGACATATGAACTAAAATTACAAGAATTTCAAGAACTGTCTCTGATGAATGCTTAGTTAAAAGAAAAAAGATCTGTGAGCATTCCAACTTACAGCTTCATCAGCTTCTCCAGGGAATGTAATCCTTTGCCCATTTTGCATACCCTTCTCAACAATAACCTCCAATACTTTCTTCTCCTGAATAACTTTTTCACCCTTGCACTGGGGACATCGGTCTCTGTCATTAATGGTTTCACCAGTACCCTTGCATTCATTGCAAGGATGCTGCATTTGCTGGATCATAGAAGGTCCAAGGTGCCGTATGGAGACTTTCATTCCAGAACCTTGGCAACCAGAACATTTCATTGAAGCACCTGACTTTGACCCTTTACTGTGAAGTTCAACACAAGGAAACCCATCTTAGCCAGAAAAATATACAAAATTTACCAAGCTAAAACAGATTATTCAATAACAGAATACTTACCCTTTGCACTTGGAACATATAACATTGCGTGAGAGAGACAGTTTCTTGGAGGTACCATTGTACAGATCCTCCATAGAAACCTTTAGAGGATGGATCACATCCTCACCTCTTCTCTGCCTTCTGCCTCTACTGCTACCACCAGCTATTGAAAAGAAATTTACATTTCAATATAATGGTATGCACTCCAACACTTTGCCAAGCGGGATTTAAGAATCCTTACCTCCAAAGGGGTTGCCACCAAAGAATGACTGGAAAATATCAAATGGGTCATGACCACTGCCGCCGCCACCCATTCCTTCCTTGAGGGCATCCTCACCATACTGATCGTATATCTCACGTTTTTCTGGGTCACTGAGAACCTCATATGCTTGGGCTAACTCTTTGAACTATATCAAAGGAAAATTTTTACCAGTCAACATGAATGCTACTCTCACAACACACTGGCTAACAAAACTCAACACAAAAGAAAATAAAATTCAGAAAGGAAAAGATGAGCCGGTTAATCAAGTAGCAAAATTCACTGATGCCAGATAAACCGAGTATCAGGTTTCATTTCTTTATGGATGCAGAACGAAAATATGAGTTAAATAGTAAGCCAAGAATATATCAACTTACTGCAGTTCTGAAGCAGCCAAAAATGGCCAGTCATAAATAGAGTAACACTATTAGAAAATCAAAATTACCAATGCAATATCTTGAATTGCATGTAGGAATTTCTTCCACTCCAGCACTTCAGTATACCAACCATTTGAATCTGATGCTATATTACACCAATCATAAATTACGATCAACAAATATTCTCCTAGAAAATTCACAGCAGCCAGTGCCTGTACAATCCAACCACTATTTACAACTAACCTATTGATGGACCAGATATATTCTACCATTGGACTAAATCAATCATCTCAAACTCAAACAAATGGCACAAGATCTCAAATTTTGTTCTCTTCAATCCAAGATCAACAGAATCTGCAATTCAACAAGCTGATCCATCAACAGCACGTATACCTTTTCGGGGTCACCACCCTTGTCAGGATGATTCTTGATGGCTGCTTTCCTATAAGCCTTCTTTAGATCGTCCTGAGAAGCGTTCTTTGAGACCCCAAGAATCTCATAGTACTTCGTGTTATCGCTCTTCTTGGGTGCTCTCCCAAACATCTTCACTGACTGTTATTACTGCTTCAGATCCCAAAAACGAAAGACCCAGAACCAAAATAAAGATCAGAAACTAAAGACTTTTTAAAAGCCAAGCCCATAAAGCAAAATCCAAAATTTAACAAAGAAACACAAAAATTAGAGACCGTACGATACTCTCTGAGGCTGGGTTCCAGAGAGCCACAGGAAGCTCACGCGAGACGGCCAAGGGAGGGAGAGAAGAGCAAGAGAGAGGGTTTGCAGTTGGGGGCAAAGTTGGGTATTTAATGTAGGGAATTGACGGTGTAGATTCTCTCATAGGTTATGTTACAAAAATTTTGGCAACTAACTCCAAGTTCACTCCAAACATGTGCCAAAGTCTAATTAGGGTGGTTTAACTCTCGCAATTCAAATCCATTATTTAAGATGTTTCGCATAAAGGTAAAATAAAATCACGAAATTCATTAAACCAATACAGTAGAATGGATAATAATAAAAAGAGAAAGATACACACAGATTTAATTGTCAAACTTTTATATTATTTACAGTTGATGCAAGCGGTATAAAACTCTACCTCTCTTTAATAAATAAAGCCTTGCTCAAATGAACTATTTATAAACTTTAAAAAACTTAACTGATGGTTGAAATCTCTAACCATTTTAGGCACTAAGGATCCCATTAATGCACCTTTCTACAACACCCTGTTATAAGACCTACGGAGATGGAGCTACGTGAGTACCAACATCACTCGGGGGAATGTATCTGAGCTTGCCAAAGGAGTCGGAATCCTCCATCACTTTATTCCATGAATTTTTTTGTAGTATAAGACTCACATTGAGGATTAACAGTAATGGTTCAGGGTTTACAGGCAGGGTAGACGATAAAAGGGGTTTGGAGGGTTGACCTTGTTTGCTAACATTTCAACATTAACAATAAAATTTTAGAAAAAATAAGGAATATGGGATAAGAGGGAGGAGGGTGGGCTGCTAGAAAAGGAAAAAAGGGCCGACCTATCTAAACAGAGAAAGAAGGGAGAATAGGAAGTTAGAGGAATAATGAGTTCCTATTGCATATATACAGGATATTAGAGGTTTTTATATGGATGAGATACATAGTATTTTATATTGATGTCAGGCTATATCAAAAATCCTGATTGAGTCATTTCCTATTTGTAGAAGTTATGGATGACCTTATCAAAAATATCCAAGCGATATGTTTCGCTGTATTTTGTTCACTGATAACTTAATGGATTAAAAAAATGGTATTAATGACAAGTCAAAACATTGGAGGGATACCCTAGAGTTAAAGGACTTTAAAGTGAGTAGGACTAAAATTGAGTACGTGGAGTATAACTTTTTGAGTTATAGGGTTACATGAGATGTAGAAATTAAGATTGGTACTAAAATTATACCATAAAAAAATTGTTTTAAGTATTTTGAATCTATCATCAAACTAGTAGTGAAGTAAATAACAACAAAATTCGCCCTATTAAATCAGGGTAGTTAAAATGGAGGAACGTCTCATGAGTTATATGTGTCAAGAAGATATCACTTAAGCTAAAAGTTAAATTATGCTATTTAACAATTAAGTTGACCATGCTTTAGAGGCTATATGTTGGCCTATCAAAAAAGCGCATGGTTATAAGTTAACGGTTGCGAAAATGGGAATACTTCGTTAAATGTGTAACCTTACAAGAATGTTGAGATATGGAGCCTAATAAAATATTCTGGACTTTACACTAGGCCCACGTTCGCGGATCCAACTTCGCGTTGAGTTGGCTGAGGCGAAATTACGTTACGTTTTTTGTATTCTATTCTCCTAGTGTTTCGTGTTGTTGAAAACATTCAAAGTGAAAAAAAAAACCCTAGCTGTCGTGGATCCAGCCAAATTTTTAGGTAAACTACTTAAATCTGTGTGTTTATTTATTTTCCGTACTATTCTTTGATTATTGTGATTGATCGTCCAGAACAAAGAAGAGATAAGATCATGAATAAATTGGCAAGAGATAAGTTGATAATGCCTAACATTGATAGTAAAATGAGAGAGACATAGCTTAGGTAGTTCAAACATGTAAAGAAGAAAAATCTTGACACCCCAATAAGAAGATATGAGAAGATTGTACTTAAGAATTGTAAGTGAATAAGAGGAAGACTCAAAAAGAATTGAAAAGAAGTTATCAAGAAAGATATGACCTTATGAAAGCTTACCAAAAACTCAACCATCGATAAGAAACTTTGAAGAACTAAGATATAAGTAGACGACCTTACATGAAGAGGTTCTTCTCTTTTCATATACCTTTTAAACTTTTTTCTTCGATTCTTGTGTTCTAAACTTTCTTCTTGGTAGAGCTTACTCTTTTGGTTATATTATTTATTTATTTATTTCATACTTTATATTTTTCTTTTTTTCAATTGCTTGTTTGTTTTATTTGCTTACTTTTTCATGTTTGTTTATTTATTTACTTACTTTTATCTTTTATTTATTATTTATTATTTATTATTTATTATTTATTATTTTGTTTTTATTTTTATTTATTATTTATTATATATTTTAATTTTCATATTATTTTAATCTTTTCATTTACATATTTATTTATGTATTT
Source organism: Erythroxylum pedicellare (assembly GCA_027563575.1). Taxonomy (NCBI): domain Eukaryota; kingdom Viridiplantae; phylum Streptophyta; class Magnoliopsida; order Malpighiales; family Erythroxylaceae; genus Erythroxylum; species Erythroxylum pedicellare. Next base: position 25,514,931 of record JAOQMP010000004.1, read on the forward strand.
ATCTATTGTTTTCTTTCAACTATTTTCAAATTTCTTTTTTTTGTGAGTCTATCAAAAACAACTTCTCTACTCATTAACTAAGGATAAAACTGCATATTTCTTGACTTCCCAGACCTTGCATATGAGCAGAATTCTTACCAAAACATTATTGTTGTTTTTGTTGCATACGAGCAGAATTCTTACTAAAACATTATCGTTATTTTTGTTGATATGGATAAATCATTTGGATTCTCCGATTGCTTGTAAAGAAGACTTACGATCAATCCATACTTTTTCATCTTAACATAAAAAGCATGGAGAAGATGAACCACAGCTAAGTTCTGACGCTACGATTAGATTCATCCGTCTAAAATCTATCAGTATCATCTAATTTGTACAAACTACAGAATCGTGTAACAATTATAAGCGCCACAATGTACTAAAATAAACATCTAGTTTCCAAGATAAACTCTATTAAAGTTTGTGCGGAGAGGTTTACATTGACCGCAAATATTCATTAAGTCTTATCTATTAAATTTTATAAAAGCATTTCTGTCTATCCCCCAACAAATAACAGACGACCTGATCTTCAGTGACCTCATTCACAAGAAGACAGTATTATGTGTATATCTATATAATAGTCATGTACTGTTAATTGATGTTTATGCTTGATGAAGAAGAACATACTGACAGAGTTGACAGGAACGAAACCCTATGAAGCACGGACACGGCAAAATGAAGTCGTGTCCGTGTGTCGGACACGTGTCCGTGTCAGACACTCTCTGACACACGGTGGACACATGTCTGACACGTATCCGTACATGTCAGAATTAAAAAATAATTTTGGCTGGCTAGAACACGGCTCGGACACGTCTAGAGACCGCTCGGACATGACTTAATGGAATATATGTTCCATGTTTTTTTAGAGGGGTTTATAAAGTACCGAATATATATGAACTATCAAGATGTTGGAAGTCTTGAAACACATCAATTAATATATATCATATTATGAATTTTGAATTTTTTTCTTAATTATAAATTTTATAATATATATATATATATATATGCCGTGTCCGTGTCCACCAAATTTTAGAAGTTAGTGTGTCCCCGTGTCCGTGTCCGTGTCGTGTCATGTGTCCGTGTCCGTATCCGTGCTTCTTAGACGAAACCTAATTACGATCAGAGGTCATGGCATCAGACGATGGCTCCAATTCTTCAGTGTCCGAAGTTGAAAAGCTTCCCAGAGAATTATTTTGGCATGTCATCGATATGTACCAATTCGAAGGATTTTGTTATCCCATGGTTTTAGAACCAGTCATGGCCATGCGGTCACACTTCGAAGCCAAGCCAGCCGATGTTATATTAGCATCCCCCATGAAAACAGGAACTAAATGGCTCAAGGCCCTTTGCCACTGCATCATGAAACGCCAAGCTTCAGGACATGACAACAACAATGAAGAAGAAGAAGATGATGACCTGCTTAAGCATCATCCTCACGCCTGAGTAATGAGCTTAGCGACCAAAATCTATTCAGAAAATCTTCAACCTCATCTTTCAAGTATGCCAACTCCAAGACTGTTTCACACTCATCTACCTTATAATTCCCTTCCAGGTTCAATCATGAGTTCAGGCCGTAAGATGGTGTCCATGCCAGAAACCCAGAGGACACGTTTGTTTCAATGTGGCACTATAACAACAAGATCCTTCGACCCTTTTTGGCCTCCGTATCCGATGGAGAAAGCATTGGATAGCTTTTGCAGCGGGATTCACTTTTTTGGGCCTTTATATGAACATGTTTTACAGTACTGGAAAGAAAGCATAGAAAGTCCTGACAAGATACTGTTCCTCAGATATGAGGAAAGCTAACTTCTTTCCTACGAAAACCTTTCAATAATTAAGACGAAGTTGATAAGGTGTAGCTTGGAGAGGCTCAAAAACTTGGATGTTAAGAAAAACGGTGAGTCTGTATATCCATATGTGCCCAACAACACATTTTTTAGGGTCGGAGTTATAAGAGATTGGAAGAACTATCTGGCTCCATGTATGGCTGAGCGCATTGATCAATTAACAAGACTGAAATTCGAAGGGACAGGACTTGATCTTGACACGCGAAGTTTCATATGAAATCGAATTGAGCTTTTGACATAGTGCGCTAAAGTATTAGTACGGTGTTTGTTGAAATTGTTTCTTCTGTACAGTGATTTATTGATTCAACTTGTATCTATACTGTTTATAATGAATTGATGAAACTTGTATGCAAGTGAAATAGCGTTTTTCAGTTCTTTGAAACTTCGGTTTGTTTTCCTGTTTCTTGAGGTTCAATTTAGGATACGGAAGAAATGAGAGAATCAACCCTTCTTAAATGCTCATAAATTCTTTTGACACAAATAAACATTTTTATGAAAACTTTATAAAATAAAGACAGTATAAATAATATAAGTAATTTAATACAGAAAAGAATAAAATAAATAAATAAACAAATAATAAAAGTATAACATTTCAAACATTTAAGAGAAGCGATACTCATATTCCTTTTAATTCAATTGATCATTTTATCATTGGATAATAAAAGTACAGTTATTACAAAAATTCATAGTACTAATGGGAAGAATACTATAAGAACAATAGGAGCACTTATCTAGTTGATATTTACTATAGTTCAAGAAAGTATATAATCAAGTTTTTGGTAACGTTGCTAGACTAAGATATAGGAACAATTAATGTCTATTAATCAAATCAAATTTCTTTTTTTTTTGCAATTTTTATTTTAGAACTTTCTTTCTTAATTTTGTGTTTATTTGGCAAATTTTAAGAATTAGGTACTTTAGTTTATAACCAAGAGTAATTCTAAACTATTAGTTTAGCCAAATCTAGAAACAAAAAGGACTTTACATTAGATTTTAAGGGGAATAAAAAAAATAATTTGAAGGCAACCAAAAATTTTGAGGTTATAGATATCAAACATAATGAAAGAATAGAAAGGATAGTGTAGTATAAGGGATAATGATAGACCATTGCTTACGGGGATAGAATTTAGCATTACTAGGCCAAACGTGGATGCCAACAACTTTGACATCAAGCCCAACATGATTCAGATGTTTTAACATGTTCAATTTAATGACTTGTCAAATGAGGATTTAAAAGCATGTATTGCTAATGTATGTGTGATATTTTCAAGATTAATAGAGGCTTAGAGAATGCTATTCAGTTGGGGTTATTAGCTTTTACATTAAGAGATAGAGATAAACATGGTTGAAATCTTTTTCCCTTATATCTATTACCACATGGAACAACTTTGTTTAAAAGTTTTTAGCTAGGATTTTTCCTCTAGCATAACCAATAAAAAAGAATTATTTCTTTTCCTTTTAATAACAATAAAGTGATATGATGTATGATACATAAGAGAGATGGAAGGAGCTATTGAGAAAGTGTCCTCACTATGGTTTTTTTTTTTTGTTGAAGCTCTTTTGTAAATGTCAAAATATGCAAAGTTTTAAATAGTCTCCTTTCGTACAAGAAGAAACTCTAGAACCGTAACATCTTATAACAAAAAAGTAGTAATGGAGCAAAAGAACGTATTTCCATCAGGATTTAAGTGAAGAACTTCAATATTTTAAGATCCATAAGAATAAGTTTTCTTTTTGTGTTCTTTGTTGATTGAATTTTCTTTTTTTATGTTTTTTTTATTGTTATTGGTTTTCTTCATCTTATTATAAACTAAATTGGGATAGATTTTGATGGGATCAACCTTATAACAATTTGATTGGATTTATTCTTTAATTTAATGAAAGATCTAAGTTGTCTTATGAATTATTCACAATTACTTCCTAAGTTTAACTCTCCCCACAAAACTCCCCAAAAGTGACTTAAGAACTTAACATCTTTATCTGAAATAATGGTTCTGGGCATACCATGAAGTCGAACCACTTCCCTAAAGAAAAGATTAGCAATGTTTGTTACATCATCTATTTTCTAATAAGCAATGAAATGCGTAATTTTACTAAGTCAATTCACAACAAAAAATATGTTATCTCTACCTTTCCTAGTCCTAGGTAACCCAATACAAAGTCCATAGATATATCAACCTAAGGTTCACTAGGTATAGGTAAAGTTGTATACAAACCATGAGGCATAGACCTAGACTTAGCTTATTTACATGCATTTGGATAATAAAAATGTTCTCTAAGCATATCTAAGGTCTTTTGAGCACCAAAATGCCTTTTTAACCCTCCACTATGTGATTCTCTATCAAGCAACTCTTTGATAGAACATGTAGGAATGCAAAGTTGTTTACCCCTAAAAAGATATCCTTCATGTTTATAAAACTTATCAAATGCAACATGTTCACAAGCTTGATATACATTGGTAAAATCAACCTCATCCACATATAACTCTTTCAAATGCTCAAATCTAAGTGATGTGAGAAGGGCCATGGATCACCATGATGGGGCGTATCAGAGGGAGCCCAAGGGAGAGAGCTAGCTATGCCAGCTGCGGTTATGACCAGAGCTAAGGCTAAGAGGCTTAAGGAGGCCTTATATGCATATGTGGGCCAACTTATGAAGAGGATGGAGCTAGCCAAGCCTATTGGAGGAGAGCTAGTTGGATCACAACCCAAATTGATCTACTTGTCTCAAATCCTTGGACTAGATGCACTTGGGACTTGAAGACCATTGTATTAGGCTATTCTTTGTCATTTGAAGCCCAAGAGGAGGCGTGCTTATGACAAGACTTGACGCCTCAATGAGACCAAACCTTTAGGCACTCATTTCGGTGGTTAATCAGGTCACAACTCTCATTATCTGATTAAGCATTCATGTATGGAATGCATCTCTCATATTCAAACAATCATGTTAAAAAGCACTTATTTCGTCACATTCACATACAAGTAGCACTTTAATATCACATTCATACATCAAGTCTCGAACCTTCATTGTCTGATATCAACATAATCAAATCACATTCATATCATCATTTAAAATATATTTTAAAGCAAACAATTAATTGAGTGAAATTGTCTAGGTTACTCACAGGTTGCTCCTGAAGCTAATGCTTGGAAGTTCCAGCAACTTCTAGATGTTGATTTCCAATTGCTCCTCTATAATATGCAATACATATACATATCACAATTTTGCACAATTTTATAAATATTCATTAATGCACATTTATGTATATGAAATTTACACAATGCATGTTCATGACAATCCCAGGTATTGTTCTATTATTCTCGTCATGTAAACATTCATATTTCCAAACTCACATAAGTATCATTTATACTTATGGTTTATACCTCAATAAACCATTAGAATTACAATTCATAACTCATTTGGTCAAATTCAGATTTTTCCTAAAACACACCTTCGGGTCTACTGTACATGATGAATCTGACAATGAAAATGAAGTAATTTTGCAATACTTTCTATTTATAAAATTGTTCTCCTATCTCTTAAGTTTCTAATGACACTAAGATCATTCAATTTGGATCAATTTTCATCTCCCGAGTTTTCTGTTTTTCAATGTCTTCTTAGGTAGAATTAACTTCAACATCTTGAAATACATCTGGAGGTATAAATTCAAGATCTTGATCGATGATGCTAAAAGCTGGGTCATCAATTGTACTTCTTCTAAAATAGTTATGCAATGAAAAAAGCTGCACAAATTATTCTATTTTAATTCATTAATGAATACTTAGGCATTTTCTCTAATATCTTCCATCGAGCCTTAAGAACACCGAAAGCCCTCTCAATACAACTTCTCAATAATGAACAAACTTGAATAAAAACTTCTTGATATCCTCTTAGATTTGCACCACGAAACTATGATTGATGCTATCTTGTCTTTAGGTAAAGTGTCAAATGTAACACCCCGTGCTAAGGGTTAGAATATTGAGAAATTTTGATGCATTGTATTTTGACTCTTACAAATAAATTGTGCATACATTTATTTTCATATTCCAGGTAAAATGGATTTATAAAATGCGAATAAATTATGGAAAATTTATTCAGAGACTATTGATAATATTTCAGAATTTTTAGTGTATTTTAGGAATTTCTAAATTGGGGTATTTATGGACTAGGAAAAATATTGGAAGTAGACAAATGGCATTGAGACATGTGGCTGTCTTCGATGTTGGCAAATGGATTTCATGCAAAGTGACACATAGAGAGGTGTTATTCATACACGTAGTCTCGTGTATAAGAAGGAAAATTCTGCAGCTGGAATTACTCTTCATTTTGGTTTTGTTCTTCATCGAAAGCATGCAACACTAGACACCTATCGTTGTTCTTTTCATCCATCACCGAAACTACTTGTTATGCATGCTTGTGTTTTTGGCTTCTGACTCTCGATTACTGGAGCACTAGCTAAAGAAGATTATAAGCTTGCATTGATGTTTGTTTACTTGAGAGGATTAGAAAATCTAGAATTTGTTGAGCTAGAATTTTACAAAATCAAGTAAGTTTTATGCATGTTTTAATGTTTTAAATGGATGCATGCATGAATAGTGTATATTTTCGTGCTTAGGGAGTGCTGCATATGTAAATGGTGTTGATGCATATGTGGGTGGTGATAGAAGAAGCAAATTCGGTGATATGATTAACAAGATGAAGGGTTATAGTCATTGGAATATGATATACGCAGTAATTGGATGAAGTTAAATTCAGAATAAACTAGAAAGATATATATACAACTTTCATGAAGAAGCTGAATTTGATTTCTATCACTAAGTGTGTCAAAATTTGGCTTGAAGTGGAGTTTCTGGATTCTGCACTGTTGTGAATAGTATGTCGTATTTTGGGGATAACTTTCAAAATACTGAACCAAATTGTACAAAATTGGTGTCGTTAGAAACTTGAGAAGAAAACTTAGAAGAATTGTTTAGAAGAAAGTTTGGCCTAAATCCTTCATTTTCATTGTCAAAATGATTGGATAAAAGTGACCTGAAAGTTTGTTTTGGGAAGAGCTGGAAAAATAGGTAAGGTGAAGAAGAAGGATTTGCAAGTCCACCAGAATGTTACGGTAATGCATGTGCACGATTGCGACTTGGCAGGACCACCTGAAATGTCGCGGTCGTGCATGTGCATGATCACAACTTCGCAGGACCACCCGAAGTGTCGCGGTCGTGCATGTACACGATCGCGACTTCCCTGTTTATCCAAAGGAGGTTATTTTCTGAATATTTTTTGATCTTTTTCTTATAAATTCTTCATCTAATATCCAAATGACTTGATTCTTGATCTAATAGATTCATAAGATATTGATTTTTATCTACACCAAAAATTAGAATTTTCTGAATTTGATTGATTGAAAAATTTAAGATGAAATTGTGATTGTGCTGACGTATGATAACTGGGATGCTTTTACTAAATATACTTCGGTAATTTACTTATATCTAAATCTATGGATTTCCAAATAGAGTGATTCTTGTTTTTAATTAAACTAAAATCATAAGGCTACAAATTGTATTAAGTGATGGAATTCTAATTCTGCATCTAAAAATTTCAGAATCTGATTGGAAGTTGAGATAAGAATTCTGTTGAAGCTTAAGAATAGTATGAAATCTTTTAGGAATAACTTTCAGTATACTAACCCAAATTGGATGAACTTAGTATCATTGGAAACCTAAGACAAAGAAGGACTACTTTCTAGAAGGAAGTATTACCTAATTACCTTACCTACTTGATGAGAATAATTGAACAAAGTGGACCAGAAGGTTGGTTATGAAATAAATATGGATTGAGGAATTGAGTATGATTTCGCATGATTGACAATGTGATAAGATTAAGGATAAGAAGCCCAGGAATTTGTCACGAATATGTATCATGCATATTCAATATAGATGAATGCGCATGATTGAATTCATAATTGTGCACAATAGTGATATATGTTTGTATTAGATGTTTTAGAGGAACTCATCGAGCGACTGATTCTAGATATTGCCGGGACTTTGAAGCAATAAGCAGTAAGGAAGCACCAGCAAATTATTTAGACGGTCAAATCAGTAAGTAATTTAGTTGGTCTTATCTGTAAGTAAGTCTTGATGAATATTTGTAAGTAATTTTAGAGGGTAAGTTTTGTAAGTAATTTTTGAAAGTTTTGCTTTGACTGTCTTATTTTCTATTGATTTGGAACATTGAATGATTTGCAAAGTTGTAAGAATGTGATAGGCTTGAATACATTGCATGAAAACATTGATTGATATGTGAATTGAATTTCAGACATTTCTATTTTGATTCTTTTAAGTCCTAGTTGTGGGTAAATAGGCATGCCTAGAAGGGTCTGCAGTTGCTTCTGGACACTTCGGTGTCGAGACTTCAGTCTCTTCTGGACACTTTGGTATTAGGAAATCGGTCTCTTCTGGACAATTTCGTATCAGGACTTTGGTCTCTTCTGGACACTTCGGTGTCGGGACTTTAGTCTCTTCTGTTTAGTGATGCCAATCATGGTATCTTCTGTATAAGTCTCGTTACCCACTTCTGTTTAGGAATTTTCAGTCTAACTTGTTTTACACTTTGATATCTGATAAGTTTTAATACAAAATAAATCATATTTTGATCTAATAGGTTAACACCCTATTATGAAAAATCAGTTCTGTGTTCTGAATGTTCTGTTTTTGCTATTGAAATGACTGACTTTAGTATGTGAAGTATTTTTGTTAATAAATGATATTCTATACTGAAATTCTTTGTGTTGAGATTCTTATGCGATCATATGGTTCAGTATCTGTTTTGGTTAAACATAGTTTAGTTATTACTCACTAAGTTATATGCTTAGCACGGTGGATTTGTCCCGTGTAGGTTCTGAAAGAGGGACGTAGGAATTGGGACAAGACAACTGCGATGGCCAATGGAGTCTGATTTTTGTTTTGCTCAAATGTATTTTTGAGATTGTTTTTGGACTTGTATTTGATGTATATGAATCCTGAATTTTATTTTGAAGGGTTGTAATAACCTTAATTCAGGCTACTTTCGGAAATTTTGGTATGTGATGTATGTTTGTTGAGATTCTGGAAATGCATGTATGCATGTACAAGTCTTTTATATGTTTTGAAATGTTTCGTCTTCAGTGTGTTCTGTGTGTGTGGCACTCGCAATATCCTCCCAGGGGGTATTAGGGCGTCACATTAAATATTCTTCTCTTTCTAGTATTCGATGTATATTTGTTGAGATTCTGGAAATGCATGTATACATATACAAGTCTTTTATATGTTTCGTTTTTATATGTTTCGAAATGTTTCGTCTTTAGTTTGTTCTATGTGTGTGGCACTCGCAATATCCTCCCAGGGGGTATTAGGGTGTCACACCTTTTTAGTATCAAAGCATGGTTTAGGTGATTCTAGTTTAACTAGTGTTTAACTATTGCTTTTATTGAGTGTATAAGTTGTGCTTTGGCCTAATACGGTGTCCCATATTTTGTCTATAGAATTTATGATGGAAGGATCTCATGACTCTATTGACGAAGTTGTTGAGAGCAATCATCCTGAGCAAACTCGTCCATCTATATCTGGACCCTCTGGGGTAAATCGACATAATAGAGTGTGAGAAAAGAAAGTTTGTTGATATCTTGATACAGGAGATGTTAGATGATTCGATAAGCTGAACATAGAGTCGGTATAATTTTATTCATAATATGAGATTAGTAATATGTTATGGTGCTATACGTTTCAATTGATGTGGAAGAAAATGTATTTTCATGGATTTGATGGAGAAAAAGAATAAGTTGATTAGTTATTGTAAGTGTACATCTAATAAAGTGGTTACTTGGGCGAATGATGTTACAATGTACAGATGTAACATATGTTTATATATGAATGAAGGAATATCAAATAAGAAGGAATGAATGAGTATTGAACGAATTAGATGTGAATATTGGAGTCAGATAAATATGAGATTCAAACACGGGAAGTAGTCCAAGGAAGCAATGTGGGAACCAGAAGAAACTATGAAAGCTCAGTATCCACAACTATTCATATCAGGTAAAAATTTCGAGGACAAAATTTCTTAAGGAGGGAAGAATTGTAACACCTCGTGCTAGGGGTTAGAATATTGAGGAATTTTGGTGCACTGTATTTTGACACCTACAAATAAATTGTGTATACATTTATTTACATATTCTGTGTAAAATGGATTTATAAAATATTGATTTTTATCTCCACGAAAAATTAGAATTTTTTGAATTAGATTGATTGAAGAATTTAAAATGAAATTGTGACTGTGCTGAAGTATGATAACTGGGATGCTTTTACTGAACATACTTCAGTAATTTACTTATAGCTAGATCTGTGGATTTCCAAATAGATTGATTTTTTTATTTTGAATTAAACTAGAGTCATAAGGCTACAAATTGTATGAACTGATGGAATTCTAATTCTACCTCTAAGAATTTCAGAATCTGATTGGAAGTTGAGATAAGAATTCTGTTGAAGCTTAAGAACAGTGTAAAATCTTTTAGGAATAACTTTCAGTATACTGACCCAAATTAGATGAACTTGTTATCATTAGAAACCTAAGACAAAGAGGGACAACTTTGAAGGAAGTATTAACTAATTACCTTACGTGCCTGATGAGAATAATTGAACAAAGTGGACCCAAAAGTTGGTTGTGAAATAAATATGGATTGAGGAATTGAGTATGATTAAGAATGTGACAAGATTAAGGATAAGAAGCTCGGGAATTTGTCATGAACATGCATCATACATATTCAGTATACATGAATGTGCATGTGTGTTTGTATTAGATGTTTTAGAGGAACCCATCGAGCGACCGATTCCAGATATTGCTGGGACTTCAAGGCAATAAGCAGTAAGTAAGCATCAGTAAGTAATTTAGATGGTCAAATTAGTAAGTAATTTAGTTGGTCTTATCTGTAAGTAAGTCTTGATGAATATTTGTAAGTAATTTTATAGGGGTAAATTTTGTAAGTAATTCAGTAAATAATTTTTGATAGTTTTACTTTGACTGTTTTGTTTTCTATTAATTTGGAACATTGAGTGATTTGCAAAATTGTAAGAATGTGATAGGCTTGAATACATGGCATGAAAACATTGATTGATATGTGAATTGAATTTCATACATTTCTGTTTGATTCTTTTAAGCCTTATTTGTGGGTAAATAGGCATGCCTAGAAAGGTCTGTAGCTGCTTCTGGACACTTCGGTGTTGGGACTTTGGTCTCTTCTGGACACTTCGATGTCGAGACAACGGTCTCTTCTGGACACTTTGGTATCAGGACTTCGGTCTCTTCTGGACACTTCGGTGTCGAGACTTTGGTCTCTTCCGTTTAGTGATGCCAATTATGGTATCTTCTGTATAAATCCCGTTATCCACTTCTGTTCAGGGATTTTTAGTCTAACTCGTTTTGCACTTTGATATCTGATAAGTTTTAATACGAAATAAATTATATTTTGATCTGATGGGTTAACACCATATTTTGAAAAATCAGTTTTGTGTCCTGAATGTTCTGTTTTGCTATTGAAATGACTGACTTTAGCATGCAAAGTGTTTTTGTTAATAAATGATATTCTGTATTGAAATTCTTTGTGTTGAGATTCTTATGCTATCATATGGTTTAGTATCTGTTGTGGTTAAACATAATTTAGTTATTACTCACTAAGCTATATGCTTAGTACGGTGGATTTGCCCGGTGTAGGTTCTGAAAGAGGACATAGTAACTGTGACAAGACAACCACGATGGCCAATGGAGTCTAATTTTTGTTTTGCTCAAATGTATTTTTGAGATTGTTTTTGGACTTGTATATGATGTATATGAATCCTGAATTTTATTTTGAAGGGTTATAATAACCTTAATTCAAGATGCTTTTGGAAATTTTGGTATGTGATGTATGTTTGTTGAGATTCTGGAAATGCATGTATGCATGTACAAGTCATTTATATGTTTTGAAATGTTTCGTCTTCAGTGTGTTCTGTGTGTGTGGCACTTGCAATATCCTCTCAGGGGGTATTAGGGCGTCATATTAAATATTCTTCTCTTTCTGGATAGCCTTTGTCAACCAAGTAATATTTACTTAACTTTCCATAGAAGCAATACAATTAGTATAAATGATATCATAAAAAGTCTAAATCATGAATAGCAAATCCTACAAATCTTAAAATTACCTATCGGTGCTTTTGGAAATATAAGTCTCGGATTACCAACTGTATCAAGGAAAATATGATAATCATGTGCTAATCCCTCCCAACCTGCTAAAACATATGTAAATAGTAAGTTAAAGTCTCATGATGCCAATACATTTGTTATTATTATTCCTTTCCGTCCTCTAAATCTCATTTGATCCTCCTCTGCAATAGCTACTGCTATATGTGTACCATTAATAGCTCCAATGTAATCTTAATATAAAACAATAATCATAAGATGATAAAACAATATTTTTCAATGGAAAATATGATGAAGGGGAAGGAAGAACATATTCAATTACCTTAAAATATGACATATATCTAACATCATTGGCAATTTATGGTGAAATGTCCTTAAATTCGGGAACTTTTGGTACGAGTAGATCCCTTGAAAATCCATCCATTGTAGTCAAAACTTCTTTAAAAACTCTACTCACAGTTTCACCATAATGTTGAAAACGCTCTTGGATATCTATATTAGAGAAACCTTTACTTAGGACATACACAAATAAACCGACTTTCTCCAAAATAGACATCATATTCGAAGGTCTAAAATCATAATTATTTTCCAAAACCATACATAATTGACGAAATGTATTTTGATTCATTCTAAATGTATTAAAACACCTTTTTTCATGACCATTCAATAATTCATTCATCCATATTTCTCTTTTTTGATAAGAAATCATGCATGGTTCCTTATGTATGTGGTTAAAAAATACATAATCACATAACCCATTACACAAGCCACCGAATCCTAAAACTCAATCTCATTGTCCAAAAATTGCTTCATTGGTAGAAGTTGCATAATTTGCGTAACATTATTATCCATAACTACAAATTAGTAAGTAAAATTATATTGTAAATAAACAAGACACTTATATGTCTAAATATAAAGAAATAAATAATATAGCACGTAATAAAATTATAGATTACCAACAAGATAACATAATATAATAAAATAAGCTAACCAAATTCAT
>JAOQMP010000004.1:25549053-25579300 GCA_027563575.1 Erythroxylum pedicellare
AAGAAATAAAATTCCAATTCAGTCTCTAAAAATTTCAATTTCGTGGTGGAATTTGAGTATAGGGCACTATCTCAGAATAAAAGCAGTCTGAAAATATTTGGAGTATAAATTTCACAATACTGAATCAAATTGAATGATCTTAGTGTCGTTAAAAACCTAATACATAAGGGAACAAATTTTTAGAAGAAAGTATTCTTAAATTTCCCCATTTTAATTATCTAAATGATTAAGAACAATATATCCGAAAGTTAGTACTTGGAGAAAAATCTGAAATGATTCATTGGGTCATGAAGTTAGGTTCTAATGATTTTATTGAGGAATAAACCATAAGTATAAATGATACTTAGGTGAGTTTTGATATACGAATTTTTATATGATCAGAATGATAAAGTGATACTCGGGATTGTCATGAACATACATGGTGCATCTTTCATATACATACACGTGCATTAATATTTACTTACAATTGTACCAAATTGTGATATATGTATATTGCTTGTTATATAGTAGCAATTAGAACGTCAACCTCCAAACGTTTTCGAAACTTCCAGACATTAGCTTCGGGAGCGACTTGTGAGTAACCTAGATGGTCTCACCCAATTACTTGTTTTCTTTATATTATGTTTGAAAATGAATGTGAATTGATTGTGTTGATTCTTGACAATGAAGGTTCAATGATTTTAGTGTATGAATGAGTTATTGAAGTGCTCCTTGTATGTGAATGTGATGAAATAAATGTTGCTCAACAATTTTGTTGAATGTCGGGCTAAGTTCCAATGATAAATGTGATCTGAATATGAATATGTAATCATGTGATTGATTAAGTACATATTATGTGAAACATTCAATACATGAATGCATGTAAGATAAAGGAAGTTGTGACCGGAGTCTCCAGGATAAAAAGCTTAAAGCTTGGATTGTGATTAGAGCCTCAGGTTTGGTTGTAAATGTACCCGGTATCCATTAAGGGATATGGGACATAATTTTACACAGCTCAGTATCCGCTAACGGATATGAGCTAGTAAAATGACACTCGATCATAATGACAATAATAAATGCAAGTGAGTCTCACATGCATTGCATTTATACTTGATATGTGTATTCTATATGAATAAAAGGATTATGATGATTGCTCTAAAAGTGAAATGTGACATTTTATGGATATGCAAAAAGATGTGAATAACATGTTATGTGTATTTATGTGATGCATGTATTGAGTGAACCATCGATGATGTTTACCTCATTGAGTTCGCAAAACTCATCAAAATTGCAACATTGCTTTTTTAGGACTGAGGGACGATATTAGCTACTGAGCGATTCTACAAGTAGTGTAGACTTGTACTTTTGTGAATGAGAAGAAATTGCTTAAAGGTCGGTAAGCTGGATATGGATAGATTAGATAGATTTTGTGTATCTTCTTCTTTCATGTGGCTCATTTTTTTTATTAGGCTATGATGAAGTATTGGTGTGGACGTTGAAAGATACATTGTAAATATTTGGTTTTTATGAAATGAAATGAGGAAAATTTGGTTTTAAAATCTTGTGACTTTCTTGATGATGTTTTATAAGAGAATAAAGATAGATGATGCCATGTTAAGAAAATGTTGTGATTGAATGTAGCATGCCATTATCATAGGTTATATACTGGAATATCCTCAGGGTGTCTAGGTATGTACCCAGGGTAAGGGGCGCTACACGACGTAAGAGGAGCAATAGCTAATTATTATGGAGTTGAGTGCAACGGATTCACAGCCTACCCTCCTGAATTCATGAACCATCATCATTTGTGGCAAGCTGAAATCCTGAAGTCCCATAATATGGAACTTTGGGATATTTATGCCAAGACACACATCAAGATCAGGACTAGTCAAGTGAGTTTAAGTGCTCGACAATAATAAGAAAAGGATTCGACTAGTGAGGAGTTTGAGGAGGAAGAAGGCATAGATGAACCAGGATGGAAGAAAGTGCTCGATGCTATCTCTGCGAACATAAGCATAATTACAGATACACTTACAGAGAACTCTACAAGAATGAAGGAGATGGCCCGAAAATAATGATGTCAGAGCTAGGATATACCTCGTATCTATCATTACTTTGAGGTTCAAGACGTCTAACTGCCACCTCTGACACCATCATCGCCTCCATCACCATGAGGCTTTGTTTCTAAACATTTTCTTTTTAAATTTAGTCTTTATTTTATTTTTATTTTTACTTTAATTTATGTTTCTTCTTGCCATGCGTGTTTGTTTACCTTGTTTTCACATTGAGGATAATGTGTTGTTCAAGTATAGGGAGGGTTATGTGTTTTACTTTGAATGTGAATTTTGTATATTATATGATAATTTATTAGTTTGCATTTTATGAATGTGTCAATGGCACAGATGGATTGAAATTGATTTAATTTTGAACATAGTCTATCAGGTTGTGAAGAGTTATTAGCTCGCAAAATTAGTGAATTGAGTTCATTGGCTAAATATGCAAGTTAATTAGGATTTAGTGTGAGTTTGACATCCTCTAAATTGTCACATTCATTCATAATTTTAGATCTTTCAACTAAAGTAGCTCTGCTATTATTATTTCATGGAAACGAGTAACTAAAGCAACAAGGTAGGAAATAAAAAAATGTGTTTGTTAATTTTAAATAAATACCTGTTCCGTTGACCTTCGAGTTATGAATAGAGCTAATAGTCAGTTGAGAACGTGATATAGCTGAGAAAGTTGATCGACACACATCACAAATATGTGCCTTCAAAAAGATATAATGACGTTTCAACCAAACAGCTTAATAAAAATATGACTTAATCGAGTAACTGAATCCACATTCATCACCAATGTTTGCCTCCGAGTAAAAGAATAGGTCTATGTCCAAAAATGTAAATACAAATAAATAATTATGTGTTTTCTAATAAAACCTACCAAACTTGTAAATAACTTGAATTTTCATGAAAACGTATTTAGGATTAGTTATAAAGTTTGAATGATCAAAGAATTATTAATGTCTGTGTACAATAGAAAAGGGTTAGTAACTTGACATTTTGGTTTTGGTTAATATATATGTTTAGTTCAGAGCCCTGGATATGGATTTTGCATATTAATGATTTGAAATAACTCAAAGGATGGTGTTTACAGTTAAATTTATTTTATAAAGAAGAAGTCATTGTCTTATTATTGCATTGTGTGCTTTGTGATTTTGTGCATTTGTTGTTTTGTTTGCTTGAGGACAAGTAAACGTTTAAGTGTAGGGATGTTGATAATTGTAAATTTCATTATGTTTTAGGGTTTAGTTTGATGTGTATTTAATTGTTAATTCAATTGTTTAGTATATGTTTAGGTTAGAACTATGTTGGTTTGTTAATTATTTATGTTTAAGTGTTTTATGGGTTAGTACAAGTCTTTAAGCTTAAATATTATGTTTTTGAGGTACCTTAATGTGTTTATTAGTGTTTCAATGTCAACATCAAAGAACGGAGAAATTTTAGAGACATTCGGGCTATAACAATGGCCCATAATTATGGCATAATAGGCCATGATCGTGAGAGAAGCCCAGGATATGGCCCACGATCATGACAGAGACTAACAGACACTAAAAAAGGTCAAGTTTCAAGGGATTTTTCAGACCTTGGAAAAACCTTAGGGTTGCTCAAAACATAAAGGATATTTAAAAAATAAGACAAAGAGATAAAGAGGAGCTTTTACATTATCCACTTTTGAGAAACCCTAGAGAGAATTATTGAGAGATTGAGAAAGAGAAGAAGGAAGAGAGAACTAGAGAAGAACCCGACTCGACGTACTTCTCGAATCAGGAGTTGCCTGACATCGCTGCCTCCCATCATCTATTCATATCGTATTTCCTGTTTATTTTTAGTTTTTATTATTGTTTAGAATTGGAATAATGATTTGATGATATGATTTTTTAATGTTGAGTATGTTCTAAACTCACTGTCGGAGTTTTATTTTTCAATTAATGAAATCTAGTTGTTTATGTTTTATTGGATTTATTGTGATTTAATTCTACGGTTGCATAATTCGATAATAAAATGAGATGGTGAATCAAATAAAAAATTAAATTGGGCTAACGAGATTTAGGTGATTTAATAGAACAAGAATTAAATCAAATCGGTAAATTGTGCAAAAAGAGATCTTGTATAGGTTTCCGATAGTTTATTAGACAACTTCACAACTAATTAGGGTTTTAAATAAGTTGTTAATTGAGAGATTACAACTTCTATAAACCGATTAGGGTTTATGATTTAGGGTTAATGGTTATAACTCGAGAGAGAATAATTAACCCTAGGATCATCTAGAACCAATAATTTGGTAATTCATAATCAGTTAGGTTAGTTTTAAGGATATGTAAAATTTCATTTCTCTCATTTAGTAATTGCCTTAGGTTGACTCTTGGGTGTGTGTTGCAACTACTAAATAATTAATATTTTTGTGTTCGATTCTTAATTTGATTGTTTGAATCGAATTCTCATTTTAGTTTTGTTATATTTTGAATTTCTGTTATTTGCTCTAGCCTTAGATTTTAGGATTAGATTATCCCTCCTCATGGAATCGACACCTTAGGTACTACACTAACGAACCATGCGCTTGACGATTATTAAGGATATTATTAAAACTTACACACATCAACACCCGATCAGAGCTATAGAAGTTGTTAGTACTGAAGGTGTTGGTTTAGGAGTTAATGAAGGAGTTACTGAAAAGGTGGATGATGATGAGTATGGCAAGGATTTTATACAAGTTAAATTCCCGAAGACCACGAACCAGTCAAAATTGCGTTGACAGATTTTGGTTGTTCTATTAGTAATGATCAATTTCCTAGCAGAGAAAAGCCTGGTAAGGCGTTGTGAAGACCAAGTATTGGTATTAGGGATGGAGTTTGACTTTGCAAAAGAATTTAGAGAGTTTATTCTGAATTATGCAGTGTGGATAGATTACAATGTGAAGTTTAAAAAAAGTGAAAGACATAAGATGGGAGTGAGATGTATTGAGGGATCCCTAAGGGAGTTGTGTGTTATTTGTGACAATAAAGACGGGTGCTTTAACGTGGTAATATACAATGATCAGCATAAGTGTTTCACGACCAACAAACTAAAATTGATTTCCACTAAGTTCCTAATGAGACATTTTAGAGACAAAATACTTTAGAACCCTAGTATCTCAAGTATGTGTAGAGTTTCCGAAAGGAGATTGAAAAAGAAAGGGCGAGTGATTATGTTAATGAATATGCGATGCTACAAGGATACGCTCATAAGTTGAGGAATAGTAATCCTAGATTAACAATTGAGTTAAGGCTAGTTAGAAATATAATAAAAAAACTAGTTTGTTACAGGTATGCAAAATTAAGCTTTACACGTTATTGACATTGATAATTAAAATTTGTATTTATTTATGAAGTTTATTCAATAATTCATACATCTTTATCTTTTCTGTAGTTTAAAAGATTATACATATGCTTTGATGCAATGAAAAGAGGATGGAGGCATTTGAGGCCCATCTTTGATATTGATGGCTATTTTTAAGAATGAATTCCAAGGTCAACTATTGAGAGCAGTTGGGAGGGACGGGGATGGAGGTATATATCTAATGGCTTGGGCAGTTGCCAAGGTAAAGAACACTGATTTATGGACCTAGTTTATAAGTTTGCTAGCTTCGAACTTGGAGTTAGGTAGTGGTGAAGGACTAACAATAATATCAGTTATGCAAAAGGTATTTTTTATTCATTGATTAATGAGCCTATTATATTGTATCAATTATATATTAACTTAATCTATTCTATTGTCATAGTGATTAATTAGAGCACTGGAAGAGACAATACCATATGCCACTCATCATATATGTGCAAGGCATATATACCATAATCGGCATATGAATTGCAAAGGAAAAGACTTGCGAAAGCAATTTTGGAATTGTGCTTGGTTAATGTACATAGAAGAATTTAACGAGTAGTTGAAAAGATTGGATAAAATCACACCTGGATGTGTATCATCATTGCTCGAATATCTGAAAGAGAGATAGGCATGATGATACCAATCCTTTGAATCCAAATGTCCAGTTGTTGATAACAAAATGAGTGAAACATTAAATGGATGGATCTTATTGGCTAAAGATAGGCCAATTATAAATATACTAGAAACAATTAGAATAATGGTGATGAAGAGGCATGTAGATAGGAGACAATTTTTACATAATTGGAAGTCAAAAGTTGCACCCAAGGTTGTGAAGAAATTAGAAAAGAATAAAAAATATGCTATGCTGTAGAGAATTGTCTAGAATGGTGATGGAGCATATGAATCTTCCAAACGAGATGCTAAGCATATTGTGAGGATTGGTAGACACCAATCATGTAGTTATCAGGTGTGGGAGCTGTATGGATACCTTTGCAAGCATGTTGTAAGTGTTGTTCACCATTCAAAACAACAGTTGGGGACATATGTGGATGAATGCTACAAGAAGTCTAAATTTATAGTTATATAAACTATTAGAAGACCAATTTTCTACCATATTGTTGATGACAAAAAAACTAATAAACCACCTAGACAAAAGAGCTATGCTTGGAAGACTTAAAGTAGCTAGAAGGAGAGGAGTAAATGAGCCTATGAAGTTAAGAAATCTAAGCAAATCTACTAGAAATGGTTAAGTACAAAAATGTGGAAAATGTGACAATTCTAGTCACAATGTCAAAAAATGTAATAATCATTCATCAACTCAACTAACTCAGAAATCTCCATAAGTATGACACATTCTTTGATTAGTATGTATTTCTTCATATATCTAATGATCATTTCTAACAATCTTTGATTCATATCTATTAGGTCATTCCCGATGTCTCCTTACAAGCTGAACATGTTGTTTTAGCAAGTCAACAAAGCAATATTATGAGTATATTTACATAATCAACCTTTATTGATTTCTTTCAAGATTGAATATTGTTAACAATATGTTTATTTGTAAGTTAGTAGCTCTTCACATAGTTGTAAACAAAAGTTTGGAGAAGTTGATCCACATTCATTCAAACTATCTTTCGAACCAAGAGTTCTAAGGTTTAAAGGACAACCTGGTATAACTTCTCAACAATTACAAACTGAAGCAATGAGGCAGAGATCATCAATGAATCAACCATTACATGATCAACCTTCTCAGTCATGTGGAAATGAGCGAAGTAATATGGTTGACTCACAGACTTTAAATTAATGTTGTCTATATAGATGGATAGATAGCATAACTTTTGTATATAAATGAATTGTGATGTAATCACTTTAATGATATTATTACTTTTATATATAATAAAAAGTACATATTGCTCTAATTGTTTATTATGATATCTTTTTTGTATTTAATTGTTCATGATGAGTTCATATGAACAATTAATTGTTCATAACATTATAAACTATTAATCACGCTTACTAAAGCACCTTCATGAATAACAAAAAAATAAATAAATAATATAGTGCAAAATATATTAGTTAAAATGATGATTTTTCATTCTTCATAATTCAAGTCTTTAAAATAATAGTACAATTTACTTCCAATTGTCCACAACAAACCATATTTTCAAACACATCATAACTACAAAAATCTCTACAATAATTAGTACAACAAATTTCAACTCATTTTTCTCTTTTGTACTTCGTTTAGCCTCCTGCTTAGAATTGGGGACAATAGCAATTTAGGCAGAAGTTAAAATTGGCTTGATAAGTTCTCTATTCAATTATAATCAGAATTTGTCTCTGATTGGATTGAGAATTTTGACTTAGATTGAAGCGATCATAAAATGGTAGCAATAAGAAATTGGTAAGACCTAAATTAAGTCTTGATTGAAAAGAACCAAATATTCCTTAAACAAGTCACTTTAGGATTGGGGTGAGTGACAATAATTAATAAGATAGGAACATCTCACCATTTACCAAAAATTCTACTGCTGACCTGTATAATGAGCATATACAAAGTTACATAATTGACATAATAAGACTTCTACAAAACACAATATCCCTGTCAAACATGCACCTCATAGCTCTTGAACCATTTAAATTCATTAAGAACATAGCATGCACAAAAGAGGTGCAGCACATAATCATAAGCTTGAATAAAAAACCTAAACCCTCATTCATAATGTAGCTAGTAACTAAGGACAAACTCAAAACCAAGGACAGAATTAAAACCAATATACTAGCACAATTTGGTATAAAATCCAACAACTTTTAATTCATTGAATCATCTCACATTCACATTCCATACTCACACTAATCATCGAATTCAACTTCTATAGTCAAACCAATCAAAAGCATTCACAAATTAGACTTCAATTCACATTCAATTCAAATTGAAGACACAATAGATGAGGGTATAAAGAAGTGAAAATCAAAACATTCTACTCCATATCATTGTCTCAGAGCTGCACTCAAATGGAAGAAATGATGAAGATACAACAGATGTTATCTTTGATTCATAATGACGGTGACATTGATCCTCAATTATTAGGAGTTTTCTGACCCTCCTAGATTATTGTTCGCTGAAGAAGAAGACAAATAATGCTATAGATGAAAGAAGATGGGAGATTTGGCACATGGGAGATTAGGAATTGTATGATTAAAGAAGATAGGAGATTAAGAATTGTATGATTGAAGAAGATGGGAGATTTGGCATATGGGAGATTTGGCACATGGGATATTAAGGATTGTATGATTGAAGAAGATGAGAGATTTGGTCATATTAGGGTTGTCTATAAGAACAGGGAAGAAGTGTCTGTTTTTCTTTAAAACGTAGTGTTAAGAGAGGAGATTTGCATCAACAAACTATATCATTTCAACAGGAGACGTTGCATTTTGTTCTTCAAAGTTTAGGGAGGAGAGTTATAGTTTAACAATAAAACACAACATCTCCTCCTCTTTAAAACAAAACACACTGTTTCACTTAGAGGTAAGACCCACCTCCATTAAAAAATTCCACATGACCTTCTAATGGGTCCCACATCCACAAATTTCTAAAAAAATTCCACATTCTATATTTTCAGGCCATGTCAGCAGATAATTGATGATGCCTTAATGTTGTTAGTGGTCAAGGTTCAACTTGAACGTTTTCCAATTTTTAGGGATTATTTTGAACTTTTTACAAATGTCAAGGTTCAATTTGAACATCGTGAAATGTTAGGGGTTATTTCATACATCAATGTAAACGTTAAGCGCTATCCTTTCGCAATACTAGCCTAATCTTTAAAAAAGAGCCTAAAATACCCCAATTTTCAATTTGTTGTGAAAATATCCAAACGTTAAGTTTTTCATTAATGTTGTTGATGTAGCAAACCATGGGTGATTTTTTTTTCAAATCATCTATTTAAAAATCAGGAAAATTAAATTAATATTAATTAATTAAACAAAAACCAAATGATATTCAACTATAAATTCTTTTCTTTGTTCTTCTTTTTTCAGATACAACTCTTCTTTCTTGTGATTATATGTGAATTCAAAGTACAAATTTCTTCTCTCTTACAATTGTATGTGAAGTGTAAATAACTTTTTATTATCTTCATTCTTCAGTATTAACGATACAACTCTTGCGATTGTGTATGAACTAACACTCTCTTATGATTGTGTGTGGATTGTCACCCTCTCTGCACTTTTACTATTATATTATGGTTGGATAAGATTGGGAGTGTCTTCTGTGATTGGAAGTTGAGTTCATCTAACCCTAAGTTAGATCATCATCATCTACATCTACTTGGTGGAGGTTTTGTGGCTTCAACTCAAGACGAATGGGTAATTATGAGGATGAATTTGTCCTGATATATCCATATGGTTGATGAATTTAGTTTTTAAGCATTATACTATTCTGTAGTTGCTTTCTATGCTTGAAAGTTGTTTAAATCTTAATCTAATAGTGTAATTTATTAATGGGCTGCTAGCTTCTAATAGTATTTTTGGTTAGAGTGATTACATCAAGTGATACTATTTAACATTTTTCAACTTCATATGCACTATACCAGAACTAGATGGCAAAATATTAAGAAATTTGAATTCACTTGGTCACCATTTATTGCAAGTTGTTTCAAAAGAACATATGTTTCCTAAATTCAGTGTTGTTGATATTTTCTGGATTTGTTGAGATTCAACCCTATTTTGTTCAATTTTATTAGAGAATGTTTAAGAAAAGAGCCTATAGCATATGGTGAAATATGAGTTATAAACCTAGTGTGCTTTTGATAAGAACTTTCTTTGACAATCTATGATTTTGAAAAGTTCAAATTTGTGAATAATTTTCTTACTTAGCCTTGCATATGTGAAGTAAGTTATATATTAATCAGTTGTAGAAACTATCCAAGATGGATGGAAGGTGGTTAAACTTTGGTTGTAGCTTATTGTAGAGCTATTTAAAGTCACTGTAATCATTTATAGAAGAGAAAGAAGATGGGATTGTAATCAAAAGTTGATTCCTAGAGGATCTCCTATTAGGTTCCCATTTAAGTAAAGAAATATACTATGACTACTAAGATATGTTATGGAGTGTCTTGATCTTCATGTAGGATCATTTTTTTCTCAATTTTATGGTCTTTATTACTTCAGCATTATACTTTCTTTCATCGAAAGCAATCTTTAGATTTGGAATGAATACTACTTCTTTTTCTACCATTTGTGTGTTAGTTCTCTAATTCATGCATGTTCTTGTCAGTTCTCTAATTCATGCATGTTCTTGGATTAAGTTTTACTTTGTCTATATGCTAAAAAGTTTGCTTTGCGATGATACATGTCTATTTGATGTACATTTTACCTGATACTATAATAGTTGTTTATACCTTTCTCTTATATTACATTCATTTTTATTCTAGTAACTACCATAAAGGAGTGACTTTGTAGAGAAATTTAACATGATCTAGGAGGCTCATTCAGTTTTCCCTTTTACCAAATTTATGCATAATACAAAAGACAATCCTCCATGTAATACTCTATTCATTGGCAATCTTAGAGAGAATATAAATGAAGAGGAGCTGAGGAGTCTTTTTAATGTTTTATCTCTAGCTAGCTTTGTGATTGTTTGATGTATTAGTGTGAACTAGCTTTAAGATTCTTATAACACATTTAATCATACTTGACTATTGTGTGTATTATAGAGAGAAAAAAAAGGTGGAAGTAAAATATGTGGCTTTTATTGTGTCTAAACCTGGCATGTACTTAACATGGGAAGTGTATGAAACTGTCGTTAATGGATTCAACAATGTGATTGATTGCTGTTTAAACAATTTAGCATAAGCTGAAAAGAAATACTCTAAATTTTGCCAAGGGAAGGCATTATGTTCAAACGTAAAACTAGTTTTGTAATTTTATTGTTATTATATTTAATATATAATATGGATATCATAATCTTGAGTAATTTTCAAATTCCCTATATTGATTATCCTAATTGCAATGATAAGATCAAGCTACGAATATCAAATGCTAAGCCTAATATTGGTTAACATTTTTATCAATGTAATAATACAAATGTCAGTATTACCCTTATGTTTTTATTAACGCATTATGTTATGAATATTTCAATTATAACTTATATAATATTAATGTTATCGTTCAAATTGTAGGTGTCTTGTAGGTATATAGTATTGGTAAAAGAGTTGAAGCTTTATTATTGTCAAAAAAATTTCCAAACATCTTTTGTAAGTTGGGGTAAAACTTTTATTCATTGCACGTAAGAGGTGAGTTTATTTGTTAATTAATAGATATTTCAAATTTTGACATAATTATGATAATTGTGTTTGAATTTTTATAATGTAGGTTCCAAGTGACTATATCCTACACGTCTAATGCTTTTTAATATGAACCTGCCTTGTAACAATATGTGAAAGAGTAAAACAAAATGGGAAGGAGTTGCATTTAATTGACCCTTATAGATACATGATTTGTACTTATTATATCTGATTATGAGAGATCATTGTACTCATAAGAAATCTTTAATAGTTGAAACATGCTGTCTTTTGTACATTTAAGTTGATATTATCAATATTTAAATAGGTTATGATTATGGTAATTAAATTTTTTGGCCTATGTATTTATTTTCTCTTTGACAGACTAGTAACGTTATTTTACCAATATCTAATGATGGCTTCAAGAGGAAAATTTCTTTTGAAATGTAAAGCACAAGAGATTTCCATTAAATTGGACATGTAATATGTGTCAATTGAGAATGGCCAATATATATTTCCAAATCAATTATTCAAGAAATTCTAATATGTCTATCCATAATCAAGAAAGTTATCCAATACAGTCAAACATCCCTATCTATATCCAAATCACAGATGAATCTATTAAATGTCTCTTATTTATTGTTATGAACAATCTTACACTTTGGCCTTGTAGTAACACAAAAAGTGTTAGGATTCTTTGCTTTGAAGTCATCATAAGCCTTTTTTTTGATATATTTTGTAATTGCTCCATTGTTTCATCAACTTCTAATTTTGTTGTGCAATTAATCATTTGCCAAAATAAACTCACATATGTTGCAATTTAGACCAATTGGCATGTCGAGCACATTTTTAGTGCTTTGCTTTTAGGAAGAGATTCTTTAATGCATCTACTGAACCTAAAAAAATATGAAAGCAAAACATTATAATGTAAGTATAATATAATAATTCAAAACACATGTACTAATAAATAGTACCAATATCATAAATTTTACCTTTTATTAATCGCTTACAAATGTCCATGAATTCCCACTAATGTTTAGATGATCATCAAGAAGACTTCAAAATCAATGCCAAGATTGGTAATTCTCCCCCTTAACCATAACCCAACATATAGGGTAAATCTAATTGTTTCCATTTCATCCAACAATAGCTAACAAAGCCTCTCCAAAAAATGTCTTCAAAAAACATCCATCAAGCCCTATTATTTTTTGATAACCGCCAAGAAAACCATATGTCAATGCAATAAATCCCATGTAAAACCTTAAAAATTGGTTATCCAGACTTTTCTTCAAGTTCATTTTGAATCACGAACTGGCCTTCTTTATTAGCCCACCATAATTCTTATCCATGAAACCACAATTTTGCATAATGTCCTCCATTAATCCCTATAGCATCATAGTAGATTCCTATTTAGCCCTATAACATTGAGTTTTAGTCACTTGCAATGCATACTTAGTTTAAAGATTACTTAGTTTATAGATTACTTAGTTTAGGTGAGCTAGTAAGATTTCACGGGAGTGTACGGTTGACTCATGACCATGCATGGCCTCTTTAAGGGCTCAAGACCATAAGCCATTTTTACATGGGTGTGACAAGGAGTGTCATGCCCATACAACTTATGTCAGTGTCATGCCCATACAACTTATGTCATGGGCATGAGAGATGTCTCACGGCCATGATAATTTCATGTATGGTCGTGAGCCTTTTTTCTTCAAAATGCACTCTTCATTTTTATGCTTTTTCTTGTGTCCTCTTCTTTTAATCCTTCTTCTTCTTGCTCCACGGAGATAAATGAGTGTGAATCTTAGGAAGACAACTCAAATATTATGCTTTTGACTCACTTTAACTCTTTCACTTCCGAATTGTACCTAAAACTAAATATGAATTAAAGTGAATGTCTTAAGCATTTTATAGCATTAATCACTAAGTGTTATGGAATAAATGTATAATCAATTAAGCACATATCAATTTCTCCCACACTTAGCTTTTGACCATCCTCAGGAAAAACATCAAAATCAAAGTTACAGACCTAAAACATTTACTCTTTTCCTATATTTCCCAAGAATATATATAGTCATAAGTAAAGAGAAATAACTTCCAACACTATAGCAAGAATTCAACATTCAAAGCTTCTACTCATGATTAATCAACATTCATCAGGAAACTAAGTGATCTAAAGGTAGACTCGAAAAATACGTTTAAATAAGATAGTTTTATAGGTACACTCAAATACCATTCATGATCATTCCACAACTTTGCAAATCATTTCATTTCTCCACTACTAAGGTTCACATGTATAATCATGAATCAAGGGACTTTTTAGGGTTGTAATATGGGAAAGGGTTAAAGTGAGATGTATTTAGGTAATGTAGCATAAAAGCCATCAAAGCTAGTGAAACAAAAGTAACACTTAATGCAACATCAAAAGCAAAAACTAACATTCATTCAAAACTGGATACCATCAGTTACGATGAAAAAACTATGTTTCATAGCTCAAATTCAAGCTCTCACACCATAAACTACATATAACCATTCGGAAGGGATTAATCATACAATTAATGATAATACATTGAAACTACACGGAGTGATCCTTCAAAGCCACATCTACCTCATATACATTATACTTAAATCACCCATTCAATGCAACTTTAGGAGGAGAAATTAATCATAAATAACTTTGCAAAACATATGCATTTCCTCCTTAATACTTTTATTAAACATTTTTCTTTTTTTCCTCTTTTCTCTTTCGTCTTTTCTCTTTTTTCTTTTGCTTTTCTCTTTTTCTTTCTTTTTCTTTTCAATTAAAAATTGAAAGAAGCTACATCAACATGGGAATTTTATTGATAAGACATAAAATGGCATCCCAACAATTATAAGCATCCCACACATATGCATAACCCACACTTATACTCTTATGCATCCATAACCATCAACAATCACAAATTCTCCACTAGTTTAAGGCTTGGGTAAAACATTTGAATAGGCTTAAAGTAGGTAATGTGGTTAGCAAAAGACAAATAAAGCTCAAGAGGGCTTAACAAAGGAAAATTATGGGTAGGCTATTTGGCTAATGTAGGTTTTAAAAACAAAGAATGCCTATATAATTTTTCATGTAAATGCATGTGATAAAAATGTGGTCTTGAATAGAAAATCAAAGTAAAGTCAGGATGTATATGTCATGAAGGTCAAACATAAACAAAAGACAATAAGACTGATATGGAAGTGTTAGTTTAATAAGGCTTAAAATCTCATGGGCTTGTGTCTACCGTTAGTCACTACTCTTGTAAAGATGATGCACATTAACCAATCATAAAAGCAAGACTACATGCTAAAATTGCCATGTATTTTTCTATTCAATTCACTCTCTAATCATGATTATATAATCCTAGAAACAATAGAAAAGTGAGAAATTGTTTATGTGTTTGTTTGATTCTCTCTCTCTTTTATTGAAAACTTAAAAACACGTAAGAAACAAACAAACTTAAAAACACACATACATATAAGAAAGAAATGTGAAAATGAAAAGAAAAAGAAATTAACTTCCCTTGGGTTGCTTCCCAAGCTGTTCCTTTGTTTTTTATCGCTAGCTCTATTCCTCATTTTCCTTATCATATGACAAAATTATGATCTTCAGGTGTCACATGCACTTCCTCCTCACTACGTTCTTTAGGATAGGGCCTTAGTTAATGATCATTCATATACATTGGCTTCCCTATCTTCAAATTTTCAATCTTTACTAAGTCCATGCATTATGGAAATATCTCGAAAATTTCTTCACCCTTTTTTTCCTAGTTTAATTTCTCCAATTTGTTAGGTTAAGGTCAAGGGTTAGTTTTACAACAATTATGGACTCAGTACTCACCTTTGAGCTGAACTATGTATCCTTTTTTTCTTCTTCAAGCTCTTTCTCCACTTCTTCTTCAGAAGCAATTCCTTGAGTAGTATTCTTAAGATTCTTAAGCTCCTCTTCACTATGTAAGGTCTCTACATTAACATTCCTTAGGTACACCTCAGATTGAGATAGTTGCATCTCTTCACTTTGTGATGCTAGGCGGTTGATAGCCTCTTCTAGTTAACCCACCTAGCTTACCAAGTTTTGGATTTGAGATGTTGTATCTTGCTAGAATTATATCATATCCTCTAAACATTGAAAAGTACTAGTAACAAAAATATTAAATAATTCTTCTAGAAATGTATCTGAGTCATAATAAGAAGCTTCTAGTCTATATAGGAATTATTGTGCATCCCGCAAACTCTTAAGGAAGTAATTTTGCTAGTTATCTCATCCATAACTAAAGTTAGTATGATCATTCTAATCTGAGCTATAAGATTGGGAATATGATTTATGAAAGAAACTACTTCCTTCAATGTATTTTTTTAATTTTTTTCAACACATAAACACTAAACAAAAAATGAAAAGATCAAGAAATAACTGACAAGAAACTAATTATAAACAAATAAGTACAAAATACCAATTAAAATAAAGAACAAAAGCTGAAACACCACTCCCTAACAATAGTGTCAAAATTGACATAGCATGATGTAAGACTACACAAAATAACTAAACCTAAAATTATAACTAGTGGTAAGTCTAGGTTGATCCCATAAAAAGTGTTCAGTTAACTTTGGAAAATAAAATAATCAGTGTTTAGGTTATAGGGGGTTTTGTTTTATTTTCAAATAAGAAAAAAAAACTCAACTAATGAAAACAAATTAAAGAAAACATTCAAAAATGATGAAAGCGAGGAATTCAATATGGACCCGGTCATCCCTTCTATCTTGACCTACACTTAATTAAATATACTTCATTGAATTATTGTACCTGTCCTAGTAAATATTAAACGTAGCTTAACAATAAGCTCTGTTAATCCCTAAGAAGAGAAAAATAACAAACACAGTGAAAGAAATGTTTAACTGGGTTCTTCGGCGCTAATATCACCTTCGAACTGGGTTGGGAAATCCTATCCTATAAGGGAGCCATAGGTCCATACATCTCATGCATGGCTATGCAGTGGAAGCATTGGAATCAAAATTCCAACCCCATGACATCCTAAGAAAAATCCAGAATCATATGTATTTAATAGATAGAATTAAAAGAACATGTAATTAACATTGTGTACCTTAAAGGAAAGCTCCTCCTTTCTTACTTCTTCTCCTTATTTTGGGTTGTTACAAACACCAAACACCTTCTTTGGCCTTTTGAGAGCATGAAAAGATGGAGAATAATAGTGTGTAAGGGTGGTTAGAGCATCAAACAAAATGAATTCAAGTAGAAGCTCAATTAAGAGTTAGATCATAATCAAGTTACATGCAATTAAACTCATGCAATAATTGCATAAAATTGCATGAACAAACCTCAAAATCACTCCTCTTAACCTCCAAAACTCTTCTAGACCCTTAGCCTCTTAATGGAGTGTGTTTTTGGTTGAATTTCATTGTGTGTACATAAGTGAAGAACTCACTTATGTACCACCTGTCATAAAGTGGGTCACAAGCGAGACTTGCTTAAAATGACAGTCATGCACACTATGTTTTCTATTTGATCTTTTATGCATGTGACCCTTAGGTTCCCAGTTATTTTGGGCACTTGAATTAACTCTTAATCTGAACATATCATGAATGTTTTGATTCCACTTAAATTAACTCTTAATCCAAGCAAATCATGCAGGGATTTATGATGTCAATGTACCAGAACATAAGTGGATTAACACACGAATTCTTCTATAATTAATTATCTAAATTACGAACCTGTCCATAGATAATTACCGTGCAATTCATCCCTTTATCATTCCATACCCCAATTAGTTTGGAGTATGGGCTATATGTCAACTCCCACTATACTAACTACGTCACATCTAGTCCAAGTTATGTTAGTTCTTATCTTGAGACCTCATTACTCTATGTGTCATCGAAGACTCTCTTCATGACACATAACTGCTCTGGCCAGACACTCTAGAGGAATGACCCCGACAAGAGGTCATATATATCATCTCCTTTTATTAGGAGTGGTGAATCTTTTATTAGCTACGCAATTACCTTCGAATACCAATAGTTGTACCTAATCACCACCTTATAAGTGAACTTGTCTTGAGGCAACAAGGACTGGTGTCAAAGTATAGGATCAGTATCCAAGATATCCTTGAGTGCCTTAAGTATAAGGATATTTGCACCATTGCTATGATGAGATTGATCACTAAAATTTGATAGATTATCCGTATGATAATTTTATAGCAGGTCATCTAATGTACTTACCACTCTTAGTAACATCCACATATTAATTCTAAACATTTCATGATTACAGTTTATGAGATCTACTGCTTGATCAAATCAAGGAATATAACATGTGCTAGTCTATTAGGATTAACAATGTCTTGTCTCATTACTCATATGACTAAGGATAATTTAGATATTAACATAATTGCACGTGATAAGAACCTTATTATCATGATCTCATTATGATTTCCTTCATGTTATCTTTTGTATCATGGACTTCATTAAACCGATTTAATATTGAGATCAATTCATAAATAAATGAACATCAAATTAATCAAAATTTCCTTTCACTTTATTAATAAAAATAAAGTTTGTACAAAAGTGCTAAAGGCGATTGCCTTTAGAGCACTACTCTAACATATCCCTCCATTAGTCTCCAAAGAATGAGAGTTCTATCCCTCTTTCACCTCTCAAAACCCTTGGAATGATTCCTCAACATTTCATACATTTTCTACCATCAAAATGATGTATTTATACTAAAAAATAAGATTTCAGGTAAGCTGGCAAGATTTTACGGGGTGCATATGTAACGCTCCACTACCATAGATTATATACCGGAACACCCTGTGGATATTCTAGTATATAACCTATAATAATGGCATGTTAGGGCAAACACGTATCCAACTTAATTATGGCATCATCTATTGTACATAAAATTCACCGTATTCTGAAAACCAAACTACATTCCTCATTTCATTTCATAAAAACCAAACTTACATTGTAGCTTTACAAACCATCTGAATATATACAGTGTCAAAA
This sequence comes from Erythroxylum pedicellare, assembly GCA_027563575.1. Taxonomy (NCBI): domain Eukaryota; kingdom Viridiplantae; phylum Streptophyta; class Magnoliopsida; order Malpighiales; family Erythroxylaceae; genus Erythroxylum; species Erythroxylum pedicellare. The sequence continues at coordinate 25,567,763 of JAOQMP010000004.1, forward strand.
CTAAGTATCTTACATGAGAAATTTTACAAAAGCTTTTATCTAATTCATCAATCTCAACTAACTGACCTTTGAGCCATTGCTTCACAAAATACAAGAAACAATCTTCTTGTAGAGTCTCCCTTTCTCTAGTGTCCTCTCTCGGACCTAAAAAGTCAACATTACAATTTTAATGAGTTTTACGAACTCAGTGAGGTAACCATCTTCGATGGTTCACCCAATTCATATCACATATCAAGTCGTATAATTAGATAATTTCACATTACAATTCAATCACTCAATCACACTTAGTAAGTGTATACATAATGCATATGTGACCCATTTTTAATTATTTTGTTGTTGTGACTGAGTACCTAAACTGACCTGTATCTATTATGGATACCGAGCTCATCGTTACTGTCCCTTACCTGTTGCGGATATAGGGCTCATTATACATATCAAGCTTTTAGCTCTATACCACATTTCGGAGCTTTAAGCTCATTTTCAGTGGCTACTTGTGTCACAACTACCTTTAACTAATCATGCATTTATGTATGAAATGCATCACATTTACATTCAATCAATTATAATTTCAATCATTCCCATTCTTAATCTCATTCCCATTCAATCACATTTTTAGTCCCATATACATGTATCATCGGACCTTAGTCCGGCATTCAATAAACATGTTGAGTAACACATATTTCACCAAATTTACATTCAAGGAATACTTCAATATCACATTCATCAATCAGAATTCTTCGGACCTTCATGTCCGAAATCAGTACAAACATTTCATTCCACATTTAGAACAGAATTTACAACAAACAAACATTAAGTGAGACCGTCTAGGTTACTCACAATATGCTTCAGAAAGCTATTGCCTTGAAGTCCCGATAATGTCTGGATGTTGTCACTCAATATGCTCCTCTATAACATATAATACATACACACATCACAATTTGCACAATTATGAATTCATCTATGTGCATTCATGTATACCAAATATGTAAAATGCATGTTCATGACAACTCTGGGTTCCTTATCTTTATTCTTATCACAATATTCATTCATATATCAATACCCAATTGATCAATCCAGATTTGTCTAAAAACATACTTTCGGGTCCACTTTGTATGATTATTCTCATCAAGAAAGTGAAGTAATTTGATAACACTTCCTTCTAGAAACTCCCACGTCTTAAGTTTCTAAGGACTCAAAATAGTTCAGACTATTCTTAATTATAACAGTACTCTGTACTCAACTTCAAGCCAGATTTTGGAATTCTCAGAGATAGAACTGAAATTTAATTTCTCCAGAAAATTTGTATCCATTTATCTCTAGTTTAATCTAAATCAAAAATAATTCCATTTGGAAATCCATAGACCAAAATATGGCCAAAATACCGAAGTATGTTTAGTGAAGACACTCCATTTATCATATTCCAATACACTTTATTAGTTTCATCCTAAATTCATCAATCATTCTTTATCGAAAGAATTCAGATGGTCATAAATTTTTGTGTAGAGGAAGAAAAATGTGTTATGAGTTTGTTGGTTTAAAAATCAAGTCATTTGGAGGTCGAAAGAAGAAGTTATGGTCAAAAGAGTGAAGAATGTTCAAAACTGTCAAAAATCACAGCACCTTTACTGTGCAAGATCGTGCAATTCCAATTGATCCTCTTATGTCATGATTGTGCATGTGCACAATCTTGCAACCCCTTCATGAAGCATGATCGTGCACTACCTTTTATTCTAATTTCTTTCAAATCTTCCCAAAACAGACCTTTGGGTCAATTTTGTATGGACATTTGGATAAGGAAAATGAAGGCTTTAGGCAAAAAAATCTTCTAAACAACAATTGTTCCTTTATGTCTTAAGTTTTGAATGAAACTAATTCCATGCAATTTGGTTCTAAATTATGAAAGTTATACCTAAAATACCATGGATTGTTCCCAAACCACGACATAATCCAAAACTCAAATTCAAGCTCTTGAAACTATTAGAGACATAATTCAATCTCGATTTTTCATGAAAAATATAGCCTTATGTCTATAATTTAATACAAATAAAAAATTATCTCATTTGGATAACTACAAAACAAGTTATGGCTAAAATACAGAAGCTTAATCAGTGGAAATGTTATAGCTAACATATTCAAGAAATTCTTCTTTCACTTTTTTTTTCAAATTTTTAAATCCTACCTTTTACAACTAACACATATTATGCATAAATCATCTTTTCTACTTCCATTTCAGCCTCAATCATTCACAAACATATCCAAAATCCTAGATTAAAACTCACACATCAAAACAGATCACCATTCACGCATTTCATCATTTTTCTGCATTTTCATCTTTGCTCCAATTAACAACACCATTTCAGTCCAATTTAAACATTATCAAGATGCCATTTACAAAACCATAACGATTTGAAACTCAACTAACTTGAGGTAGCTAAATTCCTAGCAATGAGAGTGGTTTTAGTGGATGAAGAAATTCCAGAATAAACAGTAACAAACACTCTTTATATGGACTGAAATTCTTACTTTGATGTAAGAGTCAATCAGCTTGGTTTTCGGTGATAGATGAACAATTGAAAGAGAGTTTTTAGTGATGAACAAACCAAATGAAGAACAACACAAGCTGCGGAAAATTTTTCTTCCTAAACACTTGATTACGTGTATTACTAATTCACTGCCACATGTCATTAATGCATGTAGGCCATTTGTCACTAATTTATCAGTCCATATGTCACATTATAATTGGTCCATATTTCTACATTTTGCCTAATGCAAAAATACTCCAAATTTTCAAAATACCCGAAATATTACCAAAATTGCCAAATCAATGTTAATACAACCCAATTTAATTTTTAAGACAATTAAAATCCATAATTCCCATTTATCAATCAGTTTTACCCAGAAATGTCAGTGAATGCATATACAACCATATTAATGTGCAAAAATTAATATTCTCGTGTATGTGTATGCCACATTATGCATAAGCATGAATTATGCTTCCTAATTTCTCATTAACCTCTTTTAAACACTACTTTAACCTTATCATAAGTAATAGGATGTTACAACATGGTTGACTCACGGCAGTGCATAGCCTCCTTGAGGGCTCATGGCTATGAGCCATTATTGCATAAACGTGACAAAGAGTGTTTCATGCCTATGCAACTTATGTCATGGGCATAAGAGGTGTCTCATACCCATGACACAATTGTCATGGCAGTGAGAGATGTCTCACGACCATGACAATTTTATACAAGGCCATGAGCCATTTTTCTTCAACATACACTCTTGACTTTTATGTTTTTTCTTCTCTCCACTTCTTTTAGTCCTTCTTCTTCTTACTCCATGGAAACAAATGAGTGTGAATCTCAGGAAGACAGCTCAAATATTATGCTTTTGACTCATTTTAGTTCTTTCGCTTTCAAATTGTACTTAAAACCAAATATGAACTAAAGTAAATGTCCTAAACATTTCATATCATTAATCACTAAGTGTTACGAAATAAATGTATAATCAATTAAACACATATCAATTTCATTTTGTTCTAATACCCCACCATAATGAAACCTAAAATTCATCAACATCTTCATTACAAAGAATTTTACTATTAGTTTCTAACAAATCAAAATTGCAAGCATTAATATGGAAAGTTGAAAGCCTAGCTAGAGTAGTAAGAATAAGACAAGCATTATGTTTTTTAAAAAGGAATTAATAACCATCATTGAAAAAGTCATAAACATCCTTTAAAAGGAGTAAACCATTTGAGTAGTTTACAATGGAAAATCGGTGTATTGGGAAATTCAATTAAGAATTGAATGTAATCCACCAGTGAGCTATCGTCTATAACTTCACTTTATGTCTTCTTAATAGGATCAAGGACTTAGTTAGGAGAAGGTGGATTGATCTCCTAAGGCACTTTAGGACCTTTAAAAGGCTTACTAGGGATGGTGACCGCATTAGCTAAAGGATGAAAATTGTCAGGAGAAAGTAAAGTAGAGATGGATATTTCCAAAAATCATAAAAAAAGAAGTTTTAAGTTCAAAATGAAAGAAAGAAGGTTAGGTGAGAAGATAAAGCATGGGACAAGGAAAATGTTTGAAGTTTGAGAAGCTAGAAACAAGGCTGGGGAGGTTATGAGAGAAAGCAAGAGAGCTAGAAGCATTCTAATAAGCAAAGCTTTAGTAGTTAAATGAACTAAGAGATCTAACTAAAGAAGTTAGCCAAGCTAGTGAAAACAAATGTTAAGGAAAAACTTAAGAGCAAAGCAAGAGATTATGACAGAAATATACTATATGAAATAGTGTAATCACAAGCACTATAGTAGGTAGAGGTAGTATGATAGTGATGCTGAATCTTTTAACAAGCATGAGAGTGATAGTGAAAACAAACACTATGTTCCAAAAATCAACAATTTGATAAGTTATTCACCCATTAGTCAGAAAAGATAATTTAAAAAGATTTAACAGAAAACACTCTACCATTGGGTAGAAAAAAGCTAAAAACTTCAAAAAGATCACTTGATTAGCAGCTATTGTATAATATTGACAAATTCATGAAACAGATGAACCAGTACAATAGACTCATTTAATCAAACCAAACCCCTCTAATCAACCTTGTAATAACATAAAAGAGAAAAACAAAATCCAACATCTATAAACGCTCACCTTTAAAAAGAAAAGAGTAAGGAACCCAAAATCTTGAAACAAACTTGCCAAGAATTTCATAAATTTTCAGTCGTTACCATCGCAAAAGAGACCTAAAAATAAAACTTCTTTAAAATGAAGCCATAGGACAAAAGTCAAATTTTAATTACCATAGGACCCTTGCGAGTGATTCTCTGGAAATGGGAATCTTCAACCATAAGAGAGTAAAGTTGTATATTGAATTCAAGCAAAATTGCAAGAGGTGATAATTGTATCTGAAATTGAAGAATAAAGAAAAAAGTTCATAGTTGAATATCATTTAGTTTTTTGTTTTATTAATTAATCTTTAATTTAATTTACTTTTACCTTAATTTATTTTTAAATAAATGAATTGGAAAAAAAATTAGGCCACATGTCAAACACATGGCATGTAAAAAATTAGACGTGGTTTGTTGCGTTAGGAACATTAACGAAAAACTTAACTTGTGGAAGTTTTCGCAATAAATTGAAAGTTGGGGCATTTTAGCTCTACTCTTTAAAGATTGGGTTAGTATTGCAAATTTGAGTAAATTTTGATATTTATTTTATAATTAACCCTTTTTTTACAATTAATATTGTTGATTATCAGATCTTTGAATATGAGTTTTGAAGAAAATTTTCATTGACAATTAAAGAAAATAGTTTAAGATTGATGTTACGAATATTATACCAGACATGATATCTGATTTGGTTCTAGTACAATACAATATTGATACCGGTCAATAATGGGTACCGTTTTAGATAATTTTTTAAAATTATAAAATAATTTCTAAATTTTATAAAATTGAAAAATAATCCATCAATGTATTTTTTATATAATTTTTTACTTTATTTCAATTATATCATAAGAAATCATAACAATATAACTTTGATATGGCAAATACTTCTTTATTTTAATTAATATTATTTTCACATATTTCTTATAAATTAAAATAAATTTAATTCCAAATATTATCTTTACATATTTGAAAAGTTATTATAATATTTTTCATATGTATATATTAAAAAATATTATCAATATAAAATGTATAAAATTTTAAAAATATTAAATTTGATTGTATTAAACTAATATATTTAGTTATGTAATATATAATCACTTTATATAAGTCTAATGACATAAAAAAATGTATTAATACGTTCTTATTTGTATTTTCTATAGAATAAATTATAGACAATTTTATTACTTTCTTTTTTATGTATAAGTAATTATTATGTATACAGAATTTTTTTAAAAAAAATTCAATTTAGACTAATTTTATAAATTTTAAAATTTTAACTGATATTTGACTGATATTTTAATTACTAGTCGGTGCCAGTCTAAAAAGTTGATATTGATCAGTACTAGAGTCTAGTACGAAACTTTCTTGTTCAGTACTGTTTTTGTCGATATGGAATGGTATTCTGAACAATGGTAGAGCTTATTTCAAAAAAATTAAAATTTTACATTTTGTTGGAGATCTAAAATATTAGGAAAATAGGAGATTTTAACAAATGTTTTTAGGAGATCTTTATTAATTGTTGAATTAAGAAAGAAGAAAAAAAATCATTACATAATTCTATTTAAGATCTCTTTTTTTAAACCAAATATAAATATAGTGAAAAATAAAGTTTTATATTAAATATTTTCAACATTTTTATTTTCAATTCGATGTTCATTTAAAATAAAAATTTGTACAAATACATCATATCAAATAATTAATTGGTTTCTAATTTACAGGGGGTTCCACCTTTATAAACAATAAGAATAGATGTTTCAATTATGAAATTGAACTTAGATAATCAATATATTAGGGAAATGATAGGGAACTCTTAATTTATAAACATTATAATCTTGTTGGGTTTGTATTAAATTAAAAACAATAGGATTACTTGGTCCGGGTCCGGGTCCGTCGATGACAATCGATTATTAACTTTTAGTTCTTTAATTTCCTGCCATTTCTCCTCCACGCAGACTTCTTTCCGGTTGTCTCTCTTCTCTCTTCTCTCTTCTCTCTTCTGCTCTAGATCTTTTAGAGTTGCATGTTGGATTTACATTGTACTTGTTCTTCTTGTTGGAGTTAAAGATTCCTTCTTTTTATCTTCTCAATTCCCAGATTGAGAAGGGTAGATTAATTTTGAGGAGATCTGTTGAAGATTTTGGTGGGTTTTAGGTTCTTTTTCATTTTCTGATTTGTTAATGACATATGAAGCTAGGAAAATTGGACTTTTATCATGTTTGATTGGTCTTCTCGGAAGGACTGAATCTTACTATTGAGTGTTAATTTAAATCTAGGTTTCGGATGATCATTGAAAAATCTTCTTTCTTTTTCTTTCTAGAGATGTATAGTTGTCTCATGTCATCAGAGTCATTGAGATCTTCGTTTTCATTTGTGAGAGTCCTTAGCTGTTGTCCTTTCTCTTCTCGTTCATTTTAGGAGATAGATTGTCTCATTGCTGTTTGTAAATTTAAAGAAGAAAAGATCTTCTGCATCAATATTAATACTACTGGCTCTCTGCTTGTTATGCTTGATCATGTTCAGTTTTAGAATTTCTAGCTGCAGTGAACCCTGCTGACATGTTCAATATTAAAGTTTTGTTAGGTTATATTTTGTGGGAAGTAACATCTAATTTCTTTATGGAATCCTGATCAGAAGACAAGTACGAGATGACTCAGCAAGGATTGATATATAGCTTTGTAGCAAAAGGAAACGTTGTGTTGGCTGAGCACACTTCATATTCAGGGAACTTTAGTACCATTGCTGTTCAGTGCTTACAGAAACTTCCTTCAAATAGCAGCAAGTACACATATTCTTGTGATGGCCACACATTTAACTTCTTACTCGACAGTGGATTTGGTATTGTTTTCTTCTTGTAAGGGTAGACGCGATCTCTGTTACGGGTGAAATATATTGTTAAGGTGTTCTTTCTTGGATTTGCAGTTTTCCTTGTTGTCGCTGACGAACCGTTTGGGAGGAATGTGCCATTTGTGTTTCTTGAACGGGTGAAAGATGATTTTAAGGAGCGCTATGGAGCAGTTATGAAGAATGGGCACCCACTTGGGGATGATGATGATGATGACGACGATGACTTGTTTGAAGATCGATTTAGCGTCGCCTACAGTCTTGACAGAGAGTTTGGGTATGCATATGTTTGTTATCTCAAACTTTAATGTTTTCTTTAAGCTTGCGCTTCTTTCCATATTTTGCTTCCTTTTTTAGGCCAAGGCTCAAGGAGCATATGCAGTATGTTATGAACCATCCAGAAGAGATCTCTAGAATCTCCAAATTGAAGGCTCAGATAACAGAAGTCAAGGGAATTGTGATGGACAACATTGAAAAGGTCTGTTGGGAGTCGTAGGTGATTTAAGCTCCTGTTTTAATATCCAAAATAATTGAGTAGACCTTTTGGTCATAAAATTCACATCATTATCACTTCTAAGGGATATATGCAAACTCTATTGCTGGTTTCATTGGCTAACATGCAAGATTGTAGGTTTCTGTTAGTTTCTTCTCTGCATGTTAGCATAAACGAAACACTTTCCAGAAATAGTGCTGTCAATTGGAAACTGCTTCTTGAGATATTTGAGCTATATTAGTTTGGCATGCATGTTTTGGGACAATTTCTTGCAATATCATGATTGTTGAAGATCATGTTACCATGTCAGTAAGAGGATCTAGAGTTGGAGAGGATAATTGAATCAAACTAGGTTGAATGTATAGTTCATTGGAACATGTTACTGTGGATGTCAATGTCTGGAAGACCTGTGGAAAGTCTGTTTACCTATCTTAACCTCTTTTATATTGTTGGGAGCTTAGCAACTTATACCGGTTTTCTCCAAAAAAAAAACTTATACCGGATTGAGTTGGTCTGATGCAGAATTTCTAGGCTTATAATGGTGTGGATTTGAACTGTTGAAGGTAATGATTTTGGTGCAACAAGTAAAGCTGAACTAATAAAAGTTCTACATCTGGCTTCTACTTTTTTCTGAAAGAAGCCTTTTAAACTTCAAGTTGGTCATATAACAAGTTTCTGAAAACTTTAACATCTAGACTCAGTTCAAATAGGTTAGGGTCTATTGTACTTGCTCTTCTGTAGATAATTGCATTTATAAGAATTTTTTATCCTTGAGGAAATGCAAGTTCTTAAAGAGTGTGTTAGCTGACTCATTTTATGCCTAGTTTACTCGGAAACTCTTACACGACCAAAAGGATGGCTTGCTAATCGCATGGTATTTAGTTGAAATATTTAACTATAGGTTGTCAGTCAATTATTTTTGTGGTTGGTACCCATGTAACAGTAAAAGCAGGATTCTTTCTTTTGTGTTTCCTCTTGTCCAAGTCTTCATTCCAAATGTTTTTTTCAAAATATTGAGATTAATTGAGCTTTCACATATGAATTGATCAACTGGATCATCAATAGGATGTTAAGGCAAGAGAAACAATTTAATTTGTATGTGGAGTTTTGGGGTAACAGTGAATTGGAGCATGAGCAGAGCTTTCCAGTAATGTAAACGATTGGCTATTTGGTGTATTCATAGAAGTCTTTGAAATGAATCCTTTTCTTAGATTTATCGAAAAGGTCAGTTTACAAGAGACTAGTGCAAAGGGGATTTCCCGTTGGACATTATGGACCATGGATAAGCGATTAAAGAGAGTATGTGAAGCATGATACAGATATAATGTTTGATAAGCTTCAATGATATGAGAAATTCTGTTAATGCTTTGTATAGACTATGTTTGCTTCTTGCCAAGATATGTGCAATGTATTTGAAAGCTTTCCTAAATATGGGCTTGCTACGTAATACGTTAGTTATCCACCATTTAATCTGGTAAGGGAAGAGATTAGGCTTCATTTGCTAAGATAAAATTTCTCTGTTTTCATTTTTCATTCCCATGTTATGTCATTTTTTTAAATAAAGTTTATATTTTCTATCTTGTCAATTTTAACGATATGTTTTACAATTACAAAATAAATATGTTTCCAAAATAAGTTGTAAGTAAAATTTTCTTTTCAGGAAACAAATTAAAGAATTATCTTCATTTGCTACCATGTTCAGTTTGGAAAAAAAAAGAGAAAACAGCTAAGATGTTTTGCGAAATAGAATGAGAATGAAGTGTCAGAAAAATGTTCTCCGAGGAAACATTTATTTTGAACCACCACAGATTTTCAATTTTTTCCTTGTTTTTGTCGAAGTAAGTAAGAAATCTCTGTTTCTGATATCAAACTTTACTTTAGTCTTTGACTTTGGAAATAACAGCAAAAGGAAGCAAAATTTTCCAGATCCAACTGGCCTTAGTCTCCTTACCTGAGGGGGGAGACAGGGGTGGAGGTGATGGGGATGGTGTTGGTGTTGGTGGTGGCATGCAGTTTGAAGATTTTTATAAGTGGTCCTAAAAGTGATGATATATCCTGCATTTTTATTTGGTTTTACGTTGGTTTCTCAGCATGTTGCCAATGGTCAAATAATTCTTTGGTTCTATCTAAAGTATGGCTCTTCCATCAGTTTGTTAGGACATTTTTTTTGTACTTTGTGTGTGTGTGTGTGTTTGTAAAATGAACAGTTTGTTAAGACTTAGTTCACAGTATGACAAATTACTTTGTGCTACATACGGGAACCAACAAGAATATGAAGATAGAAAAGGCTGTCTTATGAAGGCAGGTTGCGTTATATCATTGTGGGGATTAAATATTCCCAAATGATTTCCATTCAAGCAGGCTGGTGGTTATGAATATTTTGTCTGAAGCTGTTATATTGGATTGAATTGCAGGTTTTGGATCGGGGGGAAAGGATTGAACTTCTGGTAGATAAGACAGAGAACCTGCAGTTCCAGGTATATATGCTAGATTGTATTGCTTGTTTAGTTTTTGAAGGGTTATGACTTCTGTGGGCTCTTTTTTGCATCAAGGCTGATAGCTTCCAGAGGCAAGGAAGGCAACTGCGGAGGAAGATGTGGCTGCAGAATCTCCAAATGAAGTTGATGGTGGGAGGGGCAATTCTTATTCTGATCATCATACTGTTGTTTCTTGTCTGTGGAGGCTTTAAGTGTTAGATAGCAGATTGTAGAAAATGTAAAAAAGAAAAAAGAAAGAAGAAAGAAAGCGATTATTTTCATTTAAGATGGGCATAAGTTGAGCACTGTAATTAAAGCTTTGTATTTTGTGATGGGCCTTGTTAATACCATATGTTGATGTAGAGGATTGGACATAGCAGCCAATGGATGCTTCACTTGTAGCATCTAATCGTTTGCCTAGAAATTCCGTTGGTCGAACGTGTGCTCCATGTGTACATTTATGTTGAAGGATGCGGAGGAATCACAAGTAGTGTGTAAAAGACATTGGAAAGAAGCCTATGATAATGAATAATTCATTTGAATCTTGTTCTTTAGAAAGTAACGAAGTGGTAGGATCATTTATAACAAAAAGGTTATAGAATGAATTTGACGCAATCTTCCCTTCTGTCTGTCTAGTGTTGTCCATCTAGTGCCCAAGTGAAAGTATTGTGCTTCCCAAAGCCGGAATCTTGACTAGTGGTTTGGTCAATTCATTTGTTTAATTTTCAATTAAAGAGAGTGTAGAAAATTAGTAAAAGCACGTAATGCTAATTCCAATTTAGTATTTTAAAAGAACTCTGAGCATAGTGTTGAATACCGTACCGTACCGGTCGGTACCGGCCGGAAACCGGTACCGGTACCGGTACTAGTAAAGAAATATCGGTGATAAATTTCGGCCGGTACCGGCCGGTACCAAAAATTTCGGTTTTTTTCGGACCATTCTGTAAAAAATAAATTTCTCAGGGACCATTTTGCAAAAAAACAAAATTTTATCCTAAAAATATCTAACCCCCCCCCCCACCCGACTGTCTCTCTCTCTCACTCACCTCTAC
>JAOQMP010000004.1:25584890-25599298 GCA_027563575.1 Erythroxylum pedicellare
TTGTTTCTCCCTCATCAGTTGTTCAATTCTAATTGAAGCAGCTCTCAACTCAATGAAAGTACCCATATCTGACCGCGTCAACCTTGTTCTGATCTCCATATTAAGTCCATTCTCAAACCTCCCACACTTATCTTCTTCTGTAGGAATCAGAGCAGTACCATAACCCATCAATTCAATGAATCTGACCTCATACTCAGCCACTGACATCCCGCCTTGCTTCAATTCCAAGAAATCCTGCATCTTCATGTCCAGATAGATTTTAGGCATGTAATTGTCTCTGAAGACCCTTAGAAAGTCTTCCCACTTCAACTGACAAGGCCTGGTTGTACTACTTGGGACAGTCTTTCACCATTGATATGCTGGCCCTTGCAGTAAAGACACTGCATAATCGAACCTCACATCGGGCTCGCAGTCCATCTGATCAAATACCCTTTCCGTCCTCTCTAACCATCCCTCGGCCTCAGCAGGGTCTGTGCTACCATAGAAGTCCACAGCTCCATGCTTTCGTAGCCTATCATACCTCCTCTTCCGTCTTTTGGAAACTCTAGGAGGCAGCTCCTCAGATCGAGGCATCGAGGACTCCCTACTGGCTCCTACCGATCCTTGGTCAGCTGGTTGATCAATTGATTACCAAAAGCAGATGACCTATAACAAACAATAATTCCAATCATTTTCTTCATTTCTCAAGATCTTTCATGCATACCATTCCTGTATGTCCAAACAGATGCCAACCATGCTCTAATACCATCTACATGTAGCGCCCCCTACCGTAGGGTATGCACCGGAACACCCGAAGGTCATTTCGATACATATCGTATGATAAGGGCGAGCTACGTTCGATTACTATATTCTATTCATATGGTATGGTATCATAATTCACTTATAAAGCATTATAAGAAAACCACAATATTTTTAAAACCAACTTTTTCCTCATTTTATTTCATAAAAACTCGATTGTCTACATTGTGACTTTCAACAATTTCCATATGTACATCATCAAAACCTAATACAATTGTACTACATGAATGAGGAAAATATGTACAATCTAACTAATTTGTCCAAAGATCCCAGCTGACCGACCTTTGAGCCATGACTTTTCTTGCCAATCATAATTTACACAGCTGGTAGAGCCTCTCGGTAGCTAGAGTTATCTCTCGATCCTGAAAAGACAGCGTTGCAATTTTGGTGATATTTGCAAACTCAATGAGGTAACCATCATCGATGGTTCACTCAATTCATGCAACACATCATTTCACACAGGATCACGTTTCACATTTTCATTTAAGCATAGGCAAATTATGCATTTCAATCAATCAAACATACATAACCAAATGCATATGAAATGATCGTGAGACTCTTTTTCAATTGTTACGTTGTTGTGACCGAGTGCCTGAACTATCCCGTTTAATAACTATCCTTTATTCTATGAGGATACAGGGCTCATTACACGTTGAGCCTGAGGCTCTGAATCACTTGTGAGCTCGAGGCTCATTTTCAGTCGTTGATTTTTGAGCTCTGATCGTTGGCTACTCTAGTCATAACTTCCATTATTTGATTATGCATTCATGATTAGAATGCATATAACAGAATCAATCACATTATATAGCACATAAGTCTCAATCAAACACATTCATTTCGCATTCATTTATCATTCACAGCATAACTTAAGCAAACAATAATTGAGAGACATCGTCTAGGTTACTCACTAGTTGCTCCTGAAGCTAATGCCTGGAAGTGCCAGCAACGTCCGGAGATTGATGATCCAATTGCTCCTCTATAACAAATAACATACACATACATCACAATTTGCACAATCATAGGTGTATTAAAAAATGCATATGTATGAAATGAATTATGTACAATGCATGTTCATGATAATCTCGGGTATCACTTCATAAATTCCTTACAAAACTATCCCCGTAACAAAACTCATCTAAGTATAACTTATACTTAGGTTTATGCCCCACTAATACCATTGAATTCACAATTCATTTCTAATTGAATCACTTCAGATTTTTCCAAGACACCCCTTTCGGGCCTACTGTTCATGTACAATTAGAAGATGAAAATGAAGTAATTTGGTCAAACTCTCTTCTAGAAAAGTATTCCTCTATGTCTTATCTTTCCAATGACATCAAAATCATTCAATTTGGTTCAGCAATGTGAAAGTTATACTCCAAATATTTTCAGACTACTTTTATTCTGAGATAGTACCCCATACTCAACTTCCATCCATAAATTGAAACTCTTAGAGTCTGATTTAGAAATTTATTCCTTCATATAATTTGTATCCCTATGTCTCTAGTTTACTTAAAGTCAAAAACCATCTCATTTGGAACTCTACAGATCAAGATATCATCAAAATACTGAAATATATTCAGTAGAATAACACCAGTTCATACTATTTAAGGGCACACTCACTGTACCCGTTCCAATTTTTCACTCAATCTTGCTTAATTGGATTCAAAAGGCTATGATTTTTGGTAAAGATGTAGAGCAATGTCTGAAAAGTCCAATGGTTCAAGAATCAAGTCATTTGGATGTCTTGAGAGGAAGTTATGACCAAACGAAGCAACTATGTTTATGACCTCAATCGTCTTACTTGAACAGTAACTTCGTCTTAGTTTCTATCGTGTTAGATGAACAGTAACTTCACCTTAGATGAATAGCAACTTCATCTTAGAAACTTCGTCTGAGATGAATAGTAACTTCTTCTTAGTTTCTATCTTCTTAGATGAGCAGTACTTCGTCTTAGATGAGCAGTAACTTCGTCTTAGATGAACAGTAACTTTGTCTTAGTCTCTATTGTCTTAGATGAACAGTAACTTCGTCTTAGATGAACAGTAGCTTCGTCTTAGATGAAGCAACATTACAACTTGTAATGCTCATATCTCTTAACTCCGATATAAAAAATTTACAAACTTTATATCGTTGGAAAGATAAAAGATAGATCTACAACTATCAAGAAGGCAACTTTTCCAAAATCTATCTAAATCACTCCCAGATTTGGTCCCGAAGTTAGAACACGAATTTTTTCATTTAGCTCCCAATGTACTGCACCCAGTTCTCACTTCGTGACAAATGTTGAGACTCTTAGAGACAAAATTGAAATTTGATGTCTGCATACAAAATATATGCATATATCTCTAGGTTAATCCAAATCAATAATCATCTCGTTTGGACAACTAGAGAAAATGTTATGGCTAAAAGACTGAAGCATATTTAGTGAACATTTTCCCAGATTTTCAAACTCTCAATATTTTACAACACCTAATCGCTAATGATCTTTCAAGACACTAAATTAACACTATAACCAAGTTTTTTCATCCCTAACAACACAGTATTTATGGACAACCATGAAAATTCCATTTTTCATGCAGATGATAGTAACTTATCAAATTTATTTCATAAATCCCAACTCTAAAGGATTTATTCACTACTTACACAATTTTCATCCTTCGTTGAATACAAAGGCCAGCTTCTGATTTTTCTTAGGGTAGAGGACACAAATGGAAAAGTGGGTTTGGTGTAGGAAAGGAAAAGCATAGAAATCTCTTAGGAGGTGTTTGATAGAAAACACTGTGTATTGAAAGAAAACTTGAAGAAGATGACGATGAAGAAAGAACTTAGACATATTACTTAACCTATCAACTCTCAGAGAACAGTAGCCTACTCCTAGCAAAAGTACACAGCCTAAGAGATATTTGTCACTTCCCTCACATCAACCTCTAACTTAGTTTCTTTTGAAGCTAACTCTCTTAACTTTCATCTTTACAATTCAACTATCTCCAAATCTTCTTTTGATTTCTTTTTCCTATTTTCCAAAAATTCCAAAATTATTCCAAAATTCACCAAAATTCAAAATAATACAATTATACTAACCCGTAAAATTTTCCAATGTAAAAACATTCATAATTGTCTAAAAAAAATCACAAATCAATCTCATTATACCTGGAATTATTCATGAATGCATGTACAGTCATTTTTTTTATGTGTGTAAAATTCATTATTCACATATATGTGCATATCATGAAATGTGTTTCCTAATTTCTCAGTAATCTCTCACATTTACAATGTTAGCCTTAAGGTGGGTAATGGGATGTTACAATTAAAGTCTTCACTAATTGATAGATCTACTTCACCTTTCATGTCTGAAGGTGAATGATCGCTTCCTTACATAATCTTTTTTCTCAAACAACGCATTGTCTCTCAATTTTTGGATTATATTGCAATTTACCTGTATGAGAAGCATGAGTTGTACAAGACATGAGGTCGACAATAAATATAAAAATAAAAATGTAAAGAAACTAAGAAATTTGAAATAGTTTCCCGACAACGGCGCAAAAATTTGGTCAAATTGTCGAAGCCTCCAAAATAATACTAATTCTTTAAACTTTTGTAATAGTCGTAGAACTAGGTCGAGTCTCTAGAAAACTAAACACTAGCTTCTTAATTTCAAGTAATAAAAGTAAATGGGGGTTTTGAGTAAATAATTGCTTAACTAAAATTAATTTTAAAATAAATTAAATCGTCTAAATTTAAATATAAGAAAGTCAAGATTACCAAACTTCAATTCAAGATAAAGATCTTATCTAATTGTAACATTGATCATTGGTTTAAAAAGAATATTTTCACGATTTAAACAGTTAGTCCGAAAAATATTAGGATAGTCATAATAAGTCTCAGTTTTTCCTAAATGAATTGTTTCAAACCCAACATCCAAATCAAAACTTATCATCTATTGACTAGGTGTGATAACATTCCATATCAAATAAATGATAACAATAAACTTTGTGAAAAAGAATAAACCCTAAATTAAATAATCTAGATAACTGCAACTATTCAATTTAGTTTTCTTATTTATTATAAGTTAAATATGAAAATTCATAAGTAACCTATATGCTACTTGTACCAATCCTTCATGACAATTACGGATCACTAAATTCCTAGATAGTGATAGAATAAAAATATTAAATTAAATTGTCATATTAATTAAATATTAATCATTCATGAAATATGAGAATTCAAAATAAGAAATACTTGAATTAAAACGTTAATAACAGTTAAGAATACAAAACCTCACAAAGTTACAAATAGAGTATTGAATCCCTTTGAATCAGAACAATTGAGTTTAGTCACACATGGCTTTCGCTCCAATAACAAAAATATAAGAAAGACAGAGAATTGCGAAAAACGTAAGAAGAGAGAACCTTTTTCTATTGTGAGGAACGTTCCTTTTATAGGGTTTTCCAATCTAATCATAATCTACTATAACTTGTAAAGATGTCTTCTACAACAAATATAAATTCAAACTCCTACATGAAAGGGATAAGAAGATGTTTCCATGTAAACTCCAACTCTTCAAGGGATCAGCCTTATCCACTGCGTCAATCTCTTCACTTTATCCAAAATTTGTCATTATCATCAATAGAGTCGCAATTCAATACAATCTCCACCTTTCATCTCCTAAAACAAAACAAACATTAATTTCCATATTTAAGCACCAAAATAAATCCAAAACAAAGGAGATAATGTCAAATAATATAGCAAGGTAAGATCTTATGATAATATCAAATAATATAGCAAGGTAAGATCTTATCACTTTCTCATATTGATACTCTTAAAGCAAAGTCTTTATTTATAGAGATGTTAATGGGTCAGGCTCAGGGTAGGCCCTGGTGGCTTATGACCTGGCAGGCAGGGATGGGTTGGCCTGTGACCTTACCCGTGGCTCGACCTATGGCCTGATGAGCCACAGGAGGGCCAAGCCAAACTGACCCTCCTTTTTTTAAGAAAAACGTTCAAAATGATGTTGTTTTGGAAGTAACGATCAAGGCACAAGCCAACTCATGACCCGTTCATGGCCCGATCAACCCGGGCTAAAATCGAGTAAGACCCTTTTTAACATCTCTATTTATTTACTATCTCATATCATGACTCACTTTTTTTGCAAAGCTCCACATCATCATTGACCCCAACTAAATGCTTTTCTAATATGATGATACATCCACCTTTCAAATGATTATTACGATACAAACAAATGATATGATTCTCCATTCTATAATTCAATTCAGTATGAGTCCAAGCTGAATCAATGACTCTTTCTGAAGTAACTAAATTATTAGGAGTATTTAAACTTCCTTTCACTTATTTGTAGAAATAAATGAAGACATATATGAAAATTAAATTAATAACTTCATATCAAAATAAATTTGCTTAAAAAAATTAAGAAATAGATCAATAATAATTTCTTAATAGCTTATGTTTCTTTTTTAAACACAAATATCAAATATAAACATTGATTATTGCATTTTCACAACTATAACTCATTTCGTGTAATTACATAATTCAAATATAAGATCACAACTATAAAAATTTTTTGTAGTTATATAATTCAAAAATAAACTCACAAGTATAACATATTTTGAATAATTATATAATTCAATCATAAACTCACAAGTCACAACTATAACTCATTTGTATTATTAAATAATTCAACTATAAAATCACATCTATAATTCAATTTATGTAATCACATAATTCAACCATAAAATTTCAAATATAATTCATTTTGTATGATTACATAATTTAAACATAAACTTACAATTATAAGCTATTTTGTATAATTATGTGATTTAACCATAAACTCTAAACTTTAACTTATTTTGTATGATTATCGATACTTGATTAAATAATCCAATCATAGCCATAAACTCACAACTATAATTCAATTTATATAATTACTAATCATATAATTCAAACATAAATTAACTAATCCATTTCGATGATTAAAAAATCAATTTATAATATATAATCTAATTAATAATAAAGACTAACCTTTCATTCAAATTTTAATGTATCTCGATTTCAAATTTTCATACAAGAACAACCTTAAATTCATAATTCAACTCAAAATTTAAGTTTTGAGTCCTCGTAGAAAGTTAGAAACCTAACTAATTGTAATTTCCGAACAGCACTCAGTTAATTTTTATGAATGACACAAGTTTAGTCTTCTATTTTAATGTTCCATAATCATAAATTCACAATTTACAATTTATGAGCTATACACCCTAAGTCCACAAGCCTACAAGATAAGCAATCACATTATCAATTTCTTAGTCACAAATGCAATTCACTTTGATGTTTAATTGTGCATAAGATAGAGGAATGGATTTTTAAGTTTGTGTTGTCTTGCCTAGTAGTGGGATATGGGAAGAAAAGAACTAAAAGGCCTTTAAGGAGAGGCACAAAGGCATCGATCCTCTACTTTAATGATGTACAATCAAATTGGAATGCGTATGTGCCTGTATTAATTGAAGATAGGATGAAGCGTGTCCGGAATATTGCTAAAGCCCCAAGAGCCTACTGTCGAATAATCTACCACAAATATAAAGGCAGCAAATAGGGAGTTAGCCAGCTATTAGACATCAAGGAAATCCTATATCAAAATAAAAAGAGAACATGAAAACCTCCAGAGACTTCCTTCGACCCGATAATCCAAAGAACCCTAAGAAGTCCTGCCCTCTGGATAAATCCCCCAATGCTGAGGTGCATAGCGGACTGGAACGGGCAACCTCGAGTGCCCCCCCATCATCCATGCATGTCCCCTCATACCAAGAAAAGCTCCTAGGTAAACTTGCGCAACTAAAGGATACTCCAAAGGCAGACCCCGTCGACCTCCTGATGTCTAAGGTCATGACGATAAGGTTTAGATAAAAGGATGACCTTTGCCCTAAATTCTCTATTGACCCCTAATATAAGCAACAGCTTATGTCCGCATGGAAGTAAGCTCTCATTGTTAAAGTACTTGGGTGCAATGTTGGCTACAAGGTGTTATATTCCCGAGTCAATCAGATGTGGAAGCCAAAGGGTGAGCTAAACATATTGGATTTAGGCTCCGAGTACTTTCTTGTTAACTTTACTCTTGATGATGCTCAAAACCATGTGATTAAGAATGGGCCTTGGATGATCCAGGGCTACTATCTCACGGTAAGGCAATGGTCACCGGATTTTCTCCCCTCCACTTCCACCATGAATAAGGTCTTGGCTTGGGTAAGATTTTCGAAACTCCCAGTGATGTATTATAATAAAAATGTTCTATGTTTCTTGGCTTCTGGGTTTGGGATTCCTTTCTGTGTTGATGTCAACACTTCACATTCTACTCGTGGCCAGTTTGCCAGAGTATGCATTGAGATTGATCTGGCCAAGCCTTTGGTAGGAAAACTTTGGTTTGATGATAAGTGTTACAGGTGGTGTATGAGGGGCTTGACACAATCTATTTTACTTTTAGGACTAACGGCCATGATCAAATCTCATGTCCCTCAGCAATGCCAGTGACTCCTATGCCAGATTCTACTTTAATGAACGCTGACGGTGGGAACGTGGTGCAACTCCCAATTAGTGCTCCTGATGTAGCAGATCCAGCTTGTGACAAGACTGCGTAGACCCCATATTTTGGGGACTGGATGATTGTGGATAGACGACCATGCCATCCTTCCCACCTCAAATACCCAGACACGCTCTAAGGAAACACCAAGCGGGATACTCGAAATCAATACCAAGCATTAAGTGAGGAGATCATAGCACCAATGGTAGAGGCCATTGAGTTCCATGTGGAGAGTGTTGAGCTCACTGGGCCTTCATCCAGAACAATGTTGTGGCAGACCAAGGAACATGCGAGTGGTACTAAACATCAGCCCCCTTCCCAGACAAAACTTAGTAAGGATAAAAATATAGATAGGGCCCAGGCTCGAATAGTTCCCACCTATGCATCCCATGCAAAACCACGACAGGTATATATTCATCAACAGGACTTCAGTTGTGCATCAGGTGGCGAGGTGAACATGCAATTGGTGCACTTGTTAGCTGGAACTTTCCAGTAGATCTTCTCCTCGGACACTAGCCTGACCATTCCCCCCTGGCTAACAACCCTAGCCTCAAAAGGTTGATATTGTACTAAGAGATCCTCCTGACCTAGGACAGCCTGTGTGGGACACTGATGAGGTCATGCAGTCGACGTCGACAGTTAATCAGGTGCGCCTCTCAGTAATGGAAATGGATGCCCCTCCGAGCCTTGCCCCTATTCCTACGACAGCCATGGCTGGGGAAGTAGCTGACTCCTCTTTGGAGGGTATTGTTGGACAATAAACACATTGGGATGGGGATGTCTCTTCCTTTTGATCTTGGTATCATGATTAGTACTTCAATAATTTGTTGGAATTCCAGGGGGGAGGGGGGCTGGTAGGAGAGATTTTGTTCCCACTGTGAAAGAACCCAAGCGCACCCATAATCCTAGTATTTTGTTCTTGCTGGAAACGCATATTTTTGGGTCTTGCGCTGCATAGGTTTCTCAGCTCCTCAAGTTTGATATGGTTGAGCGAGTTGAGCTTGTTGGTTATGCTAGAGGTATCTGGGTCCTGTGGCATTCCTCTTCTACTCACATTTCTATTCTACATTCCCATCGCCAGTGTTTGTCACTGGTGGTACATGGTCTGCAGGGGAGTTAGTTTGTGTGTTCTATGGTATATGCGAGCCCCATCAGCTCAATCAAAGCCACCTTATGGGATTATTTAGTTGATGTAAGTACAGATATCGACCTCCCCTGGCTTGTTATCAGGGACTTTAATAACTATCTCCATCTGTCTGAAAAACGAGGTGGCAACTTTGATTGGTATCGTGTAAACCTCTTCTACTCACAGATAGGTGAGTGTGGCCTACAGGACTTGGGCTTTCAAGGATCACTGTATACCTTTGTAAGGAAAAGCCATGGCATCTTCACTACTCATGTCCACTTAGATCGAGCTTTATGTAATACGTCTTGGCAATCTCTCTTCACATAAGCCTTTGTGTCTCACCTACCGCAAACAGTTTTGGATCACAATCCTATCTTGCTCCAACTACAGAACTTTATTCCTCCTCTAGCGTCAAGGCCATTCCATTTTCAAGCTACATGGCTTCTCTACGAGGACTTTCCTTGAGTTGTTAGATAAGCATGGGCTCCTCATCAACACTGTGTCCAGGAGGCTATCTAGGCAGTAACTTATGCAGCCAAAGTATTCAACATAATTGTCTTTGGCAATATCTTCTGGTGTAAGCAACTTCTGCTAGCAAGCATACAGGGTATTCAATCTTATTTGAGCAATCACCATTCTGCTTTCTTGGTGGCTCTGGAGGAACAATTAATTAAGGAATACCAAACAGTGTTGCGGTAAGAAGAGCTATTATGGTTCCAAAAATCCAAAATCTAATGGCTCCTGGAGGGTGACAAAGCCACTAAATTTTTCCATGCCACTACCCTATCTCGTAGGAAAAGAAACCGTATAGAAAAACTACAACTACGGACGGGCTTATAGACATCTGAACCTGCAGCTATTGAACGTGAGGTCCTCTCTTTCTATAAAGATCTTTTCTGCACCATCGAGCCCATGCCACGGGCATGGCAACTGGGTGTCACTAGTGTTCTTCCTGCGGAGGCTTGTGCTGCGCTAGTTAAGCCAGCTGATCCGGCAGACGTCCTTAGAGCAGTCCAATTTATGAAACTATATAAAAGTTCGGTCCGGATGGTCTTCAGCCTATCTTTTATTAGACCTTCTGGCAAGATATAGGTGGCACTGTTGTCAAAATGGTTCAGTAAGCATTTGCCAGTGGGAAGGTGCCCCAGAATATTTCTAATTCACTCCTTGTCCTTATCCCCAAGGACGAAAATTCGGTGACTATCAGCCAATACCAGCCAATAAGCCTGTGCAATGTGATCTATAAAATCTTGACGAAGGTTATAATTAATTGGGTATAACCTTTTCTAGCAGCCCTGATCAATCCAGTTCAGGCAGCTTTTATACCTAGACGCAAATTTTTGGATAACATCCTCATAGCTCAGGAGGTCATTCACATGATTAGGAGCCTAAGGAAAGAGGGTATGGCAGTGAATATCGACATAGCTAAAGCCTATGATAGAGTTAATTAGGACTTCCTTCAACGAGTGTTAGTGGATTTTGGATTTGCCCTACTCGCTTTCAATCTGATTATGGGATGTGTCTCGAGCTCTATGATATCCATTATCTGGAATGGCCGGCGACTTGAATCCTTTAAACCTAAACGGGGTCTTCACCAGGAAGATCCACTATCTCCATACCTGTTTGTTCTCTGTATGGAGAAATTATCAGGGTGGATCACACAGAAGGTTGATGACGGCCAATCTGCTCTTTGCCGATGATGTATTATTCTTTGCGCATGCCTCGCGAAGTCAAGCTAAGAGTCTTGCGCCTTACTATGATCGAGTTATTTCAAGCATCTGGGATGGAAGTGAACAATGTCAAATCTAAAGCTTTTCTCCTTAACCAAGTTTGTCGAAGAAAACGGTACCGGATTTTATCTGCCTTGAATATTGCCCCCTCTCATCATCTAGAGACATATCTTAGTGTGCCTCTGTGTACTCAACGACGGACCAAGAATGATTACGCTGGGATCCTCAATAAGATCAAATCTCGACTGGCTGGATGGAGGAGTAAACTCTTGAATAAAGCAGGAAGGGTGACATTAATCCATTATACCATCACATCTATTCCTATCTATGCTATGCAGTCCACCTGGCTTCCTCGGGCCGTGTGTGATGAGATAGATAAACTTGCAAGGGACTTTCTTTGGGCCAAGCAAGGTAATCGTAAAGGGGTCCCCTCCTTCCGTGGACTATGGTTACAACTCCAAAAGCGTACAATGGCTTAGGTGTGCAACAAGCCAAAGATTCTAATGCAACTTTGCTGGGGAAGATGTGTTGGGACATTTGTATGGAGCGTCGTAGTCTTTGGGTACAGGTCCTCCACTCTCGATATTTGGTTGGTCAGGACTTCATAACCTACAGCCCTCCTTTGAAAGACTCATGAAAGCTCTAGCTCTCCTCAAAGATGGGTTTGGCTGGCGGATCAGAAATGGGACCAACATCCTTTTTTGGCATGACAAATGGCTCCTTGACAAATCACTTGTGTCAGTTATAAGGCAAATCCCTGCACATCTTACTAACCTTCATGTTGGCGATCTCCTATCCACAACCACAAGGTGGAATTTGTATTGAGGGCATTGTTCCCTCGGAGTACTGTGAGAGAATCCTGGCGATACCGCATCCGCTTACTCATCATGGACCCGACAGCATTATCTGGTATGGTAGCACCACGGGCATGTATACCTCTCGAGGTTGGTATGACTTTATCACAAGTGTACCATCTTTAGATGGCCAGAGGGGTCGAAGACGGCTTTAGACACTTCGAGTAGTGCAAAAACATAAGGTGTTCTTGTGGCTAGCGACATGGAATCGACTACTCACCAATGAAGTTAGATAAGCAAGGCCTATGCGTGTCTCCTCTTTGTGGGCAGTGTGGTGCCCATACTGAAAGTGTCTTCCACTTATTGCATGACTGCCCCCATGGCATGCGCCTATGGGAATCCATGCAGGTACACTAGAATGATAATTTCTACCGAAAGCACCATATCTTCATTTGGATTAAAAACAATTGTGTACAGAATGCCTAGGATGTCCATCATTCTGGGTGCTTTATTATCACATGCTGGGGCATTTGGCGCACCAGGAACAAGTACGTGATTGAAGGTGAGCAAATCACATGGTATGCGCAAATCAACTAGGTCAATGTACTGCTTAGGGATTATATTACTGCCTTTGATGTTAAATATAGTGGACTACCTCACCCTTAGCCCTCGCTCCTTGTCACTTGGGTTCCCCTGTTGGATCCCATTTCTAGAACCCAACTCTTACTCTAATACCATAAAATGTTGGACCCCGATTCTGGAGCCCAAACATTCAGCGTCATAAATCATGTACTTGTGCTTGATACCATGCATGGTTATTCCCATTTAACTCTCATTATTCATCCTCTGTTCATCCTCATTTCTAATACCATAGCATCGGGCCCTATCTTTAAAATCTTTCTTATACTGAAGCGAACATTCTATGCTTAACTTCCATCCAGATATTGAACATCTTAGAGGCTGGGTTAAAAATTCCATTCCTCCAGATCGTTTGATAGCCCTATGTCTCTAGTTTATCTAGACATAGGATTCATCTCATTTGGAGGTCGGATAACGAAGTTATGGCTAAAAGAGTCAAACAGGGTTTTGATCTCAATCATACTGCATCTATCTTGGGACAAAAGGCATAACTTGCTCTAGGGTTTTCAGATCAAAGTCATTTTTAGAGGTTTCAAAAGAGAACTTCAATATTTGTAACCTCTTGAAGATAGATTCTATCATTTGAAGGGTCAAAAATGGATCAGACGATAGCGTCAGACGACTAATATACAGAAGGAGAAGTTTAGGTCACATAGCCAAAAAGCATATGAAGCAAAAAGCAGACGAAGCAAAAAGGGAAGACGAAGCAGAAAGCAGACGAAACAGAAAGTAGACGAAGCAGAAAGCAAATGAAGCGAAAAGTAGATGAAGCGAAAAGGGCATATGAAGCAAAAAGCAGACGAAGCAAAAAGTAGACGAAGCAGAAAACAGACGAAGCAAAAAGCAGACAAAGCAAAGCAAATGAAATAAAGCAAACGAAGTAAAGCAGATGAAGCAACTCTTAAGACGAAGTGGAGTCAACTTAAGACGATCTAACCCTTAAGACGAAGTGGAGTCAACTTAAGACGAAGCAAAGCCAACTTAAGACAATGCAACTCTTAAGACGAAGCGGAGTCAACTTAAGATTATGCAACTTTTAAGACGAAGCGGAGTCAACTTAAGACGAAGCAAAGTCAACTTAAGACGATGCAATTCTTAAGACGAAGCGGAGTAAAATTAAGACGAAGCAAAGTCAACTTAAGATGATGTAAGTTTTAAGGCGATACGTTTTTACAAATGATACAACTATATAGACGATATGACATCATCACAGATGATATTACGTCGTCACAGACGATACTTCTTTATAGACGATGCATCTCTTAAGACGAATGACGTCATCAAAGATGATATGACATCATCACAGACGATACGTCTTTACAAACAATACATCTTTATAGACGATGCATCTCTTAAGACGAATGACGTCATCACAGACGATACATCTTTACAAACAATGAATCCTTACAGATGAAATGACGTCATCACAGACGATGTGACGTCATTATACTCCTAAGCATTTTCCTTTTCTAAGGACCATAACTTTCGATCCAGAGGTCCAAAAATTCTATACTATATACCGTTGGAAAGCTAAAAGAAATTTCTACAACTTTTTAGAAGACAATTTGGTCTAATTCATCCTAGATCAATCCAGATTTCTTTTCCTTAAGTCATAACACAAATTTTATCCTATGGAAGGCTTGTAATTTTGCACGATGCAACCTTGGAATGTTCTGAACATAACCATTCAGCTACCCATTTGACTTCATGAAACTCTCAAAACTTAACTTATT
>JAOQMP010000004.1:25625280-25639549 GCA_027563575.1 Erythroxylum pedicellare
ACCTCAATGATTTTTGGAACACCTAAATATAAGAAAACCAACTCCAATTAATATTTACAACTTAAATGAACCTCACTAATGCACTTTAATATTCAAGGACTCTTAATAAATAAACAACCAATGAATGAATACTTACAAATGGTCTAAAACTCTTGTAAATATGTTATTGTAACTCCCAAATATCATAAAGATGTCCAACAACCAAATTATCAAGTATTGATAACTAGATTAGTTGAATAATTAGCTTATCAATGTCACACTTCCATGGTACACAATTTCTCAAATTCTTTTGATACATTAATCGACAACAAATGCTACATTAATCGATCACACCTATATTCTGGTCGACCAATCTATCTAAAAACACATTTTCAAAGAATTTTCTAATTCTTTCAAAGATCAAACCAACCTTCTTTAACCAAAACTAGATCTAAAACTATTTCAAAAATTCTGAAATAGTATTTTAAAGATCAAGAAAGTTTTCTTTAAAATCAAAATATTAATTTCCCTTGATAAAGGAAAAGATCAACAAATGATATTAATATGCATGGAGATCCCCTAAAGTATTAAAATAACAAAGTAGGAGATACAAGAAAGATTGCAAATAAATTATAAATTTGTTATATCTTGATGTTCCTTAGTCTTAAGTCCTTTTTTTGGACTTAAATGTATTATTCTCTATAAATTGTTTATACAATTTTATTATTTTTTAAGATACCAAAAAATAAATAATTAGAAATTATTATACTTTATTATATCAAAATAAGGATCGTAAACTCCCTTAATTCAATAATATTATTCTTTCGCAAGGAAAGTATGATCTTGAAATTCCTAAAAATATTGGATGTCCGGTAGCAAAACTAATCTCTCCTCCAGTGGAGCACAACTTGCATCTCTGACACGTCTAATGGTAACTTTATATTAATAATCCTTCTTCATACCGAAGGCTTGTTGGAAGATTGATTTATTTTATTGTCACATGATATGGCTTGACGTATGCAATCCACGTTCGAACTCAATTTACAAACCAAATACAGAGTTCCAAACTTAGAAGCAACTCATTGTGTATTATGTTGGACAATGGTGTAGCGCACAAGTCGAATCCCGAGTGTTAAAAGTACATTTTAGATGATCTAGTTACCAAACACTTACACCCAATCAATCTATATTATAACAATCAAACTACATTACATATTGCTTTCTTACTCCTGGTCAATCTATATTATAACAATCGAACTGCATTATATATTACTTTACATCCAATTCTTAACGAGCAAATAAAACACATATATTAGTTGTTATCTTACACAGAGAGAAGTTGAAGGAGCAACAAAAATGACTAGCATATCTACATCATAAGAAGTAACTGATATTTTCACAGTGTCATTATGTTCTTCACACTTTAGGACTTGTAACATACAATTACAAAGTACGGACTGGAGAGGGAGATTTAAGGCACGTAGTATGATGTTATGGATCATGGTCGTCTACCGTTAGTTCTCATTCGATTTAATTCTCTATACATAATGTGAATAGACAAGTACGGTGTAAATGCTCTCTTCATTCTTATGTGTTGAGATTTGTAACCTGATAAAATGTTATGAACTTTATACCAGGCCTACATGCCTTTTGTCTTCTATTCTCCCAGTGTTATAAAAATAATAATTTATAGTGAATAAAAAATCCTAATCGCCCGTGGACGTAATCATATTTTGATGAACCACGTAAATCTGTGTATACGTTTATTTTTCGCACTGTTCTTTAATTATTGTGATTAATCGTGCTTAACATTCTCAACTCTATACCATTTCTGCAAACTCAAGGTGGATGGATATTAAACGGATCACCTAACTTTTGTAATATTTGAATACCCCGCCTGCCTCATTTCGTCATAATTTGATACTAACTTAAGTGCACCAATTTGCTATCTGTTCCAAATGACAAAAAATATAAGAGGCAGCTTCGTTTGGATACAAAGAAGGATTCAACTATTTTCATGCACCTGGACTTAGCACAGACAATTAACAGCTTCTATCACCGTGCAGAATCTGAGTGTCAATTTCCACAGAAATCTCATTCATATCCACGAGTGTAAACTCCCAGAGGACCAAACCTAGCAGTGGTCAAGTTCAATCGTGTTTCAAGGCAAGCTATTTTTCATTCACTACCATTACATTTATTCTTCATTTAACAACATGTGTTTTTTTTTGCAGGATTGCAATTTGAAAATTAGTGCAAGTTGTTCTGGAAACAACTCGGGTAGCTGATCCGAACACAATCTCTCTGAGAATTCAGTAACATTCAACTTCACATTAACAAGAGCTCACAGACTATTAAGTACAATGAAAAGTTACAATAGGTTTACAACCAAAACATGGCAAGCCAGGCATCAATAGCTATCGATATCCGTTTCTGGCCTTCTAAGATAGTAGCGCAGACAGTTCAACAACACCTACAGATCCAAGAAACGAACAACGTTAGTAAAACAAAAAAAGATACAGGAGTGATACAGGCAGGGAGAACACAAAACTTATCTATCCTATAGGAAAGGTGAACAGAAGAAAAGATCACAAAAAACATGAAAAAAAAAAAAGGATTGTTCAAAAGCATGCCACTCTTAAAACTAATCATCTTTACATGCACAAAAATTTAAATTAATTACATATGGTATTATTTTGACTCAAATTAATTAATTAATTAGCTAACTAAAGATAATCTCATATGCCATAATTAAGTTTTCAAATTAATTAATTGGTCAGAATTTAAAACACCCACTTTAACATCTGTTTCACAAATTTTACCCTTTCATTTACATAAAATTGGAAGAACATTGAGCAAGGGGACTGAGAATTTTCAAGTTGACAAAAGGAAAAGGGATCAGGAATCCATAGTATAGGCGTGTCTCTTTTATCTATCTTTCGTGTATGAAAGGAGAAATAAAGAGATCACTGAGAAAACATAACGCATAGAATTATTGAAAAGCATGTCATTTAGAACTAATCATACTTAGGCACGTACAAAGGTTCAAATTAATTACACATAATATTATTGTGAATACCAAGTCACTAAGATTTTTTTAAAATGTAATCTTCATTGTTAATGCTCAAATTCGTTAATTAACAAAAATAATATCATAAATTGGTTTTCAAATGATTAGCATTTAAAGCACCCACTTGAATATCTATTTGAGATATTTTACCATTTCATTTACATAAAATTGGAAGGTGTGAAATAGGGGGACTCGGAATTTTCAAGATGATGAAAAGGAAAGATAAGAGTATGGGTATACCTCTTTTATATCAGTGGTTGCGGTATAATTTTTCATGTCAAAATACGAAAGAGCTAACATTTTTTTATTTTGTTATATCAGTACCATTAGCAAGTAAGCTATCAGCAACAACCTTAAACATGTTTGGACCGCCAAGTGTTGACCATGTAATCGGTGTAAGACCAAAAAGATTTATAAGGAAGAAAGGAAATGGAGAAATCATCAAAAAGAAACTTAATTCAGTATTGGTAGTTTTAGTTTGGTTTACCAAAATACCTTCTTTTCTCATGTATAGATTCTATTGAAAGAAGTTTGACGTTTGAATTTTTCTATATTCACATATTTTATAATTAGAGAACAATTAAACTCATTCACAGTTTTTTGATCACTTTTTTTAAAAACTTTTTCATTAATAGAATTCTTTCCAAATTTTGCTATTAGATATTCAAATTTCAGATATGCCAAAATTATGATTTTCAGCATACTGTGGATCTTACTTTCATATAAATCTGTATACAGTTAAGTTCTTACACAAACAGCAGGAAACCTTAGCTGGAAAGTAAAAGACTGCTCAGACTTTTAGACATATTCTGATTTCTGACAATAGCATATTCTTACAACCCAAAAGGGAACAGATCATTAACTAAAGGCAAAGCAGTAACAGATTATCAAACAACTTAACAAAACACCTAATCAATTACCTGAGACAATGAATTGTTCAGTGCCGCACCTCTGTAGCTCACATGAAACTTGTCTTTCGCTATCAAGCCCTGTTTTATAAGACAGAAGTTATAATCAGCAGAGGCTCTGCAGACGAAAAGCTGGGAAAATGAATAATTGTCTCAGAAGTGTGTGCATATTTTCAGTGGAGAGTAAGCAAGGGATAGAAAGAGAGAGAGAGAGAAAGAGACCTCTGTATCAATCTCCGCTGATTCAACATCAACATTGATGTCAGCAAGAATTTTAATGATTTCTACAAGTAATCCAGGGCGATCTGCCGTTTCAATGTAAAGCAAGCTGATAAAACACAACATTTAGCTATGGATTATACCAACCTAATAAAGGAATGGAAAATTGAAACAGCATACTTTTATGAAAAATTAGAATTCTGCAGAGATACCAACCTCCTCTTGGGTCCATCTTCTTTCACATGTATATGAGTTGCAATGTCAACATCAAGCTACAACGAAGCAAAAGTCAGAATGAAAAATATACCATCTGAGTTATAGTAAGAGAAAGATGTTAAAAATCTCTGCACCAGGGTAACTGGGTTTGACGGCTGATGAGTATGTGAATCATGGTTCAAACTTCAAAATATCCAGAAACCAAACGTAATTTTGTTTGATGCAGTTAAGCACAAAATGTAAGCAAAAATGCAGCCGCCATATGATAAACAAGTAAATCAATACAGCATGTAATTGTTTGAGACCACAACATATTCATCTCCCAACCTGAAATCGATGTTACAGAAATACACTTATTTAAACCAAAAGAATCAAGATCATCTGTCTCTAACCTATTGTTGGTAATACTTTGACGAAGGTAAAGTCCTTCAAATCCATGTTACTGCTTACTTAACATTCAGTGACAGTGGGCAATGTTATGATAGGAAGATCATATGAGTGTTGAAATCAGTAAACTGAGAATGGGTAAGGAAATACAACTGAGTGAACCAAAAATAATCTCAAAACACAATAAATTTTGCTTTATTATCGAGAAAATAGAGGAAAAGAAGAAGAAATTTGCCAGCTTTCTAATATATGCTCCCTCATAACAATTATGGGGTGTAAAGAAAGGTTTCAACAAATATTTGACAATTAATTTTTTGCAACGCGTCCTTTTCAAAAATCATCATTCTGTCTTCCTCATTTCAACTATCAATTGCCATTTACATTTCAACTAAACAGCTCCTTAGAAAATACTCTGAAACTATTAAACTCTCTTGACATTTTAAAGACATCAACTTCAAGATATCTGATTGATCGTTCAACTTTGAAATTTTCATCATGCAAGTGAAACAATTCCACAAGGAAAAAGATTAATTCCAAAAACGTAGAGCTTTTTTAGATGCATGCTTGGTATATTGTTCTTCTTTTCATAAAGTCACTCCTTGTATCTTAATTTCTTTCTCCTTTCTTCATCAAAACAAGTACAGAGGAAAAGGCAGCCAACCTCTACCGGAAAAGATCAATAAAAAATGGAAGATGCAGACCCAGAACTTGTAAGCATAGTGGTGCACTGAACCTCACCATTATGCAGGGACTTTAACTCAAATTACATGACAATTGAATGTGATAAATAAATCTGCGCAAACGAACCACCTACAAGATGAAATTCATCAAAATAAGGAACATTACATTCACCTTTTTCTCTGGAGCCTTTATTCCAAAAGCCTCGCCCATTGCAAGTTTCTCACTAGATTCCTAGCATCGAAAAAGTAGACATTTACTCCTTTAGAAAATGTAGTCAGAGAAAGAAAATTCTCCTGGATCCACTCACAACGAATGAACAAAAGAACGATCCAAGAAGCATAAAGAAAGGGCTGGGAAATTAAATGACAAAATTCTAAAACTAATATGAGCAGACATACTGGATGGTACTTCAAAAGGTTATTAATGATGGTAAGCCGGATTCTCTCCAACAGATCAGGATCTTCAACTTTGCGTCCAGTGTCTCTAGCATAAACAAAACCAATGTCTAAAGCTAAGACTTGCAGGAAAGACACAAATTCCCTTACTGGTAATTCATTTTCTTCCATTTGATGCAAATGCAGAAGTGCATGTCACATAGAAATCAAAGAAACCCAAGACAAAGTTAGCCATGCCAATTCTCAAGAACCATCCAGTATTACAAAATCACATAATTCAATAGTTATCTCACATTTCAATGCCAATTTAATTTGAACATATTTTTGCAACAGGAAATCAAAACTTCGGATAAGTACTAGACTGTTGGTACCGTGACAATTATAACATATAACAAGTTAATATACAAGCAGCACAATGTTTACTTTTTTTCTGTTGAAAAGTATTTTGATGCAAGGGCTACAACACTTTTGAAATATCTTTCCGTAGACCACTTCAAAAGCTTATTTTTAGAAAGTAGCATGTTGAACAATAAATTTTCCTACAATGTTTATTTTATACAAAAATATATTCTTTAAAATAATGCCCAACTTTTAAGCTGGAAGGCAACCCATAAACAGAGATACACATATAGTATATAGACGTGAATGAACTGCATGTGTGTGAGTATGGTAGATGCAACTAGTAGTTGTTGTCTTTCACTTTTATGAAGATATGAGATTTAGAGAACAGTGCAATTGATTGCATATACTCAAGAAACTAGACAACGATAAAAGCTTGAGTCTTAAGACTTTAAGAGATCAAAGCAATGATAGATCAATCCACAACTTTGAAAACTTGTAGGAAACCTTCTAGCAAAATCTACATGGTGTTCTCTACTAGTAAATGCTAAAAACATACTATGATTGAAATAAGACTCACAATCGTGAAATAAAGAGTTTTGTTTGTTTAACTGATCCTTCTGTAAGAACAGTTCCCTTGGCCACGTCCAATCCCAAAACTTTCAATGCATTCATCTGCAACATGATTGACCAATAAAGTCACAGATAACTGAGTTGCTACCATGGAAAAATGATTCATATCCGCAAGACATGACAGCTTCAAAGTTCACATAATAATATTTTAACAAGAAGCAAGACTATTCCCAATGAACAGTGATAAAAACCATATATCAAGTTACAAAAATGAGCCAAATGCACCGGTTTAAGCATTAAGAATTGACTATTTCATGCATGTGTGTGGAAATACGAGCATATCAGGTGATATCTCTCTAAACACCCTCTAAAACAGAAGAGTAACCTAATTCAGAATAAAACTCAGTCATTATCCCGCAGAAATTAAGCCTTAGGCAGAACTTCCTAACTTGAAGTAAGACTCTTTATTTTCCATGGACACTAAATTTCATAGATGAATAATCTTCCGTATTACACCATAATATCACCCCTAATTTAGTGGTCAGTTATCAGATCAACCATGTAATGATGGTAGTTTGAGGTCTGGGCCCATGGGTATAGCCAACCATTTTCTATGAATGCATTGTTCCCCTTTTATTCTGATAATTATACTGGAAACTGAGGAAACAGCAAGAGGAATGAGTAGGCCAAAGCTACGTCACCGTATCAATTAGAGCTCCAAGCCGATCTCCAAAGCTGAGTTGTACAATTGTTGCATCAGAATCTGAATCTTGATCTATCAGTACTATGGGCATAGGAACATAATCAGCTTCATTTTCAGATGTCTGCAATTACTATTACCTTGTAAATTTTTTAGAAAGTTACAGGCCTCAATAAAACAAGTTATGATAATCCTCTACAGCAAGTGATTATCATCGGGTTGCAAGAGAATATAATTCGTCCATGCCCATAAGCTACAAGAATCTGAAATCTTTTATGTGATTTCAAACGTATAAAAATACTTAGAAAAGCTGAGTACAAGAAACATGCAACTGACCAATGAAGTGGAACTTGCTGCATCTGTATCTCTGGCGCTTGCTGCATTAGTATTATTGGTGGAAGCACACGAAATGTTCCTGCATAACCATTCATCAGTAGTAAGGATTCGAATATAGGACGAATTAAGCATACATCCACTGGTGGACTTTTATAAAAGAAAAGGAAAGGTGATTTCATCTTGATCTTAAATCTCAATTATACATCAAATATGATGATTTTATCTTCTACAAAACTTGAAATTCAAAATTAATACGTACATAAGAAAATAATAGTGCCACTTTAACCACCTAAAGAATTTTAGAAACTAAAATTAAAGATTTCGTGAAAGAATGGATCGTTATGCAGAAAAGGGAAGATAAAGTAGGATTGTGCTTCTCTACTTAAATTTACTGAGTAACCAAACAGAAAAGTGCATTGAAATTTTTTTAAAAAAAGAGAGAGAGAGAGAGAATATAAAATGAAGAGGAAAAGCTGATAAGCTTACATTTTGCAGGGGAGGGCGCTGAAGTTGGAAGGAAGGGGAGGGAAAAAGAATGACGATTCATGAGGAGAAATGAATCTGGATGATCGATAACGCATTCGAAGAGCCAGTGACGAAGAAGAAGAAGAAGACAAGATAGTGTGGGCGAACGCCATATAGTTAAGCGAGAAGGAGACGAGATTTTGGCGTTGAATCTGCTGCAACAAGACGTTGCTTTCTTGTGTTTTTATTTTCTTTTTGGAGTTTCAAGCTGGTCGGACTGGACCATCTTGTTCCGGTCCGTAATTTATCGTACGAAAGGTAATTACGGTTCTTTTATTCATTATTTCAAGTCTAACGAAGATTTAGTTTATGTCAATTATTATTGTGAATATTTTGTATAGAATGTCGACTCATTTATGTACGAACTCGACTGTAAAATCTGTTTCAATCTTAAGTAAGATAATGATGAACGGTATATCAGAAAGAGAAGGAAGAAAAAAAAGCTAAAACCCTATTGTATGCCTTCTCAACAGTATCAGCTACATAATGATGATCCAGATCCAGATGATTTCAGCAAATTTATTAGTCTACAAACAGAAAAACTTAGACTCAAATCTCTTCTTGAGATGCTGAAATTTTCTACTTGTAAATCTAAGCTAGTAGTTCTTGTTATAACTCTTACTCTTATATCTTGCATGATGGTTAAGCCATATAAAGAAGACTTTTCTTCTTTATATAGGAGTACTGATGAAACAATTAATATTATCTCTAGCTCTTATATTCGAGTCATAGTATTCACTTCACAAAGAACACTTGTCTCAAATACTTCTGATGAAGTACTTAACTGGAAAATATCAAATGCAGTAGCACAGAATAAAGTTCTTTGAATAATTGATTCTAAGTTGGATGGAATCAGTCAACAGACTCATGCTACGTAACATAAAGTCGACGCTGTCTCTAAGCAGATCCAATAAATGTATTAGTTTTACAAACCTCAAATTCAGCAACTTGATGCTGATCTTTGACATTACATTGCTACACATTATATTGGACCTAACTTCAACGCAAAAGTTAGAGAAGTCAAGAAGATGCAAGGAATTGTGCAATAAATAGAAGCTGATATGCAATCTACACGATCTAAAACTGTATATGGCTCATCCTCTTCAGTATTTCCAAATATACAGCTAGTATACACGTCTCCTATGTATTAGACGTATCCAGAAGAAGCTGACTATTCAAAGGTCTTTAAGTTTAATTATCCTTTGATTAGACAGTATATTCATCCTCAGGCAGCTCAAGCTAAATATAAGATATCAAATTCAAAGTCAAAGCTAAAGCCTAAACCAATTCTTGAGTCATCACCTTCGTTCACTAAAATTGAACCACTTAATCAATGGAGTAAACTGTTACAGGTCCATATGCCTCGTACTTCTCCGCCAAAGGTTCAACCTTCCAACGCATCTATTAGGAAGGACAAAGCACCTCAGACAGAGTTCATCACAACTCTTGCACCTACACTTGCTGCAGAAGATTCATCTGCTCAATCAGATAATACAGAAGCTTATTTTGAAGCCTTTATCCTAACATCTGAAGTCTCTGCAACAATCTCTGAGTCATCATCTGAACGGTCTTCTGATTC
This sequence comes from Erythroxylum pedicellare, assembly GCA_027563575.1. Classification (NCBI taxonomy): domain Eukaryota; kingdom Viridiplantae; phylum Streptophyta; class Magnoliopsida; order Malpighiales; family Erythroxylaceae; genus Erythroxylum; species Erythroxylum pedicellare. The sequence goes on from JAOQMP010000004.1 coordinate 25,635,188, forward strand.
TTCAGCCCAGCTAGCTGATATATCATAATTATCACAAGTTCTGATGACTATGCCTAAACCTACTAAAGTTGAACCATAAATAAATGAAGCAGAATCCATAGGTACTGAACCTTTCAGACTTGAACCAGTACCACAATCAACACCAGCTCAACTAGCTGCACAAACCAAGCCTACTTTAGGACCTTGGTTCACTTTTGACAATCTTCCCCTAAAGAAATGGAGAGATTGCTTGCATGAATTTGGAGCATGGATAGATCTACAATAACTCAACCGAATAATCTATTACAGGATGTTTTGTCTGAGTTTACATCTCATTTCATTGGTACTTTATGAGAATTGTGGCAAAGTATTAGCAACTATCAAAGACTTTAGTATATCTAAGTCACTACAACCGAAGCTCTTCTTTGAATAATTCATAAGGAATTTATTGGTGACTTTCAGCTTATTAACAAGCAGATCCGTCAGGAATATTTTGCAATGAAATGTTGTTCACTTTACAAGCGTGATCTACGAATGACGGAAAGGTACTATCTTCTTAATGGTTGGAATGATGTTAATCTTCGATATAGCTTTATCTTATCCCTTCCAAATCAACTATAACCGGAGTTATAAATGACCATTGTTTCTTTACAATGAGATATGACTAATATATCTTTTAGAGAAATTTACCATCTTGCTTTATCCTCTCTTGATAAGTTATGTGATCAACATACCTTATTCAAGAACATCATTAAGGGTGGTACAATTCTCAAACAGGTTTGTAAGAAGCCCTATCTTCAAATCAAGTGTAAAGAACATAAGACTTATGATTGTCACAATAAGAAGAAAGCTTCTGTAGATCATGCTTGTTAAGTGAACAACATTTCATTGCAAAATATTCCTAACAAATTTGCTTATCAATAAGTTTAAAGTCACCAATGAATTCTTTATGAATTATTCCAAAAAGAGCTCCAACTATAGTGACTTAGATATACTAAAGTCTTTGATAGTTGCTAATACTTTGCTACTATTCTCATAAAGTACCAGTAAAACGAGATGTAAACTCAGACAAAATATCCTGTGATGGATTATTCGATCGAGTCATTTGTAGATCTATCCATGCACCAAATTCATGCACGTGATCTCTCCATTTTTTAGGGGAAGATCGTCAAAAGTGAACCAAGGTCCTGAAGTAGGCTTAGTTTGTGTAGCTAGTTGAGCTGGTGTTGCTTGTGGTGCTGGTTCAGGTATGAAAGGTTTAGCACTTATGGATTCTGCTTCACTTATTTTTGGTTCAACTTTAGTAGGTTCATGCATAGTCATCAGAACTTGTGATAATTTTGATAGATAAGCTAGCTGGGATGAAGAATCAGAAGACAGTTCAAAGATCTGCTCAAATGATGACTTAGAGATTGTTGTAGAGACTTCAGATGTTAGGACAAAGGCTTTATAACAAGCTTCTGTATTATCTGATTGAGTAGATGAATCTTCTGTAGAAAGTATAGGTGCAAGAGTTGTTATGAAATTTGTTTTAGGCGCTTTATCCTTCCCAATAGAGGTGGAAAATTGAGACTTCTGTGGAGAAGTAGGAGGCATATAGATCTATAATGGTTTACTCCACTAATTAACTGGTTCAGGTTTAATGAACGAAGATGATGGCTCAGGAACTAGTTTATGCTTTGTCTTTGTCTTTGTCTTTGTCTTTGACTTCTTAAGTTTAGCTTGAGCTGCCTAAGGATGAATATATTGTCTAATTAAATGATAGCTGAACTTGAAAACTTTTGAATAATCAGCTTCTTTTAGATACATCTAATACTTAGGAGACATGTATACTAGTTCTATATTTGGAAATACTGAAGAGGATGAGCCATATACAGTTTTAGATCATGTAGATTGCATATCAGCTTCCATTTGTTGCACAATTCCTTGTATCTTCTTGATTTCTAGATATTTGACGTCGAAGTCAGGTCCAATATAATGTGTAGCAATGCAATGTCGAAGATCAGCATCAAGTTGCTGAATCTGAGCTTTGTAAGACTGATACATTTGTTGGATCTGCTTAGAGATGGCGTCGACTTTATATTGTGTAGCATGAGTCTGTTGACTGATTCCATCTAACTTAGAATCAATTCTTAGAAGAACTTTGTTCTATGCTACTACATTTGTTGTTTGCCAGTTAAGTACTTCATTAAAATGATTTGAGACAAGTATTCCTTGTGAAGTGATTCTTGTGGCTTATATATAAGGGCTAGAGATAACCCTAGTTGTTTCATCAGTACTCCTATATAAAGAAGGAAAGTCTTCCTCATATGGTTTAACCATCATGTAAGGTATAGGAGTAGAAGTCATAACAGAAACTGCTGGCTTAGATTGACAGATAGAAGATTTCAGCATCTCACAAAGAAATTTGAGTCTGAGTCTTTCTGTTTGTAGACCAATAGATTTGCTAGAATCATCTTGATCAGGATCATCCTTGTGTGAATGATATTGTTGAGGAGGCATACAACAAGGTTTTGGATTTTTCTTCTTCCTTCTCCTTCTGGCATACCATTCATCATTATCATCACTATCTAACTCAGGATTAAGACAGACTTCATAGTTGGGTTCGCACATAGATGGGTCGACATCCTATACAAAATGTCCACGATGATGACTGACATAAACTGGATCTTTATTAGATTTAAAATAATGGATAGGAGGACTAGATTTACCTTCCGTATTAGAAAATACACATGGAACAACTTCTAGTAATTGGTGATCCATTCAATAAGCATCAACTTTTCAAGCTCCTATATTGGTAGTTGCTTGGAGATCTGGATGATAGTAATTCGATTATTAGCATAATCAACAACCATGTAAAGGGCATCCGAAGTAGAATTTAGAAAGTTAAGATCCAAAGCATAATTCTGTAGATGATAGATCATCTGGTGATGTAAAGTAGCCATGATGGCTATAGAATCTTGATCTGCTCTAATGATTTGGATATGAACTTGCAGACGTTTAAACAAAATGGGATCATCCAACCTCATGTTGAAATCATGTGCTATCGTCATAATGACACTTCCATTATTGAGCGTTGTCAACAAGGTACCCATTAAGGCATTCTGGGACGTTGTATAGACAGTGTCTAGAAGAGATATCCTGGCTATAGCAGGTATTCCCTTTCTTCCATGAAGTGTAAGGACAAAGCGTATAGCTCCAACATAAAGATGTGTATGATTGTGCTCCCTCTAAAGAGAGATAAGTTCCTTAGGAATTTCAAGCTTTACGTATTGTTCTGCAGTTATAGATCTGAGGCCACACTATTCCAATCTGGAACTTTGGATGACTTCTTTTACTTTTGGGCGAGATGTAGACAAAATAGTACATATATTTTTTGTCCAACAATGATCATAGGAACATGATTTTCTACAAGAACATGGGTAATCTCTACTAGATTTTCTATACGATTAAATGATTCACGCTTTACACTAAAAGGTAAACTAGACATAGACAAAGTTGAAGAAAAATGGACAGGGTCATTGGGTAGTGTTTCCATTACTTATGGGCTCTCTCCCTACTCACTCTTATCAATTAAATATATATTACTTAATTAATAATTATGTAATAAAAAGATACAATATTGTTAAAATATATAAATTCTAAATAAAATTTGTTTTGATAATTAATATATTTATTAATTAAAATTAATTATCAACTCTTTTATTTCAATAAAATAATAGTAATTTTTAGTGGCAGATATTTTATGAAATGTTAAATTATTTATTTAATTTATAAAAATTAAACTTGTATTTAAGTTTTAAATAATATTTAGTAAACATATAATTACATTAATACTACTAATTAAACATATTTTATTTTTATTTTAAATTAAAAATAGAAAACTAAAACTAAAGATTACAATAAAAAAGATAAGTAAAATCAAATTATCATTTTAATTATTTTTAGGAACATTTATTATTATTATTATTATTTATTGATTTATTGAAATTTAATTAGTACAATTAATTGTACTAGTCAAATTTTATTCAAATATTTTATGTAATATTATCGAGATTAGGAAAATTTTGTGCGTTTTAAAAATATGTGTGAGGGCCTTATAAACTTATAAAACTATATAATTAGTCTTTCTATTAAATTAGCTAATCACGTAAGAAAAAGAACGAATAGAAAATTACAAATCAACAATATATGTCAGATAAATTGTTTTTTATTAATATGAAAATAAAATTTCTTTTATTATTTTTATACAATAATATTATTAAACCAAATGCATAATTTCTTATTTATATTTATATTTTGTATTTATTAATAATTAGGAATTAATGTTATTGATTTTATATTAATAAATATAATTTTCAAATTTTTATTGTTATCTTAATT
>JAOQMP010000004.1:25639649-25655309 GCA_027563575.1 Erythroxylum pedicellare
TAATAAGACAATTAATTTCATATAATAAAATTAATAATAATAGTAATAATATAATTAATTTCGTATAATAAAATTAATAATAATAATAATAAATTAATAATAATCATAATAAAATAATAATAATAATAATAAATTAATAAAATTAATAATAATAATAATAAAAGGATGATCAAAAGCTGAAGAGATAGCCTCAATCTCTACTAAGCATTGAAGAAAATTTTGTGGAAGCAAGGGGACACAAGCTACAAGGTGAACTCCATCGGTAAAGTCCAGTTCGAATGGTAAATGCCAAACTTTGCATATAGGAACCGATTCAGGTAAGGACTCGTAGGGGGATAAATTGGTGTAATACTTATTGTGGTTGGGTATGGCTTTGTATGCTGGAAGTTGGTTTATCATGGCAAGTGCGATTGATGTTATGCGTTGGCCTGTTATTGTATTGTTATGATTAAGGGCTGTATTTGTAGGGCTCCTGTTGCTCTTTGGTAAGTTAGAATTCTGATTTGGACAAGAGATTGAAGTATGGATAATCTCAAGCTATACATAACTTCTAATTATTTATATACCTTCTGAATTACCAAAATAATAATAAGAAGAAGAAGAAGAAAAAAAAGAAGAAGAGGAAGAGGAAGAAGACGAAGAAGAAGAAGAAAAACAACAACAACAACAACAACAATAACATGTGAATAAATGATCATAATAATTTTAATATGTTGGCTTTGCACCAATAAAAAGGTCGAAGCTAAAGAGTGGTGTTTGTAGCTATTTGAGACAATAAACTAGTTAAGTAATTGGGAGTATTCATAACAAGGAATTTACTTTTGCGTAAAAAAGGCTAGGTGACTTTTCAAATAAGCTTCTAATGCTCTTGTTTTTTTTAATCTATTTTATTAATAAAAAGGATGTGAATGTTTTTGAAAGTTGAAGTATATATCATATATATGTTTATTTTATGCATGGGATTAAGTTTTTTGAATCATTTTAGAGTTTGAAGACTTATAAAGCGAATTAAACTATTTTGTGAATTGATGCAAGTAGTTAGTTGCATAACATGTTGTTGATCCTCTATGATTGAATGAATAATGAAGAGCTTCCATTAGTATGTTTGATTTGTTAAGCATTTATTCTGAAGTTGTTTTCTATTAGAATTTTTTAAAAATGAATAAATTGCATTAACTATAGGTGGAGCTAACACGACATTACAACAAGTTCTGGGTTATTGAGCCTTTAATTAATTACAAAAAGCAGGTCTAAACCAATATTGTTATTTGCCTTATAACTTCTATTTGTGCTTCATGTCTGGTGTGAGAGAGTTCTATACATTCTTAGCAAAGATAGCTAATCTAATCCAATTAATAATTTTGTCAACTAGCTGATACTTCTCCTCTTCCGTGTGTGTAAAGATTTTACTATTTCTCTCCTTATAAGGTGTATAAATGGTGGTAGTGAAAGTAGTTTTAAGAAGTATCCCATTAGACAATCTTTGCCTAATAACCCAACTCACTGTTTTTTCCTAGTCATACATGTATATGTCACTTTTAATTAAGTGTTGGATCCTGCTTTAGATTGCTTTAGGGAACCTGGATAGAAAAAAGAGGTGACCTCTATCTTCCATTGCCATCTTAAATAATACACAGGTAGAATCCAAATTGTCATGCCATTAACTTTTGGTCTTAAGCCTACTTCTAATCACTAACCAAGTGATCAGAGAGGCTTTAGGGTTCAAGTGTTACTCCGTAGAAGATTAAACCAAGACACTTCAAATAGTCTAATGGTAAGTAGTTAATGATTGGACTTGTTTGAAAATTGACCATTCGGATTAGGTGTCCAAATAATTTCGTGTTCGTTCATCACACGATTCAGTTGTGGGAAACATTACATTAGAGTATTAACCTTTAAAGTATCCACTCTATGCACCATTTGAGATCAGAGAGGAGACTTTGAGGCTCAGAGTTATTATATTTCTCAAATAAATCATGTTAGGGTTGCAGATAATAGGACTAGAATCTAACCAATTGTCAAACCTAAACCATGTCTTTTTGCCATTGCCTATCTTGTGCCTTATCCATAGATATATAATGTCTCTCAAATTCATCACTTGAACGAAGATCCAATAGGCCTCCCTTCTACAAGTAGCCTACTAAAAATTAATGGATAAGTTTGCTTGAGGACAAACAATTGCGTTATTATGGGAGAATTTGATGTATGATAAACATGCACTATTTTTAGTATTATTTTCAAGGTATATTGGTTATGTTTTGGATGATTTTGAAGGATTTAATACTCATTTTAAGAAGCTTTTGTCATATATGGTCATATTTATATCAATACAAGGAAAAAGAAGTAAAGATAGAGAATAGAGTAAAATGGAGCAATTTTGGAAGATTTGGATAAGAACCATATAATATGAAATTATACATGATCTCATGTTGAGGGTTATCTATAGATGTGGTTACTTCTATTTCTCCAACCCTCCTTATATGCCTCATACTACCCTCTGGATGAAGAACATATTGTTATACATGGTTATATATATTTACCTATGTTGGTGTTATTATTTCTAAAGAAATTGATAAAGGAAATGGCTAGCTACATGGAGCCTTATTTAGGGCTTTGTAGCTTATTAAAAGTTAACATTTTGGTTTTTAATAAAGAAAGGAGTTAGAAAAGAAAAGTTTTGACCAAGAAACCATTCAAGAGTCATTTAAAGTTGTTTTTCATTAGCACTGATCAAGAATTAAACATTCATTGGAGATATAGGAAGATTTCAAAAATTATTTAGAGATTTTAATATTTAAGAACATAATTTCTTTATTATTTTTATATTGATATTCTTTATGTGATTATGAACAAACTGAGATATAGATTTTTTCTTTATTATTTTTATCTTGATATTCTTTATGTGATTATGAACACACTAAAATATAGATTTAAGTAAGAAAAACCTAGCATATGATATACTCTAAATCATTCTTTCGTTTACTAAAATTATAGTTTTCTTATGATTATCCATGCTTTTATATTATATGATTTGTGTATCAAGATTTGAGAGATGAAATGTATGTTTAGGTTATAGTGTGAATAAAGATGATTAAGTGTGATCTATTTAAGAGAAAGTCACAATATCTTTCTAAGTTAGGGTAAAACTTATCAAGAGAGTTTTTCAATTGGATTAAATCATTCTTAAGTTACTTAAATTTGAAAGGGATTTCGGTTAATTAACCTCTAAATAGGGATTTTATGTATTGAGAGAGAATATAGTCTAAGTTAGGAACCTTTACTAATCCGAGAAGCTAGAATAATTCTTTAATCAAAGGTGAAATTGAATATGGTAAAGTCCTAGGGAAACTTGACCTAAATCTAGTTAATTCATAGTTTGATGTTTGTTAACATTATTTTGCGTTAGTATTTGGATTTGTTTTTTATTTTATTTTTCCTATCCATTCATCTATAAAGATTCATCTAACTTATTAAGTTTATATGTAGTGGGTAGTTAATCAATAATCTTCTTGGGATTACCCTATACTCATCTAAGCTAGGTACAGTTATATTATGCTCTTACAGTAAAATAATAGAAGAGTTTTGCATGGTCTGTACATTTAAGTAGCTAATATATTAATTGATAAACCAAAAATTAGTAAAAGGATTTCAATGGCCACCTGAACAAATATTTGGTTTTGGACATTATAGGTATAATATGTTGATATGCTAGCTGAATGGACATCAACTGACTGAAGGTATGTTATTAGTTAGTATATTATTTATAAAAGATAACTATTATGGAGGCTAACTTGTGCTCTAATGACTATTTGAAGTATTGTTGGCTATAAATATATGAGTTATAGTTATTAAAAATCTTTATGACATTTTATTATTACAAGAACATATTTTAGATGTTTTTAAACATTAATAACACATGTATATCAATTATAATTTAAGTTAAGCCCTAGTGGATTAAAGTAAACAAGGTTAATTTATATTTTAATTTTCATTAGGGAATTGTTTTAGTATAGTTTTTGATTTAAGAAAGCTATTAGTTCCTCTTCTTTAAGGAAGATTGTAATAAAGTTTCACTTTACACGAGGCAAACAAAGGGCTTGTAAGAGGGTTCCTCTTTACATAGTTGTAGGAACATAACATTAATCTCAAGTAAGAATTGGAGAATGGATATAAGTAAGGTTTATTTGTCAAATCACTATAAAATTGTTTTGAAATCTCTTTTCCCTACTCTATTTATTTTGGTTATGTGATCACCATTATTTTCATCAAGCTAAATGCGTCAAAGTAATTTTATCCATTTAATAGATCAATTCTTTTTTCCCTTCTCTATTTATTTTGCATATATGATCACCATTATTTTCATCAAGCTAAATGCATCAAAGTAATTTTATTCATTTAATATATCAATTGGACACCCAAAGTTATAGGTTAATGCTCAAAGTGACTAAAATATATATTGATTCCTAAAGTTTTTTTCTTTAACATAATAATGGCACACATCAATTGTTATGTTATTTATTTAAAATTTTAATTTTCAAAATTATGTGGAAAAATATTTTATAATTACAAGAACTTAATTCATCCTCCTTTCAAGTTTCACTGAGGATTAACAAATATGTTAAAAAAAGTAAAGTACTATAATATGAAATCTCCAAGAATTATGCAAAGATGACCTTAAGACTATGGCTAACAATTTGGTGAAATATGGTTGATATTATGTTTTATCATGCCCTCGTAAGCATAAGAATATGAAAAGGACACTAAACTTGGAGTGATAGACAAAATTCTCTTAAGCAAGTGACTTAGTTAAAGAATCTGCAAATTGGTTGGTAGTATGAACATGAATAATACATAGTGCCTTTAAAGTAACTTAATTGTGGACAAAATATATGTCAATTGTCACATGTTTCATTTATGAATTAAAAAAAATTGGAACATAACTAAATGGATATAATATCGCTATAATAAATGGTTAGAGAATTTGGAAAATAGATGGACATTTTTGTAACAAATTGGTAAGCCAATTTACATTAACCATGATAGTAACAATATTATGATATTTAAATCCTATGAAGGAATAATAATTGACTATTTCTCAGAATTATAACTAATAGGATTAGAACTGAAGAATACAACATATGCTAACATAGGATGGGGTGTCTCACTATCTCCAACTCATTCAATATCGACGAATATATGAAGTTCTAAAGTAGGGTAAGTCGAAAGAAAAACATTATAGTGACAAATGCCTTTAAGATAATAAAGGATTTTTTGATGACTTGGCGTAAACTTTGTAAGCTTATTAACAACATAACTATCATTGATTCTTAAAAGAGAAAGGTACTAAAGTGATTTAAGTAATTGACAATACTCAACTGGATTATAAATAAGGTGACCCATCATTAAGCTTAAGTGTCAAAGAAGGTGATATAAGAATACTAACTTCTTTCGAGTCCTGTATATTAATTTGTTGAAAGAAATTATAAATCTATTTATATTGGGATAAGAATAAGCCTTTAGAGGATTGCGTAGTTTCAACTTCCAAAAGTAGTTAAGTTGACTAAAAAGTAGATGATGTCAAAACTTTTAGGATTTATTTAAATTCTTTTTTAAAAAATTAGAGATAAATTCATATGTTTTATCTAAGTTACTTTTTAACCCCACCTTTTATGTTCATTTAAAACATCAACCTATATATACTAAAAATAAGCACTTTATAAGTAATAACCATAACAATTAATTTTGGTAAATAAGTATATAAATTGATTATAATGAATCGCATTTCCAAACTTTTGAATTTAAACATTTTGGTGGTAGCAACATTCATTTTTAATCTAGTGTCATTGTTACTACCTACCTTGTTTCTACTGAAAAACAAGCAAGTAAAGTGGCATATATCTAGACATAAAAATGATATAAGTCTGTCTTTTCTTCCATAGCTTTTCATTAGGGATCCCAACTTATGATTCCCAAATACATTTCCAAGAAAATTGACAGAATTTTCAAGAACTTTCTCTGGTCTAGGCACAAATTGATTCCTAAAGCTGGCAAAATCAAATGGACAAAAATATGCTTACCTCACAAGAAAGGAGGACTTGGATTTATAGCATCCAAACTGAAGAACCAAACTATGCTCACCAAGAAATTGTGGAGGCTGATATAAGACAGGTAATCCCTATGGGTGAAATGGGTCAATGTAAAGGAGAAATTCATTTGGTGCTTCAAAGTTCCCAAAAATGCATCTGCTTTGATTAGGCATATTAGCAAGATCAAATATAAGCTCAAATCACAATGCTTCTACTAAGTTGCAATGGATAAACATTCAAGTTTTGGTTTGATCCATGGTTCAATCAAGACTTTCTTCACCCATCCTTGAACTTTAAATGTATAAAATCTCCATCAGTTTAGATGCTAATGTAGCTCAGGGTCTAGCTACACTGTAGCAATATTCCAACATATTAACATTCGACTATTATCCAGCTTCACTTTCGTAAGGCAGGTAAACACAATCCTATAAAGACTAGAAGATCGGGGCAATTCTCCACTTCCTCAACTAAACTCATATTTAGAGATAAACATCCCCAAGTGTGGTGGTACCATATGGTGTGGTGCAAAGACTATTGTCCTAAACATGCTCATATTATTTGGCAAGGATTTAGATTAAAACTAGCTTTATTAGACATAATTGGAAGTTTTTTGCAGATCTCCAATTGGTGTACTATATGCAATCTTCAAGCAGATTCTCATAACCATCTATTCTTTTCCTACTCCTACTCAAACAAAATATGGAAAGACATAATGGCTATATGTGGAGTTTACAACCCTCCTATAATTTAATTTAAAATCAATGTGTGGAGTGCTCATCTCAAACATACTCAAGAGGGAGACAAATGGAGAATATTCATAGCTTTAGCTTACATTGTAGTAGGTATCTGGACTAAGAGGAACAACAAAATATTCAAGTCCCTTACAAACGCACCATAGGAACTTCAAGGATTAACTAGACCAAATTAGATTGCACATTTTTCTATACAAACACAAGCACAAATTCAACAACAAAGTATCATTGGAGTGGAAATTGTCCTAAGCTAAACCACTGCCAAAGCTTCCATGGGGACATAAAAGGCCTTAGTTACTGAAGCAAGCCAGATACATAAGTAGCACTGTAGCAAACATAGTTGATTAATCTCCTAAATTGATTTATGTAATGTTTGAGCATTTGAATCCACAATGGAGCTAGCCCTCTAAGGATAGAGTGATGACTTTGTGAATCATATATACACTGCCCTTTCTTTGAATGAATTACCTTTTATTAAGAAAACGATACAAATTAATTATATAAATAGTTTAATAATAGTAAATATTTTGAACCTACAGTTTAAAGAAGTCCACAAACTATTTCTTTTTCCAATTATCTTTACTATCTATTCACTTTCTGTGACTAACCATCCTCTTTATAAAGTTTTATTACTATTTTTTAGTTTTTTTAATTTATTAAAATGCTTATGATACTTGGTTTCTCTTATCATGACTTTAATAAGTGTTGTTGTGACTTTAATTTTAGTAAAACTTTTTCATAATTCTTACATATTATGGCGAGTGTTGCTATGAATTTCATTTAGCATATTGATATAAATACCTATAGTTTTTATGTTAATGTTAAAACTATTATTATTATTATTATTATTATTATTATTATTATTATTATTTGATGACAGACTATTCATTACCCTTTTTTCATGTCAACATCATCAAACCTTTTAAGAATTTTGTCATAATTATAAATTGATTTTCATTATAATTATTGCATAAGAAGAGTTTATCTTAGGTAGTCACAAAAGTATCTTATGCATGTATGTTTTAATAATTTATAATACCTTCAAATTATAGTTTGTAACTAATACTTTTTTAATATCCTAAAGCTTACATTCACATGTTTTATATTATGAGTAGCATTGTTGAGGGAAAATAAACTTCCAGTGTGATAAAATAAAAGCTTAGAATATGAACCCTTTTAAATATTATAATTATTACCCATACTTTCTTGTCTTTTCTTTTATAAAAATTCAATGAAATTTCATAACTATTATTACATTAAAGATATTATGATGAAATTGATTGTTTAATCTTATAAAAAGCCCTTCACAATTTTGTTTAATAATTCTAAAATAATTTTATTCAATCTCTTTCCTTATAATCTTTCTGATAATGCTTTTGTTTGAAGATTTTTATATATGAATAATTTAATTAAGTTCTATTTTGAAGGAAAGAGATAAAACATATGAGCATCTAACTAAAATTTATAAATAAATATAATGTAGCTTTTTGTACAACCATTTGATTCATTTCTTCATTCTCAGTGATTATGAATTAATGTGAGACCTATACTTTTTATCATTTAATCTTATAATTTAGTTTTGTTGAAAAATTATAAGTAATTTTACAAAATAATTGTTTGTTACATAAATTTAAATATTAATGATAATGAAGATGAAATACTTAAAAGAGTATTGAGAAGAGTAATGGCATTAATAGACATGTAAAGAATTAATTTTTTGTATTAACATAATTTAAAATATAATTTGGGTAATTGTATAAAAAAAATAAAATGATATATATTTGGGACTTCTAGCAACAATTTTGGTCCCCAAAAAAATATTAAGTGTTTATATTTGTCAAATGTTGATAGAAATTATGTAAATATAAAATTTATTTTGTTTGATTGGTTATTTGATTAGTGATAGTTGTAAATTATATTATGATTTAATAGATGTTTAAGTGTGCTTTTGGTATTTCTTAGATGATTATCGTGTATATAGGCTTAGAATTAGGTTATTATTAGTTTTTGTTTATATTCTAAGTGTTTGAGTGGTTTCAAGCATAATTTGGATTTTAATTTTATGTTTCAAGAGGTGTATGATGTGTGTTTGAATGTATGGAAATAGGAAATTGAAGAAAAAGAAGAATTGGAAGCATAGAAGCAGGTCACAATCGTGAATTGCTTATCATAATCATGATAGATAGCGCAAACAGCAATTCCAACGAATTTCAGCTTTTCCAATGCACGACTCTTTTTGTAATTTTAACGTTTTAGGGCTATTTTTGGAATAAATTTTAGTGGGTAAACCTTAGAAAGAACCCTAGAAGCCTCAAGAACTATTTAAGAACATAAAACACTCAAAAAAGTGCGGTCTCCATCTTACCCATTTGAGATTAATTTAAGGAAGATCAAGAGGAGCATCAGTGGTCTAACATTTTCCAATTCTGCAAATTCAACTCTAAATCAAGTTTTTCTTTATTTCCTTTTATTATTTTCATTAAACTTGACGTGTGAAATGGATTGGAAGATGATATGCACGTTAGTGATGTCTTAATTTCATATTAGGATTTGTTTTTGACTTATTTTGTGACTTGAACACTTTTGATTTGAAAACAATGTTTTGGGTGTTGTGATATTTTTGTTTGCTTATACTTCGACAACAAATCAAGAGAGTGAGTTGATAGTAATATGATTAGGTTACTTAACAAAAGTTAACAACCTAATAAGTCATGCAAATATCAAATTGATGATCATACAAAGAGAGATTTTATGTGAGAACTCGATTATCCAATATATTGCTTAAGAACAAGTTGAAAACGTTAAGTTGTTTTTGTTAATTGAGAGATTGCAAATCTGGAATTTAGTTATCGATTAGGGATTATTAATTTGGTTTAAATGATTAGGTGTTGAGAGAGAATAAACAAATCCTTCAAAAATCTAGGATCGACACCAAATTGAACCAAAAACAATTAAGGGAGTAAAATGATGATAGAATGAGTCCTATAGTTTCATATTTGATCATCCTTATTTTATTAAGACAACTTAATTGCTAAGTTGTTTAGTGTTGAATTTATTTAATCATTTAATTTTTGAATTTCATTTTCTCTCAAATCTTATTTCATAACCTTAGACAAAGTTAGCTTCATTTAGTTTTAGCTAATTCCTTGTGGAATTGTCACCTCAATTGCTACAAGTTTATGATCCAAATACTTGTAGAATATTAAGGGTTTTACATTAGGTAAAACTTTCCTAACAAGTTTTTGGCATCGCTGCTGGAGAATTAGTTTAGGACTTTTGAATTACTTTGTTTTAAGGAATTATTTCCCTTTCTTATGATTGTGGCAACCAATCACAAGAAATTAAAAAGAGAGAAGGAAGTTTGGGTGCAAAGTAGAAGACACATTAACGTAGACATCACAAGGCAATAATGAAGAATCCAAAAAGTTAAATGCTAAGAAGAGATAGAAAGAACAATGATAGAGGAAATACATCATGGAGAGCAAATGACCCTTATGGACTTTATGAGCCCAAGGTTTAATGCCTATCATCAAGAAATTTCATAACCAGCAATGCAAGCGACACATAATTTGTTTAAAGAGATGGTGAACAATAGTTATCTTTGGATATCGAAGTAGATAATAGTTAACCTTCCCAGATCTAGAAGGAATGATTATGGTAGATTCAGTGAAAACATTGCAGGCTTAAATTAACAACCTTACTAAGGAATTAAATAGTCTGACAGTTGCCTCGTTCTCTTTATTCAAAGCAATTTAGCAAGCATGCAAAGTATGTGGACGAGAGAGTCATATTACAACTGATTTCTTCCTAGTGAAAAATAACAATGCGGAGTAATTGAACTTCATGAAGCATAATTTGGTCAGGTAAGCATAACAGTACAATCCAGGGTGGTAGAACTACCTACTAGGATTTCAACAAGATGAGTCTAGTTCATGAGATTCTAAATTGGATAAGATCATGGACAAGCTCATGAACATGGAAGAGGCCCAGAAAAGGATGGAAGGAATTAACAGAAAATCATGCTTCTTCTAGACGCAATTTAAAGGTTCAATTGGGCCAGCTACCCAATTCATTATCTATAAGAAGTGTGGGGAGCCTTTAAAGCAATATGGAAGCAAATACAAGATAACAATTTAAGGTTATCACACTTAGGAGTGGGAAAGAACTAGAAAAACCAGCGGAAAGATAAGTTGAAACCCACTTTGTAGAAGATCAAGAGAATAAGAAAAGGATGAAGAAATGACCTTCCCTATACTCCTCCTCCACCTTATTCACCAAAAATACCATTCCCACAAAGACTTTGGAAGAACAAATTGGAAGTACCATTCGTAAAGTTCATGGAAAAGCTAAAGAAATGGCAAATTTACTTATCTTTTGTGGAAGTGTTGAAATGTAAACCCAAGTACACGAAGTTCCTTAAAAGACATTATCTGATAAGCGGACTTGGGAAGATAACCAAACGGTAGCCATGACGGAAACTTGTAGCTCCTTAATTACCAACCATATGCCCTCAAAGTTTAACGATCCAAGGACCTTTATGATACCCTGTGTAGTTGGTAATTTAGAGATTTTGAAATGTTTATGTGCCTTAGGAAAAAGTATAAACGTTATGCCATTGACAATTTTTAGGAAATTGAGGCTCAGATAAGTGAATCCAACATCTATGCGTATTTATTTAGTGACCAATTGATAAAGAAACCATTAGGCTTAGTGGAGGATGTGCTTATAAAAGTGGAAAAGTTTATAATTCATGTAGATTTTGTCGTACTAGACTTTAAAGATGATTAAAATTGTCCACTAGTTCTTAGTATAACATTTTTAAACACTAAAAAAATCTTTGGTTGTCCATGAAGACAACCTCATCATTTGGATTGGAGATGAACAAGTTAAATTCCACATGAATAAGGTATTAAAGAATCTGTAGGAGGCTAGCTTATTCATAAGAATTATTGAAGTCAAATCTTTAAAGGAGTGAGAGGAAGAAAAACAGATGACAACATAGATTGAGTTTGAAGAATATAAGAAAGTCTCTATTCAAGAAGCTGATAAAAAAGAGAGTGACGAACACATGATAATAGAAATAAAGGTTAAAGAAGATAACAATGTCTCAGTTAACGAAGCAGAAGAAGAAGAGGAGATGAAGGTGATTGAGGAAGAAAGAGAACAATTCACCTTCTTAGAAGTCAAACTGTTGAACTCGATAGAAGATTTAGGGAGTTTTATTATTCCCTATTTTTTAACAGTTTGTTACTGAAAAGGACATTACTGAACTGACCAAGTTTTTTTAAATTTGATTAATTATTTCCTTATTATTATCTTGCAATGTGCAGCTTATTTACAAGCTACGAAACTAAAATCGAGTGACACAGGGGAATGCAAGCTACTCATAATTGACCCAAGTTGAGCATATAAGGAAGAATAGGTCAAGCTAATGATATTAACTAAGCACTATTTGAGAGGCAACCAAAGAATTAGGATAAGTTTTATTTTTTTATTTGTATTTTTTAATTTTTATCTTGTAAGGAGTGAATTGCTAAAATTTCATGACTGGAAGTATCTCCTAGTTCCAGCTTCACCATCACCATCGAAACATCATAAGTTTTCTTTCTTTAACCTTTTTTGTCATTTTTCTATTTTATGTGTTGTTTTTCTCATATTGAGGATAATGTGTCGTCTAAGTGTAGGGAGAATTTTGCATTAGCATGTCATATGTGTAAAGTTTACATATCATATTGTCTTAGTTTTTGATTAGGTTGACATGGTGTGAGCATATGTGTGAATTGTGTCAATGTTTCAATGACAATAACTTAATGGAAGTAGTTTAGCTTTGAACATAGTTATTGAATTTGTAAGGTATATTGGCTTATGCATTTTATGTTTTAAGTATCTTTGGATAAATATGCATGTTAATTAGGATATGATGTCATTTTGTTCATCTTAGGGAATTTGTTACACATTTATAATTATAAGTCAACTGAATATGTTAATATCATTAGTAGGCTTTCATGAGGATGATTGACTAAATGAAATGAGGTAGGCTACTTAAAATGAAAAAAAATATGTATGTCTATTAAATGAATAACTATTCTGCTGGCTGCCCTTTTGAAATAAATATTGTTTTATGAATAAAGCTAGTAACCAGTTGAGAATGTGATATAGTTGAGTAACTGAGGGCATGCACGATAAAATGTTTGTCTTCACGTCAAAAAGATATAATGACATTCTGACAAGCTAAATAATGTGGCCTAGTTGAGTAATTAGGGGTCATGACAAGGTCTTTGCCTTGGCGTCAAAAGACTAGGTTAACATTAAAGCAAATAAAAAATAGTTTTTCTATAAATAAATCCTACTGATATTTGAAAATAACAAAAATTTTCATAAATGGATACTTAGTGGTAGTTGCAATTTTGGTTGATTACTAATTATCAATGTATATATACAAGTGCTTTAGGTGAATGAATATGATGTTAATGTCTTGATTAATATGCATATTCAATCCAAAGTGCTTAGCCATAAATTGCATAGGTTAAAATGTTGGAACAACTTGAATGATTTTTGTTTAAGGTTAAATTGGTTTTGCCAAGTTAAATGTCATTAGATCATTAGTTCATGTTCGTGAATGTATGTGTTATTGTTTGGTTTGTTTGAGTTTGAGTTTCGTTTCTATTTTTAGCTTAAGAACAAGTAAAAGTTTAAGTGTGAGGATGTTGATAGGTGTAAATTTATAATATGTTTTGATAGATGTTTAAGTGTGCTTTTGAGTATTTTTTAGATGACTATTATGTATATAAACTCAGAATTATGTTATTATTAGTGTTTGTTTATAGTCCAAGTGTTTGTGAGGTTTTGAGCATGATTTGGATGTTAATGTTATGTTTCAAGAGGTGTGAGATGTGTGTTTGAGTGTATAGAAATAGGAAATTGAAGAAAAGAGAAGAACTAGAAATATGAAAGTAGGTCACGGTCTTGACAGATAGCACAGACAACAATTCCAATGAATTTTAGTTTTTCTAACACGTGACTCTTTTTGTAATTTTAACTTTTTGGGGCTTTTTTGGAACAAAATTAAGTGGATAACCCTTAGAAAGAATCCTAGAAGCCTCAAGAACTATTTAAGAGCATAAAACACTAAAAAAAGAGCAGCCTCTATCTTACCAAATTGAGATTAATCCAAGGAAGATCAAGAGGAGCATCAGTTGTCCAACATTTTCTAGATTTGTAGATTCAGCTCTAAATCATGTTTTTCTTTCTTTAATTTTGTTATTTTCATTAAACTTGATGTGTGATCTAGATTGGAAGATGTTATATATGTTGATGATGTTTTAATTTCATATTAGGATTTGTTATTGACTTATTTTGTGACTTGAACACTTTTGATTTCAAAACAATGATGTGGGTGTTGTGATATTTGTATTTGCTTATACTTCGATAACAAATCGAGGGAGTGAGTCGATAGTAATATAATTAGGTTGGGTAATGAGAGTAAACGACCTCATAACTCATGCAAATATCAAATTGATGATCATACTAAGAGAGATCTTGTGTGAGAACTCGTTTATCCAATATATTGCTTAAGAACTAGTCTAAAATGATATGTTGTTTTTATTAATTAATAGATTTCAAATTTAGAATTTCGTTTTCAATTAGGGATTATTAATTTGGGTTAAATGATTAAGTCTTAAGAGAGAATAATTAAACCCTTTGTAAATCTAGAATCGACACCAAATTGAATCAAAAAATGGTTAAGGGAGCAAAATGATGATAGAATGAATCTTTTACTTTTATACTTAGTTATCCTTGTTTTATTGTGACAGCTCACTTGTTAAGTGACTTAATGCTTAATTTTATTTGATTGTTTAAATATATATATATATATATATATATCTGCAAAGAATTCTTGATGTGAAAACACAAAGACAAAGGGCTAATCTTTGAATATGAAAAAGAGGGGATCAGTAGGGTCCCAAATAAATTGGATTTTTTGAAAAAAGCCTTATTCTTTAGACAATCTATCTTGTATCTGGTACTGCATGGTTCCACTCTACAAGAACTCTAAATCATTCTCTTGAAGCTCGTCCTTTTCATCATAAATGGTCCGCTTGCACCGAAATGACCTGGCCTAATAGGGAAATCCCAATTCATTGGGTCTTTCGAAATAATCAAATAGAAAGCACCCATATTTCAAGAAAAGGTATTTCTTACTTTTCATTGCCATTTCCATAAGAATGAACACTATGATTCGCATTTCGAATAGACATGAATACAACATCTATGGGGAAGCCTCCATCTTGAAAGTTATGTCAATTTACTAGAAACAATTAGAGGGTTTAAATTGATCCTTTCCAGAGAATTAGATACTCTGCCCGAGCAATCCTTTTATTTGGTAGGTAACATTGATGAAGCTACTGCGAAGGCTACAAATTTAGAAACGGAGAACAACATGAAGAAATGACTTTAAACCTTTGTGTATTGACCCCGAATTGAATTGTTTGGGATTCAGAAGTTAAAGAAATCATTTTATCCACTAATAGTGGACAAATTGGCGTATTATCAAATCACGCGCCTATTGCCACCGAGGTGGATATTGGTATTTTAAGAATACGCCTTAACGAATAATGGTTAACGATGGCTCTGATGGGTGGTTTTGCTAGAATAGGAAATAATGAGATTACTGTTTTAGTAAATGATGCAAAAAAGGGTTGTGACATTGATCCACAAGAAGCTCAGCAAACTCTTGAAGTGGCAGAAGCTAACTTGAGGAAAGCTGAAGGCAAGAGACAAATAATTGAGGCAAATCTAGCTCTCAGACGAGCGAGGGCACG
>JAOQMP010000004.1:25660157-25689872 GCA_027563575.1 Erythroxylum pedicellare
ATCATTGGATATGGTAAGTATTATAAGAGGAAATACATCCCTGCAACTCTAATTTTTTTTTTTTTTTTTTGAGAAACAGGCCAAGTGCTAATATTTGTTTGAGTAAGAACGACCTTGAGGCCATAAAAATTTGACCTTCAAATTTCGGCAATTAACACATGCCAAATGTCCCATTATAAGTATCCCAAGCCTTGAAGTCTCGCTCAAATATACAGGTTTATTATGATTCAATACATTGCCCTCAGGTCTATGCCATAATGTAGATGATAAAGTGAACTAAAGGACAGGAGAAGGAAGACAAGGCACAGAAACACCTAAATACCCAGATGTCAAAATCAAAGAATAACATGAAGAGCAATTCCCAAATGGGAAAATATTACAACTTTCTCAACACCAGCCCATCTGTCTCTTAATCACTTCCACGGAAAAAAATAAAAACGAGTAAACATAGTCAAATCTTACCAAAGAGGACATACGGATGCAAAAGGGATATAGAAAGGGTGAGAAAAAAAATAGGTAGTGCATCAAATCAAAAAAAAAAAAACCAGAACACTGGTATATACGATCAGTAAGACTAAACAAACGCATACAACACAATGGCGAGCAATTAATGGGACCAAAAGCAAGAGAACTACTTACCGTCGAAACCCTTTTCGCAACAGAAAGCAAGTGATTCAGCGATTGGGTGGAAAAGAATTTTAAGATTGTTGAATGATATTGAAAAAGAGGGAAGTTGTCGCAACAGCAGAAGAGGTAACATCGCCATTTTTTATATATGTGTAGTAAAAACATACAACAATTTCTATCTTAGTTATATTACTCTTTGGAAACCATTTTAATGTAATCATGAAAAAATCAAACTATTTAGGTTGAATATAATTATGAAAAATTAAATTACTTAATATTTAATATTAATTTCTGCATAATTAGTAATAAAATAATTAATTATTAATGTATTATTCAAAGCACATATAAAAATGATTAATTATTGATGTATTATATTTATTTAAAGCAAGAAGA
Organism: Erythroxylum pedicellare; assembly: GCA_027563575.1. NCBI lineage: Eukaryota > Viridiplantae > Streptophyta > Magnoliopsida > Malpighiales > Erythroxylaceae > Erythroxylum > Erythroxylum pedicellare. The sequence continues at coordinate 25,661,178 of JAOQMP010000004.1, forward strand.
AAAGAGGCCTTTTAGTTTAGTGATTTGCAACGGTGAAACTTATGGGTAAGTTTTTATTTAAATTTTAAGCTTTAAACTTTAATTATTCAAGCCTTCATCTAAAAGGAAAAAAAATACAAGGCACAATCGCACTAGCCTAGCATTTAACCCACAAACATAACAATCCTTCTTTATACCATTTTAAATAGAATAACTGGGATTGTGGCAATTGTTGCAATCTAATATGTCCTCTTCCACGTAAACCTTCCTCTCTATCTCTCTCTCTCTCTCCAAAAATCGGAGTTACCAGTTCATTCATTTCTTGAAGAACAGTCAACGTTGCAGAATTTAAGGATTTGTCTCTTGAGTTGTTCCTTTTTAGTGCTTAACCTTTTGTGGTTGATTTGACTCTGTTCCTTATGATTTAGTTTAGCTTAAAAATGTTTATTTAGGAATGGAAGTGAAGTTGGCATTTATGTTTGTGTTTGTTTTAGTTAACTAGTAATTAAAGACATTGATAAGTATTTGTCTCTCTTCTTCTTCCTCCTCTTCCTCTTCCTCTTTTATAGTTTGTTACCTTCTCACAGATTTCACATCTTGTTCTTCGATTTGGGCTTCCAATGTCTCTCCCTTTTCTTCGGTTTTAGCCGTAACCTTCATTTTCTAACATACCCATTAAGCTTTCTACTGTTGTTGTGTTGTTTTAGCTATGCGATCGTTGTTGATGTTGTAGTCTCTATGTACTAATCATAGAAGTGACTAATGTTCTTGGATTTTCTTGGTCTTTGAGTGGGTTAAGTTCAATTTACAGCTGCTGCAGCTTGTTTTGGTTTCTATTTGTGACAATGGGGTGTACTTTTGCTTTCTTGGCCTTGGTAGGTGTTCATTTTTAGGGTTTTCATTGTTCTATGGTTGATAGATAGATGGGTTTTGGGTGTTTAGTGTTATAAATTTTAGCTAAGGATTGGATGTCTCTACATTTTGGCTTCATTTAGTAACATGGGATTATTTCTACTGTTACTTTGATTGCTGGGAGTGCTGATTCTGTTCCAAGTATATCGAGGTAATTGAGACTTTTGATAACTTATTTGTGCTTAGTGACCTGTTCTTTTGTGAAATGGTCTTTTAAGTTCCGTGGTTATTACTAATCTAGCTCAATTTAGCAATAGCTTGGGAAAATGGTGTTAGAAATGTATGAAGAATTGTGACGGTGACCTTCTTGTGGTTGAATCCATTTTATTCATGTTAGTAATGAAATGGATAGTTTTAGTAGTGCATGTGCTCGAATTGAAAATTTGGATGCTACCTTTGGCTGGTGATTCTGCAGTGACTCTGACCTTTGTACTTAAGTGTCCTTGATATGGTTTGCAACCCATATATACAACTTCATGCTCTAATTAAAAATTTTCGCCCAATTGAGCTCATCTAACATATTTCAGTAGCAGGATCACTACGGCTGACTCCATTTGGTTGACCTCCATATAATTCATCACTTATACTACTTGTTCATATTTAGTGGTGGAAACTCACTTGTTCGATGCAAAGCCAAAAGAATTTAGACTAACTGAACTCTATTAGTAGAAAGTCTAATGTGGGATTCAATTCTTGGGGAATTTAGGCCTCTATGTAATGGGGATGGCTATTTCCTGCTATGAGTTAGATGATATTCTAACATAATCGATCACTATTAGATACTGAACAACTACATTAACCCTTTAAAGCATGTGTGTGTTATAAAGAAAATGATTGATTGATCTAAAGTAAAAGATGGTTGTGATTGGGCTTAACTTTTTATAATGCAACTTTGTTATCTGAAATAGTAGGAGTTATACTAATTCTTCCACCTCTTTTTTCCTTGCACAAAGAAAAATCTAATAATCACCTATTTTGTTTGTTTTGATACTGCTTTCGCCTGGTTTTGTGCTGTATATTAGTACATTCCCATTCTTCTTGTTTACTAGATTTTGTTGTTACCCATTGAAGAATTCTTAAATTGTGACTACATAATGGATAATGCATAAATGAGTTCGGTGATCATTGATGTGGTTGTGGATTCACATTCTCATCTTTATTAGTTTATAATGCTTGTATTCTTACTAAGTGCTTTTATTTCTTCAGAAGCACTAGTTGCCTGTTTCTTATTACAATAATTCCTGTGATTGCACAGCCTTCCTGCTTGTATATATGCTATATATATGTATTACATAGCCAGTTCCCTTTCAGCTGATTCTGCCATTTAAGACACTTGCCTTTCCATGCGCATATGCAAATGTGTAAAACGATATTGCTTTGTGTATGTCTTTTCAAATGTTAATCTTAAGTACATAATTTGTCCTATCAACTTGAATTTTTATAAGAGAATGGGTTTTGATCGTATTTATTGTAATTTTTTTATCTATTTATGTATTTATTGTAATTTTATTTACATAATAGTTTAGCATTCTAGTTTTACTTATTTGCTCCTTAACTTGCATCACTTTTTTTATTGTCACATCTGCATCTGGGTCTACTGGAGTCGAGAGTCCCGCAGAAAATATAGGCAATTGGTAATTTTTGTGAGATCTGGTTGCTTATCACATCTTTAATGGGTCCCGCTGATTTAAGGGACTATTCAATTATCTGTAAAGAATATTTCTTTATATGCTCCTTTCCTTCTCTGGAGTCCCCCACCTGTGCTTTTCGTGGTATACTGTTAATATCAAATTTATATTCTTTTCATAAATATAAATTTTATATTTAATTTTACTGAGTTTTGTTGATATCAAATTTAAAAAATAATTTTAAAAGATTATTCTCTTCAGTAATATAAATCTTATATTTAATTTTATTGAGTTTTGTTAACGTAATTTTTAAAATAATTTCAAAGGGTTATTATCTTTAGTAATATAAATCTTAACGAATGCTTTAAAAAAAAAGAAAGAGAGAAAAAAGTGTAGAAAGAAAGTCTGGAATGAAAGCATAACCAAGAGACAGTATACCATGGAAAGCACAGGTGGGGGACTCTAGAGAAGGAAAGGAGCATATAAAGAAATACTCTTTATAGATAATTGAATAGTCCCCTAAATCAGCGGGACCCATTAAAGATGTGATAAGGGACCAGATCTCACACAAATTACCAATTGCCTATATTTTTTGCGGGACCCTCGACTCCACTTCTCCCCTCTCTATCCATTTCTTACAATACACGAGCCCTTGCAGTTTCTCTCTCTGTCTTAAATATAATTAATAATTATAAAATAAATAAATATAAAGACTCCGTCCTCCCTTGTGATTCTCTCTGTACAATTCTGATCTTTGGCATGACTTGATTGTCCAATGCGAGTACGTTTCGGTTTGAGCCACTTACCTTGGTGTTCAATTATCAGTCAAGAAGAGTTTTTCTGTTGAATTTTGTTTCCTTTTCAAGCTTCACTTTTCGCTTGAAAACCCTAATTCTTCCCCCGATTAGGGTTTTTAAACCGGATTATGATGAGCAATTCGACTGATCTCCGATAGCTTGAATTGGGGCTTTTACCAGTTTTCATTTTTTTATAGTTTAATTTCACTTTTTTTAAATTTAATTATGCTTTTCATATCTCTGTTTGTTAGTTTCCCCCCCTTTTTTTTTGTGTGTGTGTTGGGGAAATTGAAGCATTCCTTTTTTAAGGTATTCTTTGTGTTTAGCTTCTGTTCAGAGGTGGTTGTGACATTGAGATTACGGTTAGTTTGATGCTGGTTGTTGAAAAATTGTGCAACAGGAAAAGTTGAGAAATTGTGGAACAAGAATGTTGTTCAAACAGTTAAAATTGGGATTTCCTCACTCTCTTTCTCTCACAAGAAAAAGAGTCAAAGGTTTTATTTGGACCCTAGTTAGCTGAAGTAATTCATTTTGCTACTTTGGGCAATCTGAAGTTGACATAAAAGTCAATGTATTCCTTTTTTAAAGTTATAATGCTTTATTAGTTTTATCTACACGAATCAAAGGACTTGAAGTCCTCTTTTTATGTCGTACGTTACTGGTGTTAGTAGTTTATTGAACTTTTCTACACAATTACTGTTCCTTTGGACATTTTTATATATATTATATACTTTTCTGTGATGGTGGATGAAGTTCATCAGACTAATTAAAGCTTTTGGGATATGCAGATATGGTCTCTTTTTAGTGTTTTTGTTGGTGTTTTATTAAGTCATTGACATGCTATTGAGAGCTTTGTCACTGAATGTTGCTTTTAATGATTGTTGCTCGGGACATGAAACACAGAATCGATCAAAAGTTGCATTTTGGGTATGAGCTGGCTTACTGAGGTGGTAGTGCATGGCTGGAAATGTGAGATTTGAGTCAACTACAGCCAGTCCTGAGAAATTGGTTTTTAGTGGGAACTATTCAAATGGACCAAGAGGAAACTATCCCGTCTCTACTTTTGATAGGTCTGGAAGCTTCATAGAAGGCAATGTCAGTGAGAGCAAACTTTTTGGTTTGGGTGCTAGTACACCCCGGACTAATTCTTCACCAGTTGGGGATGTGGCTTCACTTACTCAATGTCTATTGTTGGATCCTATCACAATGGGAGAGAAATACACCCGATCAAGTGAGTTAAGGAGAGTTTTAGGTATATCAGTGGGGATTGCTACAGAAGATGACTCGTTTGGAGCTGCTCATTCAAAGCCACCCCAAGTAGTTATAGAGGATCTGAAACGGTTCAAAGCAAGTGTTTTAGATGCCACTTTGAAGGCCAGGTAGTTATGATTTTTACTACTAGAATTGTTGGTTGGTGTCACCTCTTGCTTAGTCTTCTAGATCATTCATAACGGTGTTGATTTTTGATGCATGAAGCCATTTCCATGCTAATAGAAATTAATCATTTAACCTGCCACTGTCGTATACCAAATAGAGTTTGTATTCACACATTTTGTTTGTACATATATTTAGCAAATTTAATAGTTCATGACTTTTTAGTGTATCATTTGCAATCTAAAGATGCAATTGTTTTACTCTTTTGCTTAGGGGTCGGATTAGAAGGTTGAATGAATCCTTGCTGAAACTAAACAAGTATTGTGAAGCATTGAAATTGAAGAAGCAACAACGTAATGAAATATTCACAAATGAAAGGCCTGTCGGGTCTAATTTTCTGAAGATGAGCATTCAAAATCATCGAAACTCTGCAGAACTTGGGAGTCAAAGATTAGAGGATAAAACAAAAAATACTGGCTTAAACAAGCGAGTTCGGTCTTCAGTAGCAGAATTACGGGTTGGTATATGACTTCTCAGGATTCTCTTCTATGTGGATTAGATTCCTTACATTCTATTAAGTTTACATCATTGTAATGTAAAAATGCTTGCTTTTAGTACTGCACTTTGTAAATATGATTGTTGTTTTGTTTGTTGTTTGTGCTTCATGTTCTATGGGGGACTATGACGGAACAAAATGGTTCACCTTTGTTTTAGCCAAAGTTGGGCTAAAAAAACAAGAAAACAATACAAACCAAAGTTTAATAATGGACTGAAATCTAAAGAAAGTGAAAAGAAAGAGTCGTACGATACTAAATAGGCCTTAGTTAGGGTTACTTTACAACGTGTTTGGACTAGGTGAAACCAGCTCATTGAATTCTGACTTCGCCACCAATATATGAAATCATTGAATTGGGCCTTCTATCTTTTTGAATATTATCTATAAATTTTCCTACTTGATTTATCATGGAACATCATGGAGATTATAGGTCAATTATAAAGTAAGAAAAAGACAATACTAGTTGACTATCCATTAACAAGGTAGAGGAGGAGGGAAAACATTGAATTCATGATAAAGGAATTGACATTGACAACCCAAGGATCACAGAGACATTTTTGAGCATGAAGGTTCAGCATCTTTTATGCTGAAACATCTCTTTTAGCTGAATCTTTTGCTCTTTGAGTACATTGATTGTGAGCATATTGATTACTTTCTACAGACATCTTCTATCTTTGGAGAGTCACTTAGTGGTTTTCTTGCATTAGCAAAATATTTGCGTTGAATTGTTTTGATTTGTTTTCAAAATTATAACCATTTTCTTGAGGCATATCCGTTCTAGTGACTATCACATACTATTCATCTTGCATTGTAATATGGCTAGTCTAGGGTGCATTTATTGTTTGTTGAAAGTACCTTTAAAAATGGTCAACTTTCTTGATTGAATTTCCTCTTCTTCATACTTCTTTCTTTGCACTTTTAGGCTGATGGTAAAAGCAACATGCTCCTACGACAGACATTATCCATGGGCAAAGAAAGAGATTTGCTCAAGGATATTGGTGAAGGTTCTAATCTAGCTGAAGAAAAGGTTCGTAGGTTGCCTGCCGGTGGGGAAGGATGGGACAAAAAGATGAAAAGGAAACGTTCTGTTGGTACTGTTTTTAACAGACCCCCGGATAATGATGGAGAGGTTAAACGACTTCTACATCATAAATTTAATAACGAAATTGGCCTTCAATCTCATGATGCTCAGTGCTTTAGGTAATTTCTTCTCTGGAAATGTTTGCTTTAGCAATGATTGCACCTTTTTACTGTTTAAAGTTCAACTATGCATAACTTAGTCTATTCAAATAACAGTGGCGTTTTGTTTCTCTTTATTTTTCTTTTTAGCTAGTTATGTTCTCTAGTGTAAAGAATATCACCGAATTTCTGTTTATGAGATTTTCATTATTTCTAAATGAGATAAAGTTCTTTCAAACTACCCATTCATTAAAGGAATAAAAGAATGAGGTCTGAACATGCCTACGAATTCTAGTATGTGGGGTTAAAGATGAGCATTTTATGTTGAAGATATTTCATGCACCTATCAACTTTTAGAACTATTTCCATGATCAATTGAGTCAACTATTTTTGTTTTTAGTTTGACTACTATAGAGGTGGCACCTATGTTTTAGGATGAAGATAAGCTAACAAAAAGTTTTTAGGTTTACTACTGGAGATGTGGCACGTGTGTTTTAGGATGAAGATAAATTACATAAATAGTTTTTAGGCCCACATTTTGTACATACTCCCTAGTTAGATAGAATTTTGGATGAACAACTGAAAGAATTTTTGTTTTTCTTCCTATTTCGTCCTTTTTAGAGTGTGCTTCATTCAATCTCCCCATTCATTCACAAAATATCCACAATGAACAGTTAGGTTCCTTTTAGTCCTTACTTTAATGTTGTTCTTTTGTTTTTTTTGTCTTTAAGGTTATGTAATGCCTTCTAGTGTATGGAGATGGGTTTTCTAGTTATGATTACTCAGAATTGCACGGTCAAATTATTTGAAAATAGCTGAGCTTAGATAAATTGTTACATCATTTCCCATTTCTTCTTCATTAGAGCGTCTTTTATGTCTACTATTATAGCTATTAATTGTTCACCCCAATGACCTCAAAATAGTATTGGTGGGATGACATGGATCATGGTCATTAGTGAAAATAATAGGGTGTGTGCATTTGCATGGAACATAGTAGTTGTCTTTGTTCAGGACGAATCAGTTGTGATTCCCATAGGCTCAGAACTGAGGACTTGGTTTGTAATTGGGGTAGAAAATTCTGTTGCATATGAGTTGTTGTGAGGAAGTCATGTCAGTTGTGGCACTCTGATTGCTTTGAATCCCACTGCATAATTTTATTTCCTATTTCAATTAGTTTGGCTATTTTACATATTTAACTTCCTGTTTTGTACCATAGAAACATTGCAACATTGAATTTACCTTGATCTAACAAAAAAAATCATTCTTGGCCTATGAAAAGTGTTTTTAGTAATCTTTTGATTGGATGACGTAATGCTCATGTTTTACATGACATGAAACATTGAGGAATATGACAATTTTAATATGATTTGTTTGAAGGTTGAGTATGTTTTTGTTCAAAAGACTTAGATTGAAACTAAGAGGGATGCTCTGATCCTTTCTGTTTTTGTTATCATCTATAATGTTTTGAAATAACTAAAGGAAACTGTTAGTAATGTTGCGGATGCCTTTGTGGGAAAAGTTTACTTGCGACGCAAGAAAAGTGGTTGACAGGATAGTCGTTAACAAGTCTGCTTTTATTTTGTTTTATTTGATTTTCTTTTTTATTTTAGGGTTTTTACAGATTATGTTTCCTATTTCTATTGGGATTCTACTTTTAGACTTTATGCCTAATTAGGAGTCTTAATTAGGGTTGTTAATTTATCTTTAAGCCTATTTAAAGGCTGCTTTGGTTACTAAAGAGGCAAGAAGACTTTTATTAAGACAAAACATAATCGCTAGGTTAGAAAAACAGTAGCAGTTGTATAAGACCTTGTCAAGGATAGGTCTCTTCCTTGTGTCGACATTGGTTCTGCAAAGAAAGGGGAGAACACGACGTGGGAAAAAGATGTGGCTATCCCTGTGTCTCAACCTATGACTGGATCCTATACTAGAGTACGTAACAACTTGTTATCAGAGCCATTTGTCATGGGTGACTCGAAAAGCCTAGTAAGCAAATTGGAGGCTTTTATGCAAACTATGGCCGTGAGGCAGTAGGCACTAGAAGAATAGATGGAAGAGCTTAGCCATGTTCGTAGATCGGGGAACGATTCAAGAAGGGACAATGCTGGTGGTTCTAGTAGTGGCAATTGAGGGAGTCAAAACTGTTCAGAGGAGAGAACAAATGAGCAGGTCGGGGGTTAGTTGGTACTTCACTACTCCAAGCTTGAATTTTCGGCCTATGATGGGTTAGAAGACCCCTTGATATGGTTAGGGAGGTGTGAACAATTTTTAGTGAATCAAAAAATCCAAATGGGGGAAGTGCAACTATGGTCTTATCAGTTAGAGCAGTAGGAGTTGGAATTTGAGTGGGAAGGATTTAAAGAACATTGTCTCATAAGGTTTAGATTACCCATGAGCAATAATGCTTTAGAGGAGTTGGCAAATTTTAAGCAAACAGGAACTATGGAAGATTACCAGTGCCAATTTCAGTCTTTGTTAGCAAGGACTACAAACTTAAACACCGTCAAAAAGTGAATTTATTTACGGCAGGATTAGTGGAGGGCCTTCGGATTGAGGTAGAGATGCAACAGCCCGATAATTTGGGAGTGGCGATGAATATGGCACGGGCTTTAGTGAGGAAACAACAATGTATATTACAAGGCAACTCTAAATTTTCGGTTGGGTGGGCAGCCCCTAAATTAGTTGCAACCAACATTGCCTTTGCTGGGACTCGAAGCATCAAAGGAGTGAGTGGAGGAGGGAAACCGGAAGGGTCAATTGCCAACAGTTTAGTCAGCACTCCAGCCCCATTTTTTAAGAGGCTTTAAAGGGCGGAGATGGCAGAAAGAAGAGCTAAGGGGTTGTGTTTTAACTGCGATGAATCTTACTTAACGGGACACAAATGCAAGAGGCTGTTTTGGATCAAAGTGCCAGACTCAGATAATGAGCAGGAGGAAGAGGAGTTAGGCGACCCGAAAATTTCGTTACATGCTATAAGTGGGATTCAGAGCTCACAAACGATGCAATTGCAAGCACTAGTGGCTGGGTTGTCGATGTGGTATTGGTGGATTCAGGAAGCACCCACAATTTCATTTAGGAGGGAGTGATACCCAAGATTGATATTACAGTGAGGGAGCGGCCAGGACTGCAGATGGTAGTTGCCAATGGAGAAAAAGTGCCCAGTTTGGGTATTTGTAAGGTGGTAACTCTACAAGTTGATTCTAATTCTTTTACCACTAACCTTTCTTCTATTCCCTTGGATGGTTTTGATGTTGTTTCAGGGATTAAATGGCTGCTTACGTTGGGCCCCTTTGGGACTTTGCGTCTCTAACAATGAGTTTTGTGCTGGATGGGAAAGTGTAGTGAAAGGGCCAAGTTCCAAGTGGTGAACTGAGAGTAACAATAATAAAGTGATAGCACTCGTCCTTGTTGCTATAGAAAAATTGTTAGCAAAAATTTCAGATTTGTTTGCAGGACCCTTAGGGTTACCATCGAGTTGAAGTTTTGATCACATAATTCCTTTAATGACGGGATTTAGACCAGTGGTGGTGCTACCTTACCGTTATCCTCATCTTTATAGAGATGCAGTTTGAGGTAATGCTACAACAAGGAATAATAAGGCCAAGTTGATCTCCCTTTTCTTCGCCGGTACTACTAGTGTGGAAACATGACAGGACATGGAGATTTTGTGTGGACTATGGGGAGCTTAACAATCACATGGTAAAAGATAAGTTTTCTATCCCAATAGTGGATGAGTTGCATGGAACACAATATTTCACAAAGACATTCGTTCCGAATAGCATCAGATTAGAATTGATTGTCGGGATATAGAGAAAACTTTCAGGATGCACCGCGGGCATTTCGAATTCCTAGAAATGCTCTTTGGGTTGACCAATGCTCCCTCTACTTTTCAAAGTTAGATTAATGAGTTTTTTATGCCTTATTTGCATAAGTTTGTCTTAGTATTCTTTGATGACACTTTTAATATATGGTAAGACTTGGATTGAGCATATTCAACACGCGTTTGGTTTTTGAATTGTTGCAAGCTCACCATCTTTTTCTTAAGAAATAAAAGTTGACATTTAGGGAGAATCAGGTGAAGTACTTGGGTCATGTTATCTATGGTGAAGGAGTGGAAGCGGATGTAAGTAAGATTAAGGCGATCGTAGAGTGGCCAATAACACAATCAGATAAGGCTCTTTGAGGCTTCATGGGTTAGCAGGGTATTACTAGAAATATATAAAAAATTATGAGCAAATGATAGCACCTCTGACTAGCCTGTTGAAGAAGAATGCATCCCAGTGGGGAATGTGGCCTATTCGGCCTTCTCTAACTTGAAGAAGGCTCTTTTTGAAGCCCTTGTTTTGAGGTTGCCTAATTCTGAGGAAGAGTTCGTGGTGGAGTATGATGCTTTTGGTAGTGGTATTAGGGAGGTCCTACAACCAAGGCCATCCAATTGCATTTTTCAGCAGAAAATTGGTAGATCACCATCATAAACTTGCAGCGTATGAGAGGGAGCTTATCAATCTTACCAAAGCCGTACCTACTGGAGACCATATCTTCGAGGGAGGCATTTCCTCGTCAAGATTGATCACTTCAACTTAAAATTTTTGTTAGAACAAAGGTTAATCATTTCACCTTAACAACATTGGATTAGTGAACTAATGAGTTTTGATTTCAGGGTGGAGTACAAAGCAGGGAGACTCAACTGAGCTACCGATGCACTTTCCGTACGTGATGAGGAGGATGGCTAGCTCTTTGTTCTTTCTAAACACGGGCTATTTTTGATGCCCTTCGACATGAAGTGGAAGCATTGAACGACTTCAACCAGCACTTGGAAAGCATAGAGAAGTGGGAGGCCAAAGCTACCTAGGAAGTGAGGGATGGCTTGATCTTTTTCAAGGCGAAAGTCTATTTGCTGTTCACTTCTCCCTTAGTGCAAACCATCCTCTTAGGTATTCATAACATGATCCATGAAGGGGTCCAAAAGACTTTGCAAAGGGTGTGCAGAGATTTTTTTTGGGAAGGAATGAAATCAGCAATGGCTGACTTTGTGTAGAGTTGCCTGGTTTGTCAACACAAGAAGTGGGAAAACCTACACTCTGTAGGGCTCCTACAGCCTCTTTTGGTGCCCCAATAGGTATGGGCTAATATTTCGATAGATTTTATTGAAGCATTACCCAAGGTCCAAGAGAAGTCAATTTTGATGGTGATTGTAGATAGAATTTCCAAATATGCGCACTTTGTTCCACTCGCTCATCCTTTCACTATTGTATTTATGGCTCATGTATTTTTTAGAGAAGTCTTTCGTTTTCATGGGTTACCGGAGAGAATTGTTTTCGATTGAGAGAAAGTTTTTACGAGTCTCATTTGGAAGGAATTGTTTCGTTTGTCAGGAAGAAAGTTGGCCTTTTCTTCGACTTATCTCCCGTAGTCGGAAAGTCCGAATGAAGTTGTAAATCACACTATCGAGATGTACTTGCTTTGTTTTATAGGCGATAGATCACATCTATGGCTTCAATGGGTTCCATGGGTGAAGTATTGTTATCACATCTTTCCACTCTTCCTTGTGAGCTATGCCATGTCGGGTGTTGTATGGACAAGATCCTCCGTGTTTGCTCGATTATATAGCCGATTCTACTAGAGTGGAGGCAGTTGATCAGGCTCTTCAGGAGAGTACTACAATTTTACAATCAGCAAGAGAGCATTTATTGCGAGACTCGTAGAGAATGAAACTTACATTTGATGCTAATTCTCGAGAGATCTCATTTGAAGAGGGTGGTTGGGTTTGGTTGAAGCTTCACCCTTACTAGCAACTTTCGGTGGGGAAGATAGGATGGTGCGTTAAATGGACAATTCAATTGAAAATGCTACATCGGAAGATTTCATCGCTCTTTGGGACGTTTATCTGGGCTTAGAGTTGGGGAGGGTAGTAATGTTAGTAATGTTGTGGATACCTTTGTGGGAAAAGTTTAACCATGACACAAGAAAAGTGGTTGACAGGATAATCATTAACAAGTCTGCTTTTATTTTGTTTTATTTGATTTTTTTTTTTGTATTTTAGGGTTTTATACATATTATGTTTCTTATTTCTGTTGGGATTCTATTTTTAGACTTTATACTTAATTAGCAGTCCTAATTAGGGTTGTTAATTTATCCTTAACCCTATTTAAAGGCTGCTATGGTTTATAAAGAGGCACGCAGACTTTTATCAAGAAAAACACAGCCACTAGGTTAGAAAAACAGCAGTAGCTGTACGAGACCCTGTTGAGGACAGGTCTCTTCCTTGTGTCGGCATAGGTTCTTCAAAGAAAGGGGAGAACACCACCAGGGAAAAACATTTGGCTTTCCCTGTGCTCGACCTGTGACTAGGTCCTACGCTAGAGTACATAACAGAAACAAGTCAACATTTTGTGCACCGTTGTATTCAGCTTGTTGTAACTTGAATTTGCTTTATTGTTCATACATTTAGCAAGCATTAGAGAGATCTTACATCTAAGGAAGCTACGTATTGTTTCATTGCGTTTTTCTCTCTGTTTGCCTAACTTTTTGTGATTCCAATGGCATAGTTGCTTTTTTCATGAGATTTTGTTGTCGTCATTTGCCAAAATTTCGCAAGAAGTCGACAACTTTGTTGTATCTTTTCCTTTTTAAAAAATTGGGATAAAATTGACATCAAGGGTGCTTTTGAACTATAAACTTTATCCTTCTTGCAGGTTAGGATCATTTAGTAGCAGCAATGGGATTACCAAGTTAGATGTTATTTCATCATCTGCAAGTTCAAATGGCCGTGCTGTTCTGAAGAATGAGCCTGAAAAAGTTTCTTTAAGTAGGGATTTCTCAGCTAGCGTTAGTAAGGAACGAATGCTATTAAAAGCTAACAATAAGTATGTAGCCATTTTCTTAACTCCTTACAGTCAATTTCATTGTCCTTTGTTTGTCTATGTCTTGCAGTAGGAGTTTTGTAGCTTCTGGTTCAAGTTCTTTCTATTTAATGTGTGTTACGCTCTCATAGCACAACATTTATTTTCTGGTGCTTATGTACATGAAACTGTTTTTTAGGTTAAATATTCTTGAGGATAATCATGCAGTCAACCCAAATCCGCTAGTCAAAGGTAAACCTTCCAGGGGTCCTCGATCTGGCACAGTGATGACAACAAACTCATCTCCCAACTTTCCATGTGTATCTGGGGCTCTTGATGCATGGGAGCAATCGCCAAGCATGACTAAAGTTAATTCTAGTGGAACTAATAATCGTAAGCGTGCAATGCCACCAGGATCATCCTCTTCCCCTATGGCACAATGGGTTGGTCAAAGACCACAAAAATTTTCTCGTACCAGAAGAGCAAATTTGGTATCTCCAGTCTCAAATCCTGATGAAGTGCAAATGTCATCAGAAGGTGGATATTCATATGAAGTTTCTTCTCGATTAACTTCTGTTGGGAGCAATGGGTCACTGGTTGACAAGGATATGGCTGCAGGAACCCAAGTAAGAGTGAAACTTGAAAATGTTTCATCTCCAACCAGATTAACTAAAGTTGAAGAGTCTGGTGCTAATGAAAATCATGAGGGTGGACCAAAGGATAAGAGAACTGGTGGTCTAGAAGAAAAATCAACAAGTTACAATGTTGGTCCTTCTGTTTTGCTTTCAAAAAAGAATAAAATGCACCATAAGGAGGACATTGGTGATGGAGTGAGGAGGCAAGGGAGAACTGGTCGAGGTGCACCATCTCCTGGGATGAGCATTTCTCCAATTAGGGAGAAGTTGGAGAATCCACCATTAACAAAGCCACTTAGGACTGTGAGGCCCGTTTCAGATAAGAGTGGAAGGTGGTGTATATTTGTATCTGATAGGAAGAATATATCCTTTCTATTTAGCATTGTGTTGTTTAACCTAGCTGGAATTAATTATTGATAAGTTGCCTATATTTACTAGTCCAGTAAGTCAGGTCGGCCTCCACTGAAGAAGATATCCGATAGGAAGCCCTTTAATCGTATTGGGAAAACTCCAACCGGTGGTTCTCCGGATTGTCCAGGTTTGCTCCCTGACTAATATAATCTTTTTGAGGTTGTAGCAATCGGCATAAATCATCTTGATCTTGAAAATACTGAATTTATGGTCAATGTCTTTTCACAAGTTCATAAAGATTGAATCTGTAGTTTCTGTCATACCAAATCAGAGCAACAACTAAGGTGCTACGATTTTAGAAAGTCCACTGACATAGATGAATAATTAATTAAAAGATTAGTGGAATGTCAGTACATGATGATTGCATTGTTTTCTGAAACTTCGAATTTAAGTTTTGAACTTTTAGTGTGCAAAATTTGAACAAAATTCTTCATGTTGGCTGGTTTTTGATGGATGAAAATTTCCTTACTTGGATCATAACATGAGAATCTTGTAGAAAGTGATGTAGACAAAGTAGTTAGAGCAGCAAATTCCAATAAAGTAGGGTTAGAATTGGGGTGCCTGTGGCTGGAACCATTAGGATTTATTACATAAACATCCTTTGATAAAAATATGCTAGAAAGGTTGCTGTATTTCTCCAGCAAAACCCCTATTTATATTGGTGTTGTTAGAAAAATCCTACCCAAAATAGGATAGAAAAGTCCAGGGTTTGTAAAGGAAGTTAGCAGTCAGCCAACTTTAAACTCGCAGTAAAAGAAATCCAAGTTAATTGGGGAAATACATTAAAGCTTGTAATAAATAAGAAAATAGAATACCGACTAAGTGGAAGTTAGGCTGGATGCTTCTCCATCAATCTTCTCAGATTTGGAAAGAACTTGGTTCTGATGAGTAGACCTTAACCTTGGGATTAACTCATTTCGGTTCTTTTGTAATCTAAGTGCTTCACTTGCAACTTTTGAAGCCAAGAATTTGTATTACGGTAGAACTTTTGCAAACAATAATGATATATCTAAACTGCTAATACAAAATAGCCTTGAGCAAGATAAACATTTACAAAGTCAATGCTGACATCAAGCAACTGGATGAAAGGCTTACAGTTGCAGCTTCTTGTGCCTGTATTAAAAGATCTTTTGACGCATCAAATTGTCCTTCTCCTACCAAGGCTACTCTGACATCATTTGCAGTATACGGATTAGCTATATGATGGATCAGAACTCTGGTGTGAGGTTCTTTTGTCTATTACAATGTATATCTTCCAACATCAGATTTTTATTCTCATTTTTTTGTGCTGAAAAGTAGTTCCAGTTAATTTCTTTCACCAGTTGCTTCACTACCAGTATGCAAGTTTCTTTGGCCTTTATCCAATTATCAGTTTTAAGCTCCAAGTCACCAAGCATGTACCATGCATCTAGGCCCTTGCTATTCATCTGCAAAACCTCAATTTCCAGGTTGATACATACTTAAGGACTGTTTTGGACTTCCACAATGGACTGCAATTTAACTTGAACTTCAATGGTCGTTCAAATCCTTTTGCTATCTTTGAAAGTTCTAAAATAAAATCCATATTCCATGGTGGATTTGGAAATGGTAATATGCTATACAAATCAATATTTTGAATTTTTCTTTTTCTAAACAAAGAATATTACAAGTTTTGCTGAATTTTGGTTCAATAGTGAGATAGTTCTTTAAGGTAAATATTTTGTGACAGCTTGCTTACTAATAGGTACATATCACTTAAATTTCCAGAAATAAATACCTATTAATTTTGTCCTTTTTGCTAGGTGTAGTACTTTGAGTTGCTAATTATTTTATTTCTTCTTTAAGAGGATACCTCTTGTTATTTTCCTGTTAATTTTTGTGATCATCACTCATAAGGATTCGTCTTGTTTAGAATGACTTCTAACTCTTTTATCTCATTATAATCATCATAAATTGATTCTCTCTCTTTCCAATTTAAATATTCTTCATCATATGTCGGATTAACTTCTAACTCATTTATCTCCCCATTATAATCATCATAAGTTGGTTCTTTCTGTCCAATTTAAATATTCTGCTTCATGAAATTTGTATGAACATTAATAACTTCAACCTCTATTTCCTACCCATAAAGACTTGGAATGGCTACTCTTCATTTCCACCTCGTGCCGCTTGGTTAGCATGCCCAATTCATCAAAATGATTGTCATTTGCTGTCTCTTCAACCATGATCTTCTGAAATCTTGAGGAGATCTTGATCACCTTTCTGATTCTCAATTTAAGCTTCCACTGATTTTTAATGTTGCAAGGCTTGTACAGCCCGCGTCAAGTTTGCAATCATGCGCCACATATCCGCCATCTCTGTTTCTTGGGCTTCTTGCCTCAACCTCAACTTGATACCACTTGATGTAGAGAAAGGGTTTGGGGCACTAAACTTCGACAAAAAGGCTAGAATTAGCGTGACTGTGGTTGGAACAATTAGGTTTTATGACAAAAATCTTATTTCTCCAATGAAACCCTGTTAGTATTGTTAGAAATCTTACCCTAAAATAGGTAAAAGAAGTCTTAACTCTTTAAAGAAAATATCCTTGATGTCACCTACTATTAGACTTGCAATGAAAGAAATCCAACTTAAAATGTAAACTAAATAAGAAAATAGAATACTGATTGATATACTTGTGCTGGATGCTCATGCATCAGAAAGGTTCATGAACATTTCCTAAACTGCTTATATATTTTGGAAGGCTCCTCTGCATTGACTTTAGCCTTTGAGGTCCTTGTAGTTTACTTGAGAATAAAATGGCCTCAAGACTAGCTTGTGTGCACCTTGACCAGTCTAGGTTACGATATTTAGGGAATTGCCTCCCTGCTCTCTCCCACCTTGTGATCTGAAACTTTTTAGTTTATGTGAAGATCAAACCCACTCAACCACTAAACCAAATTCGTAAGTTTGTCTTTCTGATTTTATGATTACTAAAATAGATCTATTTGTCAATGTGATTTTGAAATTAAAAGTATGATATTGTAATTCAAATACTTTCTTGCCCAAAATAAAAGTCAATTACTGAAGAAAAATTGAACAATGGATCATTTTGTGAATAACACTTAATTACTGCAAACCTTTAAAACTAAATTATTACCATCAGTGGGCTCTTGTTAAAAACCAAGTCTGTGAGGTTTTTTATGTTTAAAACCTTAAGCTATCTCCTACTTTGATTCTTGCTTGGTTTGAAGATAGTCAAAGAAATGGGCCATGTAGAGGAGAAGTCTTAAAGGACGGTTTAGAACTTTCAGTTTTTGTTTTAGTTGATACTACTTTGATGGTGTTGCATATGGTAGATTACTGAAATTATTGATTTTCTTTGTTTTCTGTGATTTTATTTCGATTTGATTGTGTTCCTCATTTTACTTAACTGCTTGGCCCCATAAAATGTTTGAATGATCAATATGCTCAATATTTATTACATGCTTTGCCAATCAGATGCCTCTGTTGTATTTGCCAATCAGATGCCTGTGTTGTATCTTCCAAACTGTGAAAATTGGAACCTAATAGGACTCATTCTTGTTCTCTCCTTGCAGCAATAAATGGAGAAATGAGTTTTGTTCTCTAAATTTACATATCTATAATATTTGTATGTATGTCATAGTTTCTAAAGCAGAGTTCCTCTGTTGTAGTTTCTCCAATTAATTAAAGTGAAAACATGAGTACTTTCATAAAATAACAGACAAATATTAAAAGACTAGATTTTTTTAATTGGCTTATATTTGCACAGTTGTATAATTTTGAATTTGATATTCCAGGTGATTCAGAAGATGATCGTGAAGAACTATTAGCAGCTGCAAATTTTGCTTGCAATGCAAGCTGTATGTATATATAATTATTGTTTAGTTTAGGTTATGCTGTGTTCACCAGAGTATTTCTAAATCTGTTATATGTGCAGATCTTTCTTGTTCTGGCTTGTTCTGGAAAAAAATGGAGCCAGTTTTTGCTTCCATCTACTTGGATGATTCATCATATTTGCAGCAGCAGGTGCTCAGAATATGTGGATCATTATGCTGATCATAGTTTGACTTATTTAAACCATACTTACAAATACCCTTTCTTTTTTCTTTTTCACTTGTGATTGCTGCAGTTGAAATCTACAGAGGAGCTTCATGAAAGCTTATTCAGAATTCTTGAATGTAGCAATACAAATCTGGTAAATTTAACAAGAAGTTTTATTTTTTGTTAACATATATGAATGCAAGCCTGGTAAATTTAGGAACAGATATTTCATTATTTGTTGACCTATTTTAAGTGATATGTTTAGTTTTATTTTGCTATTAATTGCATCTTTGGTGTTGCAACCTTGAGCGATTGTGGATGGGTAAGATATGTAAGTACTACTTCTATTATATAAACCTTACTAATTCAAGGGAGGAACCTTTTGCATGTTCAAACTCACATTCAAACACTTCAATCAAAAAACTTGGATTCGACTTTCTGTTTTAATTCCAATAGTAAGATTGCAAATTTTGGAAAACTTCTAAGGAGGAGATTTGTCAGTTCAAATCAGTTCAAACTTTCATTGTTTTCCGTTTATATACACATTCCTATCTAGGGATTATGTTTACTGGGGGGTTGCAAGTTAGGAGTTTTGATTTGCTTAGTACAGCCTTTTCATGTTTGGTTCTTACTTCAAGAAAATAAACAGATTTTCTTGTATTCATCATCAGATTCAAACTATAAATACATAATATATCTTTACTAGGCTTGTGATTTGGTCTTGCCTAAGATTTAAGCTTATAAAATAAAAAGCATGTCTTTTTCCATTAGTCATTCAAATCCTCAGGTAGTTGTTAGTAGTTAATTATTCAAATTAAATGCTGGTACCCATTACCAAATATATTATATTTTGGAATTACAATTTGGCCAAGATTATGATTGTGAGATAGTGATATTTTAACTCATGTCAAAGTTATATTTTTCTTAATTAACTGCAATTATCATTCGGATTAAAAACTATATTGTATTTCTTCCAGTAATTACTTTGAGTATGTGTAGGAAAATGCAGAACATTTTTTATTCACGTGGAAATATATCACCAAAATGCTAGTCCTATCACCAACGTGTTTACAGTTGAAACATAGCTTGTTAATGGCACAAACTTCAAGCCTAAGGAAATTATGTTCCTGGTTGTCTGCAAGAAATTAATTTTGTGCATTCATGTCAAAAATCAAGATAGAGTTGATCTTGGATCATATGCAACTCTAAAACTGATACTCAAACTATATTAACCTTTGTGTTCTTATGGAAGGTTACTCTGGGCTGGGCTAATGAGTGGACCTACAGTGACATTTAAAGACTTACCAATGTAGTGTTTCATTTAAATGATTGAATGAATATGATGGTTGAAGAAAACCAGCAATAAATATGATGTTTGAAGAAAACCTGAAGATTGCAACTGTAATTGTTCTTTGAACTTACGTAGCTATGATGCAAAGCTTTCTTTACGTATTTGTTCAATTTTAAAAATCAAAGTTAATAACTTGGGACTAATTATGATCTGTTGATATTTATACTTTTTGCTTGCACACATTGTTTGCTTGTAGTTTAATGTAAATTTTACTATCTAGGTATACTTTGTGGACTTCATCACTAACACTAAGTTCTTTAACTGATTAACCCATTGCTTGTGCAGTTGGGATTCTGTTTTGTAATTTCCAGAATTTGGACTTATGTTATCACTTGTTAGAAGTCTCCATTCTCATGTCCTAATAAGCGTTTTCACTTTCCGTATTTTGTTTAACTGTCTCAGGCTGATATTGCACACAGTGGAGATTTTCAATCTCTACCGATTCTTGAAGGAAGTGAGGATATGTTATTGGGCCTAGTTTGGCCAAATAATGCAGCCACTAATGGAGATTTAATAGATCGAGATCAGGATGATGGCATTTTTGGTACAGGCCTGGATAGAAGAAACAAGGTCACTCCACTTTACCAAAGAGTATTATCTGCTCTGATTGTGGAAGATGAACTTGAAGAATATGAAGAAACCAATGGAAGGAGACATGTTTCTTCACAGTATAGTAGAGATGGTTCTCCTGGTGATAGTTGCCTTTCTGTTGAATTGGATTCTAGAAATGGTGATGGTGTTGAATTTGGTCATGACTCCATGTTGATATTTCAAACTCATGAGCAATCATCTATTGATGGTTTTCCAAGTAATGGAAGTATAACAATGGGTAGCGTAACTGGCTTGCATGGTAAATTTTATAATGATGCTTTATTCCAAGGAGATGATGGACCAAGGATTGGGATCTTTCCTGGTGATGTTGATAAAAATTCTGTCAAAAACACTGCACTTGAAAATCCTTCTGGCATTTCAGCCATGGATTGTCAGTATAGGCAAATGTGTTTGGAGAATAGACTCTTGATGGAGCTGCAAAGTGTTGGCCTATATTCGGAAACAGTGGTAAGTACTTCCTATATGCTTGTTCATTTATGCAAAAGATGCACAGAAGGAATGATTTCACAAGAGTTTATGCTTCTAGAGAATCAACATTAGACATTTTTCTAGGAGATGGTGAAGAGTTTGACGGCCAAATTGGCAAGTTTTTGTTTGATGGCTATGAATAAGCTGTTCCAACTTTTAATTTCTATTTTTAATTTTGTCAAAATCTTACAACATTGGATGGGAGTGCTTCATTCGATTAAAAGTTGACTCATCAAGCTTTTGATGCTAATCATTAACTTGGATACATTCTAAGAATTGCAGATACTCATTGTTAAGTGTGTTAAAATATCCTACATAACCTAGGAGTAAGAGCAAAATAAATCTTATAACATTCGGTCAATTTGTGGAAAAATCATGTACATTGATTGATTGTATTTTATTAAGTTTACTATTAGATTAGACTATCCCATAAATCATGGGATTAGAGAGTATCCCACAAATTATGACATTAGATATTGTATTTGAACAAAAGTGGGAATAATTTTCTGTATTGTTGAATAGAAAATATATGGCTATATATAGCCTATTACAGGAGAAGTTTAAATCTGGAAATATATCCAGATATATCTCATCTAATCTAATCTGATATAATCCCTTAATTTAAGGGATTTGAACTTATTCTATATGAGAATTATATACAGCCTGTCTATATCTCAATATAATCTAGATACAACTGTATAATATTTGTAGAAGAATATTAGCATATCACTAACAGATATCAACTAACAGAAACAGCCATTGGGGTTGCATCTTTATTGGATTTGTCTTACATAGTATAAAAAGTCCTTATATAGAGGGATAACAAACATTTAATTACTAGAACAATTTTTAATAGATTATCTATGATATTATATTCTAGAAAGATATACATAATACTCTATAAATCAACTATCAAATGTCATCTCTAACACTCTCTTTCTATTTCATCTTATATATGAATTTTGCAAACAGTCCAGAACGGTCCTTTTGGATCACGGACACTTGTTTTGATCATCTTTTGTTCTTTCCAGTTTTGCTTGTCTGTTACTTGTCTGTTTTTGACTTTTTTTTCCTTCTTTTTTACTAAAGACAAGAAATAAAACCATAATTTACAAATAGTGGCTGATGACCCAATTATCCATAGAAGAGTGGTCTTCATGAAAATGGCATTGTCAACAGAGACGTGTGTAAGTTGTGGGAAAATGCTATATTGAACAGAGGAGATAGAGTGTAGCTTCAACACATTGTTAATAAGCTTAAGGCTTTCCTCTTTTATCACAACTGTAGAATTGGATCTGACAGGATAGACACTGCTCATCCAAAGATGTAGAAATTTTAACGCAAATTTAATTCATTTTCATAGGGTTAAGGCATTTTTGTTTTCAACTAAATGAATAGAGTGATGCAAAAGAACTTAAAAAGTCTATAAAAGAAATAAAAGAAGAAAGATTAGTCAACCACAAACTTTAATTTGGTGGGATGAGAACTGGAAATTGAGCTGACATCAAATATAAGGGCTGAAATTTAGATTGTATTAGGATTCCTTATTAGATAGGAAGTAGTATATGTTAGTTTATTTTAGATATGCTATCCTAGTTGTATAGGACTAATAGAATTTCTATTATAATAGGATTTAAATTAGGAACCTTTTCCTATTAGAATAAGGGTTCTAAGAACTATATATATGTGTGTATTCAACTCTTCATGAAGAATATACAATCTGAAATTTTTCTACAAATTTGAGTTCTCAACTAGAAAGTGTGATGTTTTCTTCTAAGAGTAATTCCTAGACCCTAGGAGTGACTCCTAGTTTCCTACTCTTTACTGTTTGTGTTTCTTAATTCCACCTATCTTAAACCTAAATTCCAGTCATATTAAACCTTGAAATTCTAAGCCTAAATTTCTAGCAATCAAACTTTAAAATTCCAAATATGCAAAATTTGAAATTTCAGCATTCCTAGCCAAAATCTAACCCCGAAACATGATATCCCAGTAACCTAATATCAGTCATATTTCCTAATTTTGTGATTTTTTGCTACTAGTTAATAATTCTTCTTTTTTTCCTACATCATATTGTTTGCTAGAAACCATCAGTCCTGGAATATTAGCACTAAAAGTGGCAACTAGAATGAAAAAAAGACATATTTGGATAACTTACTCGCTGATTCAGAACCGCCTGACTCAGAATCTTCATCAACAACCCATGTAGGATAAAGCAATTGTTGGCGAAGAGTTCCTAAAACCATATACGGCTTTTGAGGCAGGAAAAATACACCCATGGGCTTTCTACTGATGGGTGTTTGAAGTTCTTCTGCTTTAGGACTCTCACCACTGACTTCATGACCATTCATTTGTGCAGATAGTGATGGCTGAGGATCATCTCCGTGATCCAAATAGAAAGTTACTTTTCCTTTCCCAAAATTCCAAAGACCAGCTAGGGCCCTTAATAAAGAAGTCTTACCGCTCCCACTAGGTCCCATTACCTGTTAGACAACAGTATGAACACAGTATGAACATCATCTTCACCCATCACAAGCATGCCACCTCACTATGTAAAAAACAATAAGATTCAATTATAAGCAACATATTAAGCATTGGAAAAAGGATAGCAACAATAATAGTATACTAACCAGCAAATGATCTTGCTTATTGATCACCAATGACAAATCCCTAATCAATGACGACTTACTTGGTGTCAGTAGAGTTAAGTTCTCTATATCCAGCAATTTCTTATCGTTGTCCATCAGGATGGACCCATTAGTGGAATCCAACACAAGTGCACTTTTGCTGTTGCAATATGTAAGGTTAATTTTTTCAGACCAGTTAGAGAGACATTCGGAACTGCCACTATCGAGAATATCATCAAATTCACCTGCATATATGAATTGATAAAGTCAAAAGAAAAGTTCACATGCAAAAGCGTCTTACCTCATTAAGGATCTTCTTGTTTAATTTCCGTAAGATGTGCAAAAAATCACAAATAGAACGCATAGTATGGATCAAAGACAGCATAAATCTACAAAAAAAAAAACACAACAGGCAACAAAAATGGACAAATAAAGAAACAACATAGACACATCGCTCTTATAATGAAGGTTAAAAAATTGGGAATCTTCATTTCTGATATCATAACGATCAATAGAATTTGAAAATGTTGACGTTGAAGATTCTATTATATAATATTTTAGTATTAAATTTTTCTCCTAAAAAAAGATATTAAAAATAAAATGTCTTGTATAACTTGAATAAGGTAGCAGCAATAAGACAGGCTAGAAAAATCATATTTCTCAAGTAGTTGTATGAGAATCATGAGGACATAATATCAAACATTGCAAGGATTGGTGAACCATCTTGAAATAAGTGAGTGCAGCTCCTTGCCAGTATTATTAATTCACTATTAAAAAATAAATTGATTAATTGCAAGGAAGCCATCTTGCATATTTGTTGCAAATACATATGAAATTTCTATATAGACAGTACTTAGCCAAAGTATCTCCTCTAATGTTGACATCAATTCAAAGAAAACTCAAAATTTACCTAACCGATCAATGACAGCTGAAAAGGCACTGATGGCTTGAAATTGGTACACAATGAGGGAAAAATCTCCAAGAATATGGTTAAAAGCTGAAACTGATTGATTGATAACACCAAAGTCTATCTTTCCAGAGAAATACATAGGAGCAACAACAGCGGCAGGAAGAATCTGAATTAGGTACCGATAGCCATTGGTGAAGAACTCCAAATTTCTAGAAGAAATCAATAATTGCTGAAGAAAAACAAACATGAGTAAGCAAGTACCAGATGATAGAACATAAAAGTTAAATTGTAATAAAGTACATCAGCAGATGCTTCTTCTTCTTGATTATCACTGCACATCAATGATTAAACAAATTAAAGTTATTAATAGATCCCTTTTGCTTCTTTATCTTCCTATTTGAAACCTCAGGAGATGTCCTAAGAGAAGAGATATCAAAGAAAACGAACAAGTTATTTCAGATGACTTCCAAGATAAAGAAAAAAAATATTTCATGCTGATTCTGACTTGATAGCCAATTATGACAGAAAAATCAATCCAAGAGTGTTGGTGGTTAAATACAAAGCAGAAGCTAGGGTGTTCTGAAGATTATGTTTCATCAGTTACAAGGGATAGTCTGCCTAAAACCTATGATACAAAAGACTTCCCTCCTTGACAAGAGCAATTTCAGCTAATTTTCAACTAAAAAAGGATAGGAAATAAACTGACTAAATCAAGAGGGGAAGTCAACTTAAATTCAAGTTGGTCATAGGGAAAAGATCTTACAGTCAAATTTTCAAAAGCATTTTTGAAGCGCTGCAGTAGAAGATGCATTTCACTTTCTTCACCACTGTAGAAAGCAATGGACTCCGCATTTTCCCTCACTCGGACAAGCCCATAACGAAAATCTGCTTCTTTTTTCTCTTGCAAGAAATTAAGAGTGACCAAACCCTAAAATGAAAGGTATAGAAGTGACCATTGATAAAACTGCGCAAGTTCACCGAGGAACAAGACAAATATAAGTGGAGAAAAAGAAATCTACCCGTCCAAGAAAAACACTAATAGCAGTTCCACCAAGAGAGTAAGCAAGAAGAACCACAAAAAGGGGAGGATAGATACCATACAAGATGCTACTAAAAGAGATCAAGTCAACAGCAGCATTAAAAAGAGTCAAAGAGAAGGCAAGTGCAGTGGAAGTGAAAGAACTTAGATCATCAACAATGCGCTGATCAGGATTATCAATAATAGATTGGGACTGAATTTTGTAAAAGGTCCGGTTGTTGAGATAGCGTTCCATGTAGTACTTGGTCATCCAAGACCTCCACCTCAAGGAAAGAGTGTCTTTAGCATAGTCTCTTAGAACAAAGACCTGAAAAACAATAAATGACAACAACAAAAGCGGTTATATAGAAAGTTTGAGAAATAAGCGTACACATATATATATATGCGTGTGCGTGTGTTTTCTTACTGGGATTCCTCCGGCAAAGCCTCCGAGGTAGTACAAAAGTTGCTTTGTGAACTGATCTTGGTCCTTGTCTTCGATGGAACAACACAAAGACATAACAAAAAGCATAAAACTATGAAAAATAAAAAGAAAAAAGAAAAAGAAGAGAGGGTAGTTAAGTCAAAAATTACTGGCAAGAGCATTGTAGAAGTCGCGGCCAAGGTAATTGAAGCCAACACTGATGGCGGTGGTGGACAAAGTGAGGGCGAAGACTGCGGCCAAACGGAGTCTGGCTTGGAGCTTGTCATCCGAAGAGAACCAATAGGGTGCTGCTACTTTCCAGAATCTGCCATACAATTCTCTAATTCTGAGATTTCTTCTTTCTCCGTCCTTTTCATCTTCTCTTCCATTTCTATTATTATTATTATTATTATTATCTTCTTCAGCCTCCTCCTACTCATTTTGGGAAAAGGAAAGGCTAAATTTAAGTAACAGAGGGAGTATGAATAGAATGAATATATAAAAGAGGGGAAAGAAAGAGCAAAACCTGAGTTGGGAAAGAAGATGATGATGAAGAAGAAGAAGAACAGTATTTGAAGAGGAATTTAGTGTTATTACTAAGACTGTTGTTGTTGGACTTGGTGGTATTGATGAGAAGAGGATTAGTTAATTTATTTCTCCTTCTTGGGCCAACACTTGACATAGCTGCTGCTGATGCAGTTGGAGACGGAGTATGAAGAAAACTGGGAGTGGAGGTCGCAGGAGAGCATTTCCAGTGATGATAAGTTGCATTAGCAAATGCAACTGATGAAACGCAAGCAACAGTTTCTACCCTCATTCCTCTTTTCTTTTTGTTTTACTTTTGTATACCATACGAAACAAACACTTTCAAACACTCAATAAAGCCATCTATGGAAAATATGAAATAAACATTTTTTCTCCTTCCTTGATCTGCTTCCAGTTTCCTTGTTCCAGCCACACAAGTATACTCTGATTCAAGTCTCTTAAGCAATCCACCACCGTATTGCTCTTTTCTTTTTGGGCGATCCATGTCGTGCCACGCCCCCTGCCTCGGCTAACTGCCTGTTTACTAGGCCATGCTATTGGAAATTTAACGTGACCATGGATCCTTCTTGTGTTAGAACATAGTAAAATGTGTTCTCCGTACACATTCACAGTTCGATGACTATGCAATCCATGTCCACGTCCACCTCGTCAGTGCACACCATTTGCATAAAGTTCCTCTCGTAATAAAATGAATATTAAAAAGGGATCTATTACGTCAAGTTCATAAGAACCAAAAACTCGTGCCAAAATCAATCAATCACTCCTGACTGAACACTCGTCTGTGGCCGTGAAGATCAGTATAGAGCTCTTAGTGGAGTGGTAGAGTGAAAAAATCAGAATTAACAATATTCGGCGGAAATGAGGTTCACACTTGTCGGGCTCTGATGCAGTCTCGAATCGTATGAAGAGAAGATTCTTCGAAGCCGCAGTGGTAATAAGACCCCTCCGTCGTGAGATGTCTACGAACCCTATGTTGATTAATCAATAACCTATCCTATGCGAGGAACCAGAGGAAGGACCGAATTCGTTGTGGGCCAGGCCAGTGCCAGATGGCCTTCCAAAATCTAGTAAACCCGATGTCCTCCTGATCCCTAAGTATGGAGTAGGTAGAAGCCACAGTAAAATAACTAATGTCGGACATACCCCAAGATTGGAAAGGCCTCAGGGGAATGTTCCAACTATCAAACGACATATGTTCATTAGGAAGGAGCCTTGCAAGGCGTCCCAATTCCAAGTACCGTCAGAGTTCACAAACTGATGGACACTTAGGTTACTATCTAGAGCAGAAGGAAGGGTGGTAGCTTGGTGAATGAGAGTTCCTACTCCCGCAACCCAAGGGTCCAATCAGAATCTAGTACGGACACCATCGCTGAGCACCTTTCATACCTTGAATCACGATGTGCCAGGTAGACTTAATAATCTTCCAAACCATAGAACCACCAGTGGTGTCGATGGTGTTGGGGAGATGGTTAATGTCAAAATTGTACTTCACTGAGAGAACTCTGACCTAGAGAGAAGTAGGCTTGTCGATTAGGATCCATCCTAATTTGGCTAAAAAAGTCGTCGTTGGTTTCCTTAATTCTTCGGATGCCCAGCCCTCCCATCGCTTTAGGTTTACAAATGTCCTCCCAGTTGACTAAAGGAAGTTTCCTTACCCCATTGGTAGAGCCCCACAAAAATTGGCACGTGATCTTCTCCATTTCGTCGCATAGACGACGAGGCAGCCTGACCGTTTGCATCGTATAACTGGAAATAGATGCTATGACAGATTGGGCTAAGGTAAGCCGACCAGCAAACGACAAAAGATTGGCAGACCAGCTTGATAACTGTTGATGGACCTTGTATAGAATGTATTGATAAGTTCGTTTGGTCACCCGTTCCTGTAGGAGTGGGACCCCGAGTTATCGACTGAGATCGTTGGTCTGAGAGAACCCCAACGCATTGCTTAAGCCACGGGACGTCGGCGTAGAAATATCCTTAGAGAAGTAACACCTGGATTTGTCCTGACTAATACGTTGCTCGGAAGCTGCATAGAAGGAATCTAAGGTACAACGAATCACCTCCACTTGATCCATAGTGGCTGTAGAAAAAAGGATGAAATTGTCAGAGAAGAATAAGTGAGAGAGAGCCGGGCCAATTTTGCTCAATTTTATAAGCTGTCATCGGTCTTGAGTAATTGCGCACGTAATAGTTTGCCCTAATCGTTCCATACATAGGACAAATAGATAGGGCGAGAGGGGGTCACCCTAACGAATTCCTCGGGAGGGGCAAAAGGTCTCACTAAGCTCGCCATTCCACCGAACTTGGAGGGAAACCGTGGAAATGCACCTCATGATGAGATTGATCAAAAAAGTGGGCAAGCCCACGTCGAATAAAGTATCTTGGATGAAATCCCATGATAACCGG
>JAOQMP010000004.1:25699791-25727620 GCA_027563575.1 Erythroxylum pedicellare
CCTTAATTTAAGGGATTTGAACTTATTCTATATGAATTATATACAGCCTGTCTATATCTCAATATAATCTAGATACATCTGTATAATATCTGTAGAAGAATATTAGCATATCACTAACAACATTAGAATTATTAGTTCGATTTATAGGTACTAGAGTTTTGTATATAAGTAATACTTACTGTAAACTTTATAGATATGCAAAAAATATAGTTCTTATTCAAATTTTGACATGGTATCATAGCCAAGTTAGATTCTTTGGATCAAGTTGTTTCCATCCTTTATTGCTGCAAAAATATCTCTGTTTTTTCTCCTTTGGTTCAGCCTTCATTGCTGCCCCCTATTTTCTTCCTTCTGTTTCGGCCTTCATTGTTTTCTCCTCCCTATTTAATCTCTTTCATTTTAGCCTTCATTGCTGATTATTGTGCTCTAAAACAAAGCATTTCTTCCAGCCTTTATTGTTGGAAGTGTAAGGTTTAGCCTCCTTGTAGAAAGAGGAAAATGTCAAAAGTTGAAGAAGCAAGAAATATCACTATTACACAGTCAGAAGAAACTGCTCAATTCCAACAATTAGCAAAATTAGCATCACAAAAATCTGAGTAGTCTTAACCAAGAAAAGATTCAGAAAGTGAGATCTCTTATAAACAACAATGAAAAGTCGTTAGGTACTTGTTATTTGGCGTGTTCAGGTAAGTTTCCATTTTCCTTGGATTAAATGCCTCAAATACAAATTTTACGAACTCTTGGGTTGTGAACTTAGAAGCTACATATCATATGACCCATTTATCCAAATGTTTCTCAACCTACACTTCATGTCCAAGTAGTAGGAAAATAGCCCCAACCGATGGATCTTTAACAGCTATAGCAGGTGTAGGGAATGTCAAAATAAATTCATCAATCTCTTAGAAATGTTCTTCATGTTTCTAAACCATCAACCGACCTTGTTTCCCCAAGATTTATGTTATAATGTGATTTTTTACAGTAGTCATTTTGTATTTCGAGACAATGATTTGGGGAGAATGATTGGACTTGCTATAAAATGGGATGACCTCTACTATCTTGAAGCACCAAGTCAGTTGAACATATCTAAGGGCAAATTATCCCATTCTTTCATATTAGACTCTATTGCATCCAATAAATAAAAATTTTGCTTCGTCATTATTGGTTAGGACATCCATGATTTTGAATTATTAAGAATATGTTTCCCTCTTTATTTGTAGATCTTGTTGCTGATAATTTTCATTGAGGTATGTGAGCTTGGAGAAGGTCGTGGTATAGTTCTTACAGCCACTCATCTCGTAAACAGATTGCATTCTAGTCTTGGGTCTCAAAAGTCCTATAGACGTCCTTTCAACATTTTACCCAAATCTAAACACTACCAAGAATCTTATTCCTACAATTTTCGGGTGTGTCATTTGTTCAAGTTCATAATTGAGGGAAATTAGATCCTAAGGTTTTGCAATGTGTCTTTGTGGGCTATTCTTCGACTCAAAAATGGTCCCTCCATCAAAGCAACTTTGTGTGCCAATAGATGTCACATTTAATGAACAAGATTTGTATTTCAACAATTGTTATCTTTAGGGGGAGAATTTAATTGGGGAAGACAAGGAAAGTTTTTTGCTTGATTTGATTCTTGTGTCCAATTCGACAACACCAACCTTACCTTTTTATTCATCTTGTCTAAACCTTTTGCCAGAACAACCATCTAACCCTATTCTTGAACAACCTATATTTGAACCCTTTCTAGAAGCACCAATTGAACCACAAGAAAAACCTGATTCTGCCCTTGGAGATGTTAGATTTAGCAAAGGCAAGGTGTTCACAAGAAAGAAGATGGTTGTTCTTAAATTTACGCAGGTCTAAGAGTCCAATTCACATTCTTCCCATAAGGTAACAGTTTCCAATCCTAAATTACAAAATGAAGATGAAGTTCATATGGATAATGATCAATAGGACCTTCCTATTGCCATTAGAAAAGGAACTAGGGAGTGTACAAAAAGATCATTATGCCCTCTTGCATGTTTAAAATTTTTTCACCATCTCATAGAGCCTCCCTTATAGCCTAAATATCATTGCTGTCACCACCTTATTTGAGGCTTTATCTAATGAAAAATGGAAACAAGCTATGAATGTGAAGATGGAGGCACTGGGAAGAAAAAAACAAAACTTGGGCATTAGTGAACTTACTTGTAGGAAAGAAACCAGTGGGTATATGTGGTGAAATATAGGGTAGATAGGTCAATTGAGAGATACAAGGTGTGGTTGTAGCACAAGGTTGTACTCAAACTTATGGGATTGATTATTTAAAGACTTTTGCTCCTGCTGCAAATATGAATACTGTTAGAGTACTATTGTCATTAGCAACTAATTATGGTTGGGAACTGCAGCAATTTGATGTCAATAATGCATTTCTACATGAAGATTTAGAAGAAGAAATTTACATGGAGATTTCACTAGGTTATGGGAAGAATTTGGCATCTCATATTGTGTGTAAGTTAAAGAAGGCACTATATGGCCTTAAGCAATTGCCTAAACCATGGTTTGGAAGATTTGCTATAGTTACGTTGGCTATGGGATACAAAAAAAGTCAAATCAAACACTCCTTCAAAGGGAGTTACAACTCTTCTAGTATATGTTGATGACATAATAGTGACTGGAGATAATGATAAAGAGAAATAGTTGTTGAGTCAATGATTAGCTAAGGAATTTGAGATTTAAGGCATTGGGAAGGTTGAAGTATTTCTTTGGAATTAAAGTTGCACATTCTAGGCATGAAATTTTTATCTCGCAGCAAAAGTATGTTGCAAATCTTTTGAAGGAAATAGGTAAGACAGTGCACAAACTTGCAAGCTGATAGAACTCTAGCTTTATAAACTAGAGGAAGTGTATGTTATTGAACAGATAAAAGGCACTCAATTGCTATTACAAGGGTTATTCCACAGGACACCGCTTCTAGAGCTGAAATGCTCCTCATAAAGAAGGAAATTCTTTCTGTCTACAATATCTCTCTTCTTACTTTCCAATGCCCTCTCCCCTCTCCCTCTTTGCCTCAAAACTACCTACTGAGGCCATTCTATTACAACCAGCCCTTGTGCCAACTCAGCCACTAACTAACTCACTCCTCTATGTCCCCTCTTTCTTTCTCCTCGAGTATACTCTCCATATCCTAGGCTTATTTACATCTCTGTTATTCTCCCCCCTTCCTGAATTACCCTCGACCACGTTGGTCCTAACATTGCTCCCCTCTAAAAGAGTAGCCTTGTCCTCAAGGTTGCGTTGAGGAAAT
Organism: Erythroxylum pedicellare; assembly: GCA_027563575.1. Lineage (NCBI taxonomy): Eukaryota > Viridiplantae > Streptophyta > Magnoliopsida > Malpighiales > Erythroxylaceae > Erythroxylum > Erythroxylum pedicellare. Next base: position 25,703,075 of record JAOQMP010000004.1, read on the forward strand.
TGATTGTGAATAACAAATTCATCCTCCTATGTAGATCCTCCCATGTAGCATTCTCCATTGGCTTGCCCTTCCATTTAACTAACCATTAGCATGTGGAGTCCCTTGCCTTAGTAATTATTCGGCTAGCTTTCGAGTTCCACGACATCATCCAACTCCACTTCCATTCGGTCAGGCAAAGCTGTTTCTATAGAGTAGTTCCCCACAACTCTCTTTAGTTGAGACACATAGAACACCAGATGGACTCTAGAATGTAGGGGTAGTTTGAGCTTATATGAGACTGCTCCATATTTTTTCCAGAATTTGAAAAGGCCCAAAGTATCTTGCTGCTAGCTTTTGATTAATACATCGGGCCACCGTTAGCTGTTTGTGGGGGCGGAGCTTAAGAAAAACCCATTCTCCCACCTGGAAAGATAGCGGAGTTTGTTTTCTATCAACATACTTTTTCATTTGGTCTTGCGTCCCATTTAGATTGTATTTTAGCTAATGCAATGCCTCATCTCTGTCTATTAACTCTCTAGCCACTGCCTCCACTTTAGTTTCTCCTTGTAAATACCGAACCAAAGTTGGGGGTTTCCTATCTTAAACCACTTCAAAGGGAGTTGAACCCGTAGACGTATGGAAAATGGTATTGTACCACAGTTTTGCCTATGAAATCAAATAGGAACAATGCCTAGGTTGTTCAGAAGCAAAACACCTCAAATAAGTTTCCAAATACCTGTTGAGAACTTCTGTTTGTCTATCCGTTTCTGGATGATAAGAGGAGCTCATTTTAAGCATAGTACTCTATAGACGAAATAGCTCTCTCCAGAAATGACTAACAAAGGATCACGATCACTTATGATCGATTGTGGCACTCCATGTAGGCATACTACCTTTTTAACAAACACCTCAACTACACTTTTAGCAAGTATAAGGGTACTTCAATAGGATAAAATGGCCATATTTAGATAGTCGATCCACCACGAGCAACACTGCTTCATACCCTTTAGATCTAGGAAGTTCGTAATAAAGTCCATTAAAATGTCTTCCTAAATCTGATTGGGAATTGACAAAGGTTGCAGCAGACCCCCAGGAGATGTCGCAGCATATTTCTACCTTTGACATGTATCACAAGACCTGAAAAATTCTTGAATGGACTTCTTCATACTAATCTAATAAAGATTGCTCGCAATTCTCCTATAGGTGTGCAGATAACCTGAATGACCTGCGATAGGGGAAGAATGAAACTCTTTTAGGAGTAATGGAATAAAAGTGGATTGAGCTTAAACCACCCTTTCCTTGTACAAAAGAATGATGCCATAAAAACCTGGTTCTAGAGGTTGGATCCCGCTACAGATCCCTTATAATGCCACTTAATATAGGGTCTTGGTGCACCTCTTGTTGGAGGATTCGGTCATTAGTCCACAGTGGGTAAGAAATGATGCTTTTTAGCTCTCCTTCATACACCCATGATAATGCATCAACAACTTTGTTTTTTGGCCCCGGTTTGTAAATGATCTCAAAATGATAACCCAAAAGCTTAGCCCTCCAACATTGTTAATCTGTAGTAGACACCTTCTGTTGCAATAAATGGCGAAGGTTTTTCTGGTCTGAGTACATCGCAAATGATTTGCCCAGCAAATAGTGATGCCAATGATGCACTGCCAACACCAATGCCATTAGTTCCTTCTTATAAGCAGACTTAGAAAGATTCCTCTTTGAAAAAGCCTTACTATAGTAGGCTATCGGTCTCCTATTCTGCATCAAAACCGCACCTACACTCTTGCTCGAAGCATCACATTCAACCTCAAAAGATCGGGAAAAATTTGGTAGAGCTAATACCTGAGAAGTAGTCAACGCTTTTTTTAAGGCCTCAAAGGACTCTAAAGCTGTTGAGTTCCAATGAAACCCTTCCTTCTTTGTTAGTTCGGTGAGTGGTTTTGCTATTTTACCATAATTCATAATGAACTTTTGGTAATATCCAATCAACCCAAGAAATCCCCTCACCCCTTTAACATGTCGAGGAATAGGCTAGTTCACAACACTTGAAATCTTTGTTGGATCAACAGCTACCTCTTTTCCGGAAATAACATGACCCAAATATTCCACTGTTTGCCTTCCAAAACTGCACTTCTATTTGTTAACCACAAACTGATTCGTTTTTAAGACCTCCAAGACACTTGCTAAGTGCAAAAGATGAGTATTCCAATCAACAATATATACCATAATGTCATAAAAAAACAAACCAGAACAACCTTCTAAGGAAGGGTCTGAAAATGTCATTCGTTGTGGATTGAAGCATAGCTGGTGCGTTGGTCAATCCAAACAGCATTTTTAGGAACTCATAGTGGCCATCATGTTTTCGGAAAGCTGTTTTGTGAATGTCCTCATTCTTGACCCTAATTTGGTGATTCCTAAATTTAAGATCTAATTTAGAGAAGAAACAAGCACCGTGCAACTCATCTAAGAGTTCATCCGCCACCAGAATAGGATACTTGTCTGGTACTGTGGCCCTATTTAGGGCTCTATAATCTACACACATTTTCCATGAAGCATCTTTCTTCTTGACTAAAATTACCGGATAAGCATTGGAACTAGGATGTATGATGCCTATTTGCAACATTTGCTGAACTTGTTTTTAATCTCATCTTTATGATGGTGTGGGTATCTGGTCTCACACTAATTGGACCTTGTCCTTGCTGTAAAACAATAGAATGAGAGTGGTTTCTTTGGGGAGGTAACCCTTGAACCTCTTGGAACACCTCCGGAAATTGGTTCAACACTAGGTTCAACTCGTGCTCTTCTTTTGTGTTAAGCTGAGTCTGTTGTTCCCCTGTTATAGCCATTCCTTGAACTGATACCACTTAAGGTTGCTAAAAGATTGTGTAAGGATATTGAATCCTCAGAGTACACACTTCCTCTTCTCTATATTGCCTTTGTTTTTGCATTGCCACACAACTCCACCATTTTTCCTTCACGTTGGAATTGCATGGTCATCTCCTTCCAGTCTACGATGACCTTTCCCGAAGACCTTTCTCAATGTCTGTAACCAAGAAATCCCTAAAAATCACATCCATTCCTACTAAATCTAGTACATAAGCATCGATCTTCTAGTCCAGCTCACCTAATTGAATAGGAACACCTATACACCTTTCTTTAGTAATTACCTTATGGCCATCACCTAATCTAATTCCCAAGTCCTTATTCAGCTTCATCGTTAACGCAAGGCCACTAGCTAATTCATGCGAAATAAGATTGTGGCTTGTCGCACTATCCACCAAAATAACAATGGGAACCCCGTATAATTTCCCTTCTAGTCTCATACCATTGCTTCATTAACCCCAAACACTCCTATGGTTTTGCATTCTAAAGCTACATTGCCTTCCTCGTCAATATCTGCCTCCATAGCTATTATTTCCCCATCTTTATTCAATGTTTCATTGTCGTTCAGAACTAGTAACCTTAGCTGTCTCTCCGAACATTGACGTAGTGGATGAAATCTCTCCCCACATCAAAAACAAAGGCCTTTGGCCTTTCTATCCATGAGTTCTTGGTAGGAAATATGACGCATTCTCTCTGTCGACGCCCTCCTTTCTCCCTCAAGCCTCCTTATTGGTGCTGCCATGGAAGGTGTTGCAACTCTGCTCTGCGCATGGGAGTCCGGTTGGTACCTGGATGTTTCCAGCGTTCTAGCCGCTCCAAATCCACCAGAAAATCTCACTTGACCCACTGGGCTTGTGCGATCTAACTCCTTAGGGTTCAGGTTGACATGAAAATTACCACTAAAATTACTCTTGGTTTTGAGTCCATGCACGATGTCGAGAACCCAAGTTCTCGATACCTGCTTGCTCTCCGTTCTCTTCTTCCATAGCCCTTACGATTTTCATCATTTGGTACATGTTCACCGGAGCTAACGTGCGCACCCTCCTCTGGATATCCGATCGCAATCTACTCATGAAATATCCCATAAATTGTTCTTTCAGTAAACAACCCACCTGCGACGATATGAATTCGAAGGCCTCGATGTATCCTTCATTTGTATTAGTTTGTAGCAAATCCGAAAGTTCTTCGAATGGATTCTCAAACTGCCTCCCTCCATATCGATCTATTAAAGCTCTCTTAAAATTTTCCTAATTCAATTCTACCTCTGTCTCTCTCAGAAGGTTAAACCAATGAATGGTTGATCCTTCCATGCTTGGGAGAGCCAATTAGATTTTCACCTTTTCTGAGGTATTATGAACCTCAAAATATACTTCCGCTCTAGTAATCCACCCCACAGGGTCAGACCCATCAAACATGGGTAGTTCAACCTTACGTACCGACATCCTATATTCCTCCATATTATCAGAGGAATGCTCCATCGGAGTGAGTTGTTAAGGATGTTGATTATTCCTTTCACCAGCCATAGTTTGCCCCCTTCCTGAGGTATCACTCCCCTATCCTTCTTCTGGTCTCTTACCCATTATCTTGCTCATTTCCAGCATCAAAGCTCGCTGCATTTCCCACATTTCCATCCTTATAAATATCTTCGATTCCAGCCTCCAAATTAGCCATATGAGATTCTAGCAAATCTACTCTATCGGACATCTTTGGTGGCATCGATGTTGGTCTTCCTAATTTCTTAGTTCCACAAAAGAAAACTGATTCTCCCTTCCTATATCCGGCAGGTTGGACCAATGATAGAACTCTAGCTTTATAAACTAGAGAAAGTGTATGTTATTGAACAGATAAACGGCACTCTACTGCTATTACAAGGGTTATTCCATAGGACACCCCTTCTAGAGCTGAAGTGCGCCTCAGAAAGAAGGAAATTCTTTCTGTCTACAATATTTCTCCTTACTTTCCAATGCCCTCTTCCCTGTTCCTCTTTGCCTCAAAACTACCTACTGAGGCCATTTTGTTACAACCCAACCCTTGTGCCAACTCAGCCACTAACTAACTAACTCACTCACTCCTCTCTGCCCCCTCTTTCTTTCTCCTCGAGTATACTTTCCATATCCTAGGCTTATTTACGTCTTTGTTATTCTCCCCCCTTCTTGAATTACACTCGACCACATTGGTCCTAACACAAGCACTCCTATTGATCCGAATCTCAAGCTTGGAAAAAGAAGAGGAGGATGTTGTAGTAGATAGAGGAATGTATCAGCATCCAGTAGGAAGACTAATTTATTTTTCTCGCACACAGTCAGATATAGCAGCATATGCAGTAAGTGTAATTAGTCAATTTGTGCATAGTCCAAAGGAAGTTTATCTACTAGCAGCTCAAAGAGTACTTCAATATCTTAAAGGAACACCAGAGAAGGGTATTTTGTTAAAAAAAAATGCAGGTTTGGTTCTTAAGGTATACATTGATGCTGATTATGCTGGAACTATTATTGATAGAAGATCAACTTTAGGATATTGCACTTTTCTTCATGGGAACCTTGTGACTTGGAGAAGCAAAAAAACAAGGTGTAGTGGCTCGATCAAGCGTAGAAGCTGAGTTTCGAGTGATGACTCAAGGTTTGTGTGAACTACTTTGGTTGAAGATTATTCTTGAAGTTTTGAAGATTAAGTGGGATGGCCCTATGAGACTATATTGCTATAATAGATCTGCAATTAGTATAGCTCATAACTCAGTTCAACATGATCGGACAAATCACACAAAAATCGATAGGCACTTTACCCAGGAAAGTTTAGAAAGTGGATTAATTTGTACTTGTATGTCTGCACATGGTCAGTTGGTTGATATTCTCACCAAAGGTTTTAGCAACTCAATTTTTCAGACTGTTGTATCCAAACTGGGAATGGGAAATACCTATTCACTAGCTTGAGGGGGAGTGTGGAAAAATTATGTATATTGATTTTATTTTCTTATTATATTAGAATATCCCATAAATTATAGATTAGAGAGAATCTCATAAATTATGAGATTTGATATTGTATTAAAATTATTTGTATCTATTTATAGGTAATAGAATTTTTTATATAAGTAATACTTGATGTAAAATTTAGAGATATGCAAAAAATACAGTTCTTATTCAAATTTGGACACAATCCTCCCCCGTTGAGGTGAAATCTAGGGTAGAGCTAGGCGCATTTTTATCATGATACTAGAGTCAGCCCTAATTGTTATGCGCATTTTTATCATGGTACTAGAGCCAGTCCTAATTGTTTAATATTGGGCCACTTGCATATCTGTAGGGCGTGAGGAGAGTGTATTAAGTATGCTAAAATATCCCGCATCATCTAGGAGTAAGAGTAATGTGACTTGATAAGGCTTGGGCCAAGGTGTGTCTTTGTGCAAGAGTGAGGTTGCCACGGTTTACTAAATGTTCCCATGACATTTTTTGGGATCCAATTGGACTATTTAGACTTTTGATGCTAATGAAATAATGAAATTTCTTTAAAAATATGAACCTGTCTCGTTTTTGCTCCTGAATACTGGGTTTTAGTGGATGTACACAAATCTTTTGCCCTAAAGATTTATTTCATTTTGTCTGATTTCTAAAGTTTTTTTTTTCTGGGCTTCATCTCTTGCATTTGATGTCTTCTGACAGCCTGATTTAGCAGATGGAGAGGATGATGCAATTAGTCAAAATATCATTAAATTGCAGAAGGAGCTACGTCAACAGGTTAAGTATTTTTTACTGTTTATATTCTCATCAATTTCTCTGTGGTACTATATCTTTCAGGAGGGTTATTACTAGGTCTTCACTTCCTCACCATGTTCTCTTTCTTTGTTGTGCATTCAATATGCTTCGTTACGTATTTCTACACATGCCACTTAACCATGGATTTTTTGCTTTTATAGATATGTAAAAAGAAGGAACACTTGAACAAGATCGTCAAAGCAGTTGACCAAGGAAAAGAATGTGAACTACAGTAAGACATTCAGTATATTTGAATACTGATTTATATTAGGAGTCCAAACTTTCGTACACTAAGTTTATACGTTACTTTACAGGGCCCTTGAACAGGTTGCCATGGATAGGCTTATTGAGTTGGCTTACAAAAAGCAGCTGGTAGTTATTGCTTTCTTTCCTTTGATTTTTTTTTTATTCTTATTATTTGTTCCAACTAAACTGAAGTTTATATGTTTCTTACTCTGCCAAAAAATCTCTATGTGAGGCCCTTTATCCATATCCTAGTTAGTTAAAGTTTTTTATTGCTGACTATATCCTTAGTAAGTTACATCATAGCTATATTATTCCTGATCACTTCACTCTAGTTCTTTTTAGGCCTTCCTTTCTTTCTCAAGCAATCTCTAAGTGCTATTTTTTCTCATTTTCTCATGGGAGTGTTAGGATGTCTCCTTTTAACATATCAAAATCACCTAAGCCTAAACCTGAATCTTATTGGCTTATGTGAAGGCCTGAAGCTAAAAAGCATTGTTTGGTTTAATAGATGTAAGTTAGATAAATTAGATTCGGTTGAAGACCGTTTCCAATTCACACCAATATCCTGTCACTTCATTATCTTGCCACTATAGCCACAAATATAGACAAACTGTAGATGTAAATGACGATAAACATACTGAAATAAGATTTAATCTTCTGTCAAAAAAGTAATAGTATAAGCGGCATTAAGCTTTTTAGCATCCTATTGTTTAGCTATTTTTACGCTGAACCTCCCTTCAAGGGGATTAGAGAAGCCATTGGGTGGCTTACTGTTATTTTTGCATTTGGAAGGATGTGGAAGCGGGAAAGGAGATGTGGGGATGGTGGGTGGTTTGATATGTTGCTTTAAGAGTGAATCATATGAGTGTGCATGGAGAAGGCATAGTGAGAAAGTATGAGTCCCACTCATCCCAAATTCTGCGCAACATACCAGTGCGCTACAACTGAATCTAGGATCTAACAGTTCAAAAGTGGGATTTGTGATGTAAAACTATAAATTATTTCTGTGCGTGCTCTTTGGTAAGTTGTTACCGCTCCACTTTAATTAAGATTTAAAAAATTGCATAATAGCAAAAGTTAATGAAAGCATTAAGTGTCTATTGGAAATCCTAATGATGGAGGACATTCCTGCTATGGTGCCAGATTTAATTCGGGATAGTAAAATTGTCAAATATAACTATGGCTGCTAAAATTTGTTGGATCAGTACGGCAGTCTTTATGGGTTGAACTGACGTTTTCTCTTTGCTATTGTCTATTTTTCCCCCTCCACAAACATTGTCTCATCAGTTTGCCCTCCAGGACTGAAGTGTGAATTTTGGGATTTTTTTTACAGTTTGGACTGACCTGGGGAACTCTTTCCATTTGCGTATCTATAGCAATCATCCAAGCTTGCTAACAATTACTAATTATTTTTGGGAAGATAATAATGAAGGTAATTACAATCTAGAAAAGTAATATATGTTCGAAGGTCTGGGTAATAGGAGAACTTTGCCTTAGTTCAGTATACACATATCGAACTGATGTTATTTCCAAACTGCAATTTGGATCATTTTCAGGAGGTTGTTTGGGATATTTTCCTGTTAATGTTGTGAATGAAAAATAATAAAATATTTCTATTTTTTGTGTAACAGTAATTTATCTTTTGAGTTGTGTGATTTATAGAGCTACCCAGTTTTTGTAGTCTGAAACTCCTAGAGCTTTGATTATAGTTATTAGCTTGATGCTTGTTCTGAATTTCTTGATGAGAAATATTTTGTTACAGCCCTATCTTTGTACATGGTGATCAAACAGTTGGGAAATGTTAAGGGTTGATAGCCTTGCTGTATAAAAGCATATGAAATGAGCATATAATAATTTTATTTATTATTTTGATAAAACATACCATACGTTCTCCATTAATATTTTGTATTGGTTGTCATCTTGCAGAGAAAATTGTTTGGCATATGCTTTTTGCACTCATTGTTATTCATCTGCGATTTCATTTAACTCTGGTTATACCACTTCAAATGATTTACAGGCCACTAGAGGAAGCACTGCTGCTAAACTTGGGGTCCCTAAGGTTTCAAAACCAGTGGCTCTGGCTTTTATGAAGAGAACTCTTGGTAGATTTAGAAGATTTGAAGATACAGGCAAATGTTGCTTTAGTGAAACTGTGCTTCGAGATGTAATTTGTGCAACACCTCCTTATGGAAAGGACAGACATATCACAATTGGCATCAATTCGGCAATCGTGAAGAATCTGCATTCCAAAATTCCTTGTTCTCAGCAGGATACTGGAGCATCAGGTTTTGCTCTTTGTCTGCTTATTGTTTGCAAGGAATATAATTACTGTTCTGTGATGCTTTACCCTTTGCCTTTCGGGATTCTGGAAGGCAGGTTTTATTTTTTTTTGTGGTTGGGGGGTGTGCGGCGGGGCATGATATAGGGAAAATTGGTGCAGAGTCATATTCTTCATGTAATGTGGAATCCTATGTCTAACACCTCTAAAATATAAACTTTGCTTGCTCAAGTCGCAGATTCTTTCCCCATTAGTCACGAGCGGCATGATTGTCACAGTGATAAACTTGGCATGGGCACGTCTGATGCATTTGATACCCTTCCTCACAGTTGCGATCAGGATTTATCTAAAACAGGAAGGGTATTTAACAAAGGGAAGAAGAAGGAAGTGCTCCTTGATGATGTAGGTGGTAATGGTTCATTCCGAGCCGCATCATCTCTTAATAATATGCTGCCAGGTGGAGCCAAAGGAAAGAGAACTGAGAGAGAAAGGGACAGAGATGCATTAGCTAAGAATTCTGTCTCCAAAACTGGTCGAGCATCACAGACCAGCATCAAAGGTGACCGTAAGACAAAATCAAAGCCCAAGCAGAAGACAGCTCAGCTATCAACTCCAGGAGATGGAAATGTTAACAAATTCAAAGAAACAGATAGCAATAAGAAACAAGGAGCAACATCAAATGATGGTCATCCTCGAAATTTATCTATTGAAAACAGGGATCGAACAGATATTACAGCTTTTGGATCTTTGGAATTAGATGTGACCGAAGATTTGGGTGACCACCAAGATCTTAATATGTTGCTAAACTTTGACGTTGAAAATGAGTTAGGTGGCCTTGAAATTCCTACAGAAGGCCTGGAAATACCCATGGATGACCTCTCAGATTTAAATATGTTCATCTAAGGATCGCGTTTATGTAGCATTTCTTGGATGAAGATGGAAGTGGTAGGTTGTTGCGTGGAACCAATATGCTTCTCTGATCTGTATGGCAAAGTTGGGCATGTAATTAATTATCTTCTCTGTATATCGGTGGGTTAGTTAAAAAGAAAAAGGAAACAAATTTTGTCTACGAGGTCAGTTTCAGTTGCAACTAAGTAGTTCTCATAAAGCATTATTTTATTTACCAATTGGTGTTTGGACCAATCGAAAATTTTTAAACACTGCTATTCGCAAGTTTCTTTTCGCCATGTACATAAACATTACACCGCTTTGCTGTGCTCGCTCAATTATTGACCACAGCACGATTTGGTGCTCTTATCACTGGCAAAGTCTTCGGCCTTAGCTCTAAGTTACGTGTGGTTTAATGGATTTCAGACAAACAAAAGAAGAAATCCCCGACAGCTTAAAAAGGTTTCATCAACTCTCTCTTCATTCTTAGGCTACCTTCATTTTATTAATGCTCCTACATACCAATTTAAGATACCCGAAATTCTTTAAACATTACATACCAGTTTAAGATACCCGAATTCCCAGAAATTGTTTAAAGAATTACACGAACCATTTTATCACAACGGGTTCGGCAAACAAGCCAATAACTAGATTTACAAATCATTCCTTGCATTTTCTAATTGATATACATTAAATGATGCTAACCACCACGTTTATAGGCTTCTGCGCTACTAGTTGTCATGAAGGATTCACCACAACCACACTGTCCTTTAGAGTTGGGATTGATGAAGATGAACTCAGATCTGTTAAAAAAAATTTTTATCAAATCAGAGTCTGATATAACTGATTAATCCATCAAGAATAAACTGCTATCTTGAAGTGGAAAAAAAGAGAGACTATAGTCTTCAATTATTTCTAGGCTATTGAATGACAATCGCTGGCATAGTTTGTTTGCATAAGTTGATCGATAAGAGAAGCGAAGCAACTCGTACCTGAGCTTGTCATCCACAAAATCCATCTTCGTTCCTATGACATGCATCAACGCCTTTGGATCAACTAGTATCTTCACACCCTTATCTTCAACCAACTCATCAAACTTCCCTTTCTCATCTGAAAAGAAATGAAGAAATAATTTCAAAGCAAGTACTTCTCTTTACTCGAAAGAGAAATATGTTGAATAAACCAAATAGATGGTGCACCTTTCCCATTAAGGGGAAAGAAAGATTGATCTATAACGTGCTACTTTGGGTGAAACACTAACACCTACAATAGTGTATTTTCAAGTTGACAATTGAAAACAACCTTTCATACACAAATGCTGAAGCATTTCCCACCCCCAATCATTTAACTAACTGTTACATCCACAGCCATCATTATTACCAGAATAATATCGCAGGATTCGTAGGCATATACATGGAATCTCATTGATTAAGGTTTATGCAATTGGGGAACTGATGCAGGAATTGAAATTACTGTTTTTTTAATACAAAATAATTATGGACGTATGAAATTTCTCATCCCAAAACATTAATTTTGCTATATTTTTCTAATTAGTCTAAATTCGTCATATTTTCCTACTTAGACCAGGTCCTTTTCACTTTTAGAGAGAGGAGTCATGTTTCTTTTACTTTTAGGTTTTTCATAGTTGTTATATATTAGGTAAACTGTAATTTAGGGATTGACTTTACAAAATAGGAAGCTAAAACATATGGATTAATTAGAATAAAAATTTTCCTCTAAAGCATGACTAAGCTCTGTCAACATATAGGCTGCTTGTATCAATGAAATATAAGAAGTAAAACACTTCTTTTACATGATATGTTTGTCAAGCACTCAAGAGGAAGGAAAATCAGATGGGGCAACTCCTGTCTAAACTTTGTAGACATAAATTTCACTTGCAGAATGGATACTTTGTGAGCTCACAAAAACTTGAGCTCACCTGAAAAACTTATTCATAGCAATATGAAGGGTATCAGGGACAAATTATGTATGAGCTTATCATGATCACTGAACAAACCAATTAAAGAGCATAAGGTCAATTAAAATTACTATTGAAGAAATTCATGATGTCGAAACTGGAATAATGTACTTGGCGGGCTGCAAGAACCTAGACTTAAACAATCAGATACTACGTAGAGAGGTCATGTTCTATAGGATTCTTAGACCCAAAGGGGCATGTGGACAAGAAACAACAGTTATGAAAATTTTCCTCAGTAACTCTCAAAAATAACATGGTTGAAAAAACAAAAAGTTTATGGAATTATGAGCTGACCTGCATAGTTAAGGGTGTAGGATAAGCCATTGCAGCCACGAGCCTTGACTCCAAGTCGAAGGAAAGGGCGGTTGCGTTGGTGAAGCAGCTGCCTTATTCTAGAAGCTGCAGTTTCTGTCAAGTCTAACACTTGTCGCTGCCCACTCACCCCCACTTTCTCCGCCATCATTTTACACGCCCATGAAATCACCATATTGAAACAACCCCCCAATTTAACCTCTTTTCTTCTGAATCCAAAGAAATAATAAATGCAAAATAGAATCAGAAAACCAGTAGCTAGCTTTGCTAGTCGGTAGGACATACCTCAAAAAGACAAATAAGAAGCCAACCTAGCTGTGTGGTTGATCAGCCTAGGCAGTTGCTTACAAGAAATATGGTATGAAAAAAATTGCAGAATCTTTCGAAGACAAAAAACGTATGATGTTATAGTGGAGAGGGTAAAGATGAAGATCAGAGAGCAGCTCCTGCTATGCAAGCAAGTGCAGGATTACTCAGAAAGAATAGCCCAATCCTGGAAAATCAGGTAAATAAAGAAGACTCACTAGATACTGGGGACTCCAGTATACTACGAAAGGAAAAAGAGCTAGCTTCAACATTCATATACAACAACAAGGAATTGAATCTATCACATGATATTCAATTGCTTTCATCTAGAAGGCTTTACAACCTGACCTCACCGATGTTACTTTCTCCAAAACAAAAACAAAAAAAACTGAACTCACCGAATTTGAAGCGGAGGAAAAGGCCTAGCTGTAGACACTGGGAAAAGACGAGCACGCGACACTCTTAATCGCCTGAACAGAGATGACCCAGTCAGATAGTGTGAAGAAGTAAGGAACAGTAAAGAATATATTCGCCGACAATCGGAGCCGAAATTGATATGGGGGTAAGGGTTTTGATCGGAACAGGATAATGAGGACAGGGGTAGGGTAAACGTGGCATGTGTGCTTGTTATGAAAAGAGAACACAAATTAGGCAAGCTTTTGGGGAGAAAAGGATAAAAGGAAAACTTACAGGAAGATAAAACGCTATGAACGGGAGGTCTCCACTCAGCCGCGCCTCGTTCAACTACAAGCGAAAGACAGTCTACAAAAACGAAGACAAGGGTAGGTGATCAGAAGAATAGGTGGGAACAAGATGCAATCCAGAAAGTCAGGAGTTAAACTTAGGCAGGAAATCGATGTTCTGACGACTCACAAACACAGCGCAACGTCACAAAAGGATGCTAGAACGAGATTCTCAGAGAAGAGATGGGACCTCTTGTGAGATTTGAGCTACGGTGTTCCCCCCAGACCTCTTGTAAGCTAGGACGAGAATGTGAGAAGAGATGAGACCTCTCGTGAGATTGGAGCTACGGTGTTCCCCCTAGAATCTCAAGGTTATTACTTTCCTTCAGGACTAATTCTTGGGATTTTTAGGTTCGTAGGCTATGATGGATGTAATTGACAACTGATGTTTTATTTAATCAAATTAGCTTTAAAAGGGCTTTCTTCGTCCATATTTTTAGAGAAACTAAAGTGTGGTGATTTATATCTTTCTTATTGGATTTTTATGGTCATATTCTTGAATCAACATATTTGATAAAATGATCCTTGTCCCTATTCTTATTGATATGAAATCTCACTAGAGGAATTGGTGAGGATTATAAGAACTACTACATCACAGGACAATTCATCCTTATATCTCCTAATTAAGGAAGAACCATCACATGTTTTATTACCCTCACCTTACCTCTCTCATTTAACTATTGTAGGTTGTATGGTTAGGGTGATTTATGGTTGACAATCTCAACTTCTTCACCAATTTCACACTAGTCACATTAGCAGATCTCTCTAATTATGATTATGTTACACACCTGATATTTGATCGCATATCTAGTATGAAAAAGCTTTTCCCATTGCTTATTTGCATCATCCTCTCTTATTTACATACTCAACACCCTCTTAGTGACCAACATCCTTCCCACCTCTGGTCTCTCAATGCATTCATTATTATTAGCATCCTCCAAGTTCGACATTTCATCCACCACCTTTTATTTACTTCTGAACATATATTCTCCATCCTCCCTCATCATCATTACTATCTTTTTGAGGTATCAAACCCTTGAAGAGTTACTGAACTAATCGAATTTTAAGTTGTCTAAGGCCTAAAGGATAATTAAAATGGAAAGAAAAACTAAGCAAAAAAGTAAATAAGCTAATATGGGTTGATTAAAAATAAAATTGTAAAATTAACGCAAAAAAATCAAAATTGAGCACCTAAAAAATCACACAAGGAAGATTAGCCGATTACGAGAAGGGGGATTTATCTTATCATCAAATGATAATATGATTACTTTTGAGTTAATACAGTATCGATCTCAGACTTTCGAATAGTTGATTACTCTCTCTTGAGTTATAATTATTAAACCCTAAATTATAAACCTTAATTGAATTATGAAATTTGCAATATCTCAATTAACAAAAATCCCACACATCCAATTAGATCTTAAGCCCTTTAATAGACTATTAGGTCCTCACACAAGATCTCTTCGTATAAATTACCGATTTTGATTATTTGGGTGATCTGTTAGATTGTTTAACTCTCATTAACCAATCTAATGTTTTGCTATCGGTTCACTCTCTCAATTTGTTACCGAAGTATGCAAATATAACAAATACTCACAATACCCAATGCATTAACATCAAAAGAAATCACATTAACAGTGAGTCAATAATAAATCCCTAAAAGAGTTTAAAATATCATCATCAAACCCAAATCCATCTCATACATTTAAAAGAAAGAATAACAAAGATGAAATGAAAGTGTCACTTGGACGGGTCCAGATGGATCGGGAAGATAGCAGCAACAATAACCCTTCTTTTACCCTATTCCTTTCTCTTCTTCTCTCCTCTTATTCTTCTTCCTTGGATCTTTCCCAATGTAGCAAATGGAGGCACACCAAAATTAGGTTCTTCCCCCTCTCTTTGTAGTCTGTTTCTATTTAGGGTAAAAAATAGGCTTTACTTAGGCTCAAAACGTTTAAAAGATCCCTTGAAATGTTAAGTTTAAAAGTCGATTTGTGTCTGCTGTCGCACAGGCCACGAGCGCGGTAAGCTAAAATTCTCTCTATCATGATAATAACAAGCTAAAATGCTCTCTATCATGATTGTAAGAAGCTAAAATGCTCTATCACGATCGTGGCCTCAGCCTGATGAATGGGTCTCTGTCATGATTGTGGCCCTAAGTCTTCCTCTAGGCTTCCCCTAAATCTCCTCTGTTCTTCGATATCTGTTTCAAACACTAACAAATACATCAAAGCACCTCAAATACACATAATTAAAGCTCACTAGCATGCTCTAAGCCACATAACACTCAAAACACAAATATCTAACCAACTAACATAATTCTAAACACAAACATATATGAATCAATTAATTAACCACGAAAAATATACTAAAATGCTTGTTAAAATATCATGCAACCTACAACTATCATACAATATCAATCAATTGTACTTTAACCATAAAAGACCAAGCTCTATTACAACAATTATATATTCTCTGCTTGATTCTAGTTATTAAGGCTAATAAATTGAAATAATTTAGATTCTTATGAGAAACTGGAATGCCTAAGGAAGTTAATAGAAGACCTTTGTCCTTAAAGCTAGTGATATCAAAGAATTAATTATTAAGATGAGTTGCAAAAGTGGAAATGAAGAAGCAACTTTTCTCCTTAT
Organism: Erythroxylum pedicellare; assembly: GCA_027563575.1. Classification (NCBI taxonomy): domain Eukaryota; kingdom Viridiplantae; phylum Streptophyta; class Magnoliopsida; order Malpighiales; family Erythroxylaceae; genus Erythroxylum; species Erythroxylum pedicellare. Next base: position 25,719,088 of record JAOQMP010000004.1, read on the forward strand.
TAGATAAACTAGAAATAGTGGGACTCCCAAGTACATAAATCACTATAAATAGAAATAAAGAATTGAGGACTTGTTATCCAACAGTATAACATGACATTTATACCCATGTCAACCAACAACCCAAGGCATATCTTTATGATCTTATCTATCTAGATTCATAATAAATTTTTGAATAGAAAAAATGAAGTTGAAAAAAAGAATCCATATTTCTAGATATATCATATAGGATTTCAACTATTTCAATAGATAGTTATAATGGATTGCCTGGGACTTGAACCCAGAACTAGTCGGATGGAGTAGAAAATGGATTTAAAATCCCTCCCTAAGCCATGCTTACATGTTTTGTTGCACACGGCTTTCCCTATGTATACATTTTACTCACCCCCTTCTATCCAGAATCTCTAAGAAAGTTGAATAATCAGTTGCTCAATCTTTATTCGTATACAACATGAACATTTCATAAAAAATTCCATAAAAAAGGTTTGGATAAATAAAATTATAAAAAAGTTTTGGATAAATAAAATTCATCTTATCTTTCTTATTCTTAATTATCAAGAATTTAAACCAAAAATGGATACATCTAATATCTAATTTTTTCACCTGATACTAGACGTTTGCTAATGAGTACGACATCCTCAAAATTGTAACCTTCCCATGGCATATACGCTACTAATACATTTTTACCTAAGGAGAGCTCGCCACTAACTATAATGACACCATCCACTTATCATTCGTACTAGTTCTTAGACTGGAATTCTTGTTTTCATTAATCCTTTTGCCTTCACTACAAATAGAACTATAAATGTAACTTTCACTGTAATTGTACTACCACTTAAAATAGAACTCTAGCAACTCCATCATGTATGATGGAATCATCAAAGATTTGACCTTTTCGAACTCTGTCTGTAACTCACTATAGGCTCGGGAAAGGGAAACAAAGAGACGATGTGTACGAATGACAGATCAAACAAAAAGAAGAAGGAAAAGGATTGAATAGAGGAACTCAATCTTTTCCATCAATATAAATAGCATGTGTATCATTTATAGGAGTTATTATGGCTTTTTTTAGTCTTGTAGCAAATATTTGGGTATGACTTTGCAAATGAAGTTATAATAGGAAATTGGTTTGAAGTTTCCCAATGAAACATGATTAGGAATCTTGGGGAATAAGACTTATAAAAGTCTTGTTGAATTCCCTTAACAAGTAACCCCTCTTGAAAAAGCTCAACATTGCATCAATCAATAAATCCTTTTTCTGGTTCCATGATTTCTATAAAAAATAGTCCATTGAGTTCATCAGGCCCTGTTAATTTTTTAGGTTTCGAGATGAAGGCTAGCTTTTAAATATCAATGGAAGAGATTGAAGGAATTTAATAATATAATAAGTAAACTTATCTTTTTAGCAGCTTTTAGGGTTTTCAAGAAATAGATAAAAGAAACAAATAAGATTTCATCTTAAGAGAAAATAATTGAACTTATTTTATTTGTAATGAAGTGATTCTATTTACATTCTTGTTTACAAGTAAGCATTTGTAAAAATAGAATGTATTCTTATCCCCTTCGTAAATCCATTATATTATTGATCATTTCTTTAGTATTAAGAATTGTACTTTTAAGGCCTTATCATAGATGTTATTACTTATTAATCAATAATAATTGTTAAATGATTCCCTTTGACATAGAATAGGATGCTCACGAGTGTGACTTAACTTGTCACACCTGTGAGCAAAGATTTAATAATTAAATAATAATATTTTATAATTAATAATAACATGCATAATAATAAAATAATAATTAAATAATAATATTTAATAAATAATAATAACATGCACAATTGTGACAAATATATAGCTCCAAGTCAAAAAGTTACCTTCACATTTGAGATCAGTAATTTTAATGCTTGAGCTATATTTTTCTAGATCATCTATGAAACTCCTGATGTAGACATTGCCTTCTATTTCTTGAGGGGTTAAAATGCTAGTAAAGTCACCCATTACTAACCAAGGAGAGTAAGAACTTGAGTGAATACCTTGCAAATGCCTCCATAAAATAGAACTTTGAAAAGTGAAGTTAGAAGCATAAATAAATGATACTTGTATTTTGACATTTGTATGTAGTAGAAGAAACTCCAAATTGATCAATTGATCAGTGATACAACAATTCAAGGCCCTCATTTTCCCTTGATCATAAGCAATCACAATTGTTCCATAATGATGAGCATTGTGATTGGACAAAATAAACCATCTTTTATGCACAAAATCTAAGTTATTTAAGGCCCTCTTCATTAATCTTAGTCTCCAAAAACCCATTAAAGAAGGTTTTATTGATGAAATGAAGTCCTTTAATAAGAGCTATTTGTTAAGGACATTGAGCCCTCGCACATTCCATTACAAAAAATCATTTAACAATTGATTTGGAGACTGGGCTCTTTGATCTTTTACTAGTTTTCCTCTTTATTATAGGGGTAAAACCATATTTTATAACCTGAAGCTTATTGCTAGCCATTATTGGAGTGACTCCAGTCTTAAGGGACATGACGAGATGTTCAGCTTAAGAGGTGTTTGGGCTTGTTATAGATAAATAGCTTACCTCAGCCAAACTTTTTCCTTCTTTTGGTCCTTTATTTTTTTGTTGGGTTTATAGGATCCCCCAATCTATTTTAGCATTGTTATCTAATAAATTCCCCCTCCTAAACTAGTAATTGAGTTTAGAATTGTATATATTGATGTATTCTTCTTACCCTCCACTTATTTACCTAGTTCCTTCTCTTAGTGAATTCCCGTAAGCTCGTATGAGAACTCTAACTATATGTATGTTAAGTATGTCTGAAGAAAAGTTTATGAAAGAATAAGAAAACATAGTAGTTTTGTGAGGATAAAACTAATGCTGATGAAACTGCTGTTGTATATGATTTAATATTAATACATTTTTAGTTAAAATGTTTTACCAAGTTTGTTTATAGTGATGTTGCTTAAAATGTTAGGTATATGTTGACATTCAGTCGCTTCCAAAAGCATAAGTAACATGGTAGGTCCTACTATATAAATTAACGAAAGAAATTAATTTCAAACTTTCTTCACCATATTCTAATTCTTTACATATATCTTATTATATGAAATGGTAGTTTGTTAGCAAATTTTCATTAATCTTGTTACTTAAAAGTGCAATTTTTAGATTTCATCTTACATTTGCATGAGTAATATTACATCTCTATGGTGCGAAAGAAGGAGAATTTATGTTGGAATTAATATTACTAGGTAGATGTAAATTAAGTGGTGAAAGAAAATGAGGACAATTTCTTATCTTTTATTTATATATTGCATATTGTTTCCAAATATACAAGAAATATTGATAAGGATTCGGATATTGGCATTAATGCATTTATAGCTAGCTAGGTAAGTGTATTTTTTTGTTCGTATTAACATTGGTTCATTAAATAATGGCATAATCATTTTGAGTAGAATATATTTCTGGTCATAGTTTTCATCCTTATACTTCAGAATGATTATTAGTGGTATTATTGAAATAGGGATATTTATGTTATTTGACTCTAATCATACAGAGATGGCATTAAGAAGGACATAAGTGGACATTTGGTGGGTTGCACCATATTTTTTATACTGTATTTTATAATATAAGATCCTATTACATTACACCTAACATAATGAAATATTGATTCAGGCTCTAGATACATGTCTTATAGCAGGTGATGCTATATTTGGGAAGGTAATACGATGATAAAGTTTCTTGATTTGTATTTTCTATCTCTTATGCAAGAGAAATTACCAAGCAAAAGAATAAGTGAGAAAAACATTATGTTTATCTTTGTTTAACTGCATAACTAGTTTTTCCTATTACAAATTGTAACTAAGTTGAAATAAAGAGATTGAATAACATGTTCAATATGTATGTCTATTATTAAACAAAACAGCAATTATGGGATTTACCTATGTTATGTTTTAGAATTCTAGTATGGGGATTGGGCACCTAGATCAATTATTATGGTAGGTTCATGTTTGTATATTGTGTATACCTTTTAACATGTTGTTGACATATATGAATTTTAAGGAGTCAGATAAGATTCAGAAGCACCTTTATGGTTAGGTGATGTAAAGTGATTTTAACTCTTTATGCCATAACTACCTACCTCCTATAACCAAAATTAAAATTAAAACATGTAAATGAAACATCTTTTAATGATTGTTTTATGTAAAGATTATATTATGGATTGTTATTTGATAGTTAATATAATTATTCTAGATTTTATATTAATTTATTGTTATGTGAAATTCATTATGTATTAGTAAACTTATTGGGTATATTTAGATAATTTAATTACGGAATTAATTGGAAAATATTCCATTTTGCTATGGTCCTTTATGAATTGGTTTTTTTAAGAATAATTTAAAAGTGAAGTGCACGTAACTAACAAAACAAATCAAATATCCTTGAGTCAAATGTTTTAATACCACATTTCTATATTGTAAAAACCAAAATTGTATAAAGAAAATATAAATACATGTAATACAAACTATGTAATACAAATTATGAGAATATATGAAGTGCATTTCATTTACATGAATCATATTCACATACATACATGAATTACGATTTAGTACATAATTGCAAAGATAGTTTATGCACTTAATTGATTTATTCCGGGGTATGAAAGATTTTAAATGTTTATGCTGTGATTGTATGATTGTGAATTGATCATGTCTTAAATTCTGGTTTGATGGACTATAACTAATCAATTGGAATTTATTGTCACAATTGGGTGATTAATGAAGTGATATGTGCATCTAGTATAGGAAAAATGTTGAATAGGAAGATAAATTGGTACATGGAAAGTTAGGTTAACTAAACCTATGAAATAATGACACATGACATTAATAATAGAGTGACAAATGGCTTAAATCCATGAGTGACAAATGGTGGTATAGTTGAATGACACATGGCCTAGTGATTAAATGACAAGTGGACTAGTTACGGAATGACAATTGGTAGTGTAAGCGGAAGACACATAACATGGCTCTCCATTTAAGAAGTGGCACGACATGTGTCCACCTTCTCCTCCACACTCTAACACTGTAGCGCCCCAATATCATGGGGTACATACCGAAACACCCTGAGGACATTCTAGTACATAACCTATGATAATGACACACTAGAGTAGTCACTACAATTACTTAAACATGGCATCATCATTTGATATTCTCTTACACCACTTCATAAGAAAAACACAATATTTTAAAACCAAATTCCTCATTTCATTACTTAAATAATATGAACATTGTAGCTTTACAGTATCATCTGAAAAATGTACATGATCCAAACCTAATACAAAAATACATTACATGAAAGAGGAGTTATACAAAATTTCTAACTAAATCTTTCAGTTCCAACTGACCGACCTTTGAGCCATTTCTTCTTTCCAAAAATACAAGAATATTGCTTCTTGTAGAGTATCTTAGTAGCTAAAGTCCTCTCTCGGTCCTGAAAAATCAAAGTTACAATTTTGATAAGTTTTGCGAACTTAATGGGATAGCCATCATCGATAGTTCACTCAATTCATACAACTCATCACATATGTAAATACATAATTCACATCTTTGCATTTTCATAAAGTATCACATTTCACATTCTCATTTAAATGGAAGACAACCATACATTTCAAACAGTCAACATATGTATTAAAAAGTACATGAAATGCTCATGTGACTCTTTTCCAATTATTACGTTGTTGTGACCGAATGCCTAAACTGTGCCGTATCAATAGTGGATATCAGGCTCATTAATACTGTCCCTTATCCGTTGGGGATACAAAGCTCATTTTATGTAGTGAGCCTTTGGCTTTTAACCACATTTGGAGCTTTAAGCTCATTTTCAGTGGCTACTCAGGTGATAAATCTTATTTTCTGATCATGCATTTATGTATGGAATACATCTCTCATATTCAATCAATTATGGAAAGAAGCACTTATTTTGTCACATTTACATATAAGTAGCACTTCAATATCACATTCATACATCAAGTCTCGAACCTTCATTGTCTGGAATCAACATAATCAAATCACATTCTTAAGCTAATTCAAAATATAATCTAACACAAACAATTAATTGAGTGAGACTGTCTAGGTTTCTCATAATTTGCTCTAAAAGCTATTTTCTTGAAGTCCTAGCAATGCCTGGATAATGGCATTCTATATGTTCCTCTATATCATGCAAAACATACACAATTATACACATCACAACTTTTCACAATTATAAGTATTCATTTATGCATATATGTATATATGGAATATATACAATGCATATTCAATGACAATCCTGGGTATATATCCTTAATACATGTCTCATAACCAATTAACAAGATCTTTAAGTCATTCCTTAACATCTAAAACACTTTTATTACTTTAATGGCTCAATCCAAACTCAAATAGGCTCATTCAAGTTCACAATGAAGCCTAAATATCTTTGGGAAAAACATTGATAAGTCAATCTTCTATAAACAAACATATCTTGGGACAAAAAGCATAACTTTTTTTGTAGATGTCAGATTAATGTCATTTTAGGACTTCGTAGAGAACTTCGAGATCTACAACTTTCGTGAAGACCCAAAAGAGAGATTTTTCCATTTAGAGGGTCAAAATTGCAAATTTCTAAAAGTGTATAGCGAATGTCTGCAAAATAGACATACACTGCACAAAAACAGACATAAAAGGGTCTGGAGTCTTTTCCAGACCCGTGAAAGTCCGTTTAATGGAATTTATGTCCATTTAATGGACATGGACAAGGCTAAGAGTCTTTCCAGACCCGAGAAGGTCCGTTTAGTGGACCTAAAGTCCGTCTAAAGGACATAGGTGAGACAAAACTCACTCAAAAGCCTTCCCAAAGGTTTCTACATCTATCCTAACCTTACTTTCACTCTAAATTGTCCCAAATTCACTTCCTCTATTGCAACATCATTTCATAACAATTTAAATACTAATTTGATTTCATTAAACTCTCTAATCTCTACTCATTTGATTTATCACTTACAACTAATTCTCATCATTCACAAATTCCTATCTTTCGTTTTCATAACATATCTCACTTACATGTAACAACAATTCATATTCAAAATACATCACCTGAAGTTGATAACTTCTTTAGGTATACCTAATTTCAAATCAACATCATCCGTACACAACTTATATTCCCTACTTGATCATAAACACTTAAAATAGAACACATTCTTATACACTCGAAAGAGAACACATCATATACATTCATCCACCAATTTGCTACACCCAGTTCTCAATTTCATGTCAAGTTTTGAAACTCTTAAAGACATAATTTAAATTCAATGTCTTCATGAAAAATGTAGCCATATGTCTCTAGTTTAATTCAAATTAAGAATCATCTTATTTGAATAACTACAGAACAAGTTATGGCTAAAACACAGAAACATAATCAGTGAACATGTTACTGCTACATTTTCCAGCACTCATCTTCTAATTTTCTAGATTTTACACCTAACACAACTTATACAAAGATCACTTTTCCTACTTCATTTACTCTTCATTCTCAAATCCATTTCAACTTAATATCATTCACAGACAAATCATGATCTATATTTTATCATTAACTCAAAAACAGAACATGTGTATATACTATTCACTATCAATTTTCTGCACTTATCCTAACACCATTATGATGATCATTCTACCTCTAAAATATCTCTACAACAATTTATGAGTTATTACTTGTCATACATATAAAAAGCAAGACATTTACATCAACTATTCATCACTCACATTCATCATACATAAAAACCACTTTAAGCCATTTACCATCTAACTATCATTATAAAAGTTTCATTAAACACTGCCCATGAAGATTTACAAGCTACTTAATTGATTTAGCTTCCAATTCTTCAAAAACAACACTTATCCCTAGCTCCCAAGCATCATACGATCTTCATCTTGAAGGTGGATTAGGCTAGGTTTTTCTTATGGCAATTGGAAGAAACAACAAAATGGAAGTAGCAATTGATAGATGGAAGTAAGGTGTAACGTTGATGAGGTGAGAATGAGTGAAGAAACGAAAATGGAGAAGAAGAATAAAGAAAGCCACGAGGAAGATGAAGAAAGCAAGAATAAAAACACTTAACTTGGTCTTTCAAGTTAGAAGAAAAGTGAGAGAGCTGAGTGGTGAGTGGTAGTGACACTTACCACCTTCCTATGGTCCCGTTTGGACCCTTATTAAAAACTAGTCTATTTGTCTCCAATTTCTAATCTAATTATCTCCCAATTTTCAATGAAACTTGTCAATAAGTTTCAAAGTCATTTATCAAAATTTCCATTGCCATTATACAGTAAATTCTACTACCATTTATCAATTATCTTACACTTGACATTTTTCCTAGTCCAAAAATACTCAAAATTTTAGAAATTTCCTAATTTTCACTAAAAATTCTAAATCAATGCATATACTTTCTCAATAAATTTTTTAACACATAAAAATCACAATTCTCAATATAATCACATTT
>JAOQMP010000004.1:25735412-25747892 GCA_027563575.1 Erythroxylum pedicellare
ATTCTACCCTTAACATGGGTAAGGGGATGTTACAATTATCTCCTCCTTAAAAGAAATTTCTTCCTCAAAATTCTTACCTGATTGTTTGAACAGGTAGCGATATTGCTTCCTCATGTGCTCCTCAGTTTCCTAAGTCGCTTCCTCAGTTGAGTGATTACTACAAAGGACTTTCACCAATGGAATGACTCGATTCCTCAACTGCCTAACATGAGATCCTACTATCTTGATCGGCTCCTCAATATAGCTAAAGTTACTAGCAACCTCAATCTCTTGAGCCGATATCACATGTGTTGGATTTGATTAGTATCTTCAGAGCATACTCATATGAAACACATTATGTAATTGAGACATTTCATTAGTAAAGCTAACTTATATGCCAAAGGTCCTATCCTCTCAATGATCTCATAAGGACTAATATACCTAGGGCTTAGCTTGCCCTATTTATCGAATCTTAATACTCCTCGCCAAGACAATACTCTGAGAAACACTCTGTCTCCTACACTGTATTCCATATCCCTTCGATGTTGATCCGCCTTAATTCAAATTCGGATCAATTTCACCTTGTCCATTGTATATTGTATCAATTCTGGGACTTTAACCATTCTTGAGCCCTTTTGATCATAATATAGTGGCAACTGACATTTTCTGCTAGATAGTGCCTCATACGGTGCCATTCTGATACTACTGTGATAGTGGTTATCGTAAGCAAATTCTATCAGGGCTATATATTGATCCTAAGCTCCTTGAAACTCCAATATACAAGCTCTAAGCATATCCTCAATAGTCTTAATTGTCCTCTCACTTTGTCCATCTGTTTGAGGATGAAATGTAGTACTAAAATTCAACTTAGTACCCATTCCAGAATCTTGAAGTGAATCTGGGATCCTTTTCTGATACAATGGACACTGGAATCTCATGTAATCTAACCACCTCATTCACGTATCTCTGGGCCAACTGATCTAGTGAGTTATTCTCTCTCATTGGTAAGAAATGAGTCGAATTAGTCAATCGGTCCACTATAACCATATAGCATCGTTCTGCCTCGGAGTCTTAGGCAATCCCATAATAAAGTCCATGGTACTTTGTTCCCATTTCCACTCCGAAATAGGCAACAAATGTAGCTTCCTTATTGGAGCCTGATGCTCAGCTTTAAACTTGCTGGTATGTCATACACTTAGAAACTTATTGTGCTACTTGCTTCTTCATTCCAGGCCACCAGAAGTGTTGCTTTAGCATGTTATACATCTTGATAGTACTAGGATGCATAGCATAGGAGGCCATATGAGCTTCCTCTAGGATTTCCTTTCTTAGTTCATCTACATTAGGTACACACAGCCTCTTCTTTAACCACAATGTCTCATCCCTCAACTTAAACTTGAAATCTGGATTCATCCTAGCTTTCTCAATCAGTTTAACCATATCAGGATCTTCACTCTGTACTTTTTTGATTCTATCATACAACATCGGCCTCAACTTCAATGTAGCGATCAATGCCTCATTCTACTCCAGATTCAACTCCACATTTAAAGCTCTCAAATGAATCAAGTTTGGTAACCTTGATAAATGAATTTGAGCAGCACTAGTATTAGACTTTCTGCTTAAAGCATCAACCACCATGTTAGCTTTCCCTAGGTAGTACTCAATCGTGCAATCATAATCCTTTAATAACTCAATCCATCATCTTTGTCTCATGTTCAACTCCTTCTGACTCAACAGATACTTCAAACTCTTATGATCAAAATAAATCTAGAATGTCTCTCCATACAAATAGTGTCTCCATATCTTTAAAGCAAAGATAACTGCAACAAGCTTTAAATCATGTACCGGATAGTTAACGTAGTGAGACCTTAGTTGTCTCAATGCATAGGCGATCACCTTGCTATACTGTATCAATACACATCCCAATTCTTGATGCGAAGCATCACTGTATACTAGACATCCTCCAGTTCCTAATGAAATAGTTAATACTGGTGCTGTAGTCAACAGATGCTTTAGCTCCTTAAAGCTCTTCTAACATTTCTCATCCCATCTAAATACTACATTCTTCCTCAGAAGTTTTGTCAAAGTGTCTGAGATCAAAGAAAACCTCTCGACAAACCTCCAATAATATCCGGCCAATCCTAAGAAGCTTCAGATTCCAGACACATTCTTCAGAGCTTCCCAATTCATCACTACCTCTATCTTCTTTGGATATACTTGTATGCCTTGTCTGGTCACTATATGTCCCAAAAACACTACTTGATCTAGCCAAAATTCACACTTCCTGAATTTGGCATATAGTTGTTTTTCCCTTTAGTCTGTAGAATTAGTCTCAAATGCTTAGCATGCTCTTCTCTATTCTTCGAATATATCAAAATGTCATTGATAAACACTATCACAAAGTGATCCAGGTAGGGTTGAAACACCTTATTCGTCAAAGACATAAATGTTATCGGGGCATTAGTTAACCCAAACGACATTACTAAAAACTCGAAATGCCCATACTTGCTTTTGAATGCACTTTTAGGTACATCATCCTCTGTTATCCTTAACTGATAGTACCCCGATCTCAAATCTAGCTTGGTGAATACCTGAGCTCCCTACAATTGATCCAGCAAATCATCAATTCTAGGCAATGAGCACTATCACCCAATTCAATTGCCTATAATCGATGCATAACCTCAAAGTCCCATCTTTCTTCTTTATAAACAAAACTGGAGCTCCCCAAGGCGAAACACTGGGTTTAATGAAACCCTTTTCTAGTAACTCCTATAGCTGAGCCTTCAACTCCTTTAGTTCCTTAGGTGTCATCCTATATAAAGGAATGGATAAAGGAGCAGCACCCGGAACTAAGTCAATTGTGAACTCCGTTTTCCGATCTAGAGGTAAATTAGATAGCTCGACAGGAAACACATCCAGTAATTCCCTAACTATAGGAATGTCCTGCATATTCTGCTTAGCTTTAGTATCAATGACGTGGGCCAGATAAGCCTCACATCCTCCTTGCATCAACCTCAATGCACTCACAAATGATATTGACCTAGTTAGCACTGTTTAACTAATAGTACTACCACCTCTAATCCATATCGTAATACCACTCTATCACAATGCAACCTAGATGTCAAATGCGATGTGATAAAAGAATGCATAGATCCTAGATCTAGCAATGCAAATGCTTCATGATCATACATAAGTAGCGCACCTATAACGACATTCAGAGAGTCCTGAGCCTCCAGTTTAGTTATGGAAAATAATCGGGCCTGAGAATGTGGTCGGCTTCTTTGCACCTTAATCCTGACAGAAGGACTCCTAGAGCTCAATCTGGCTCTACCATGGCTTCTCTGTCTAGACCCACTACCTTGACTCTACTGGACAATAGCTTCACTTACAGAATCCCCTCTCATCCTAGGCTAAGCTCTAATAATGGAAAATCTAGTAGTCAAAGGAGCCACATCTAAGGCAAGATCTAGACAATCTGTAGCATTTACCATCGTACCTCTTTCCACAATGCTCATAAGGGGTAACTAACTTTGCACTATATCTCTTTCACTGCCAGACTGTATGAAGCTACCCCTCTGCCTGGACCCTAACTATCTTGATCCAGCCAATGTTCTGAAAGCTCGGTTCTGACGCTTACTGAATCTTCTGCTAGAACCACTCTGAATCTTACTGGACCTTTTCATTCTAGACCTTTACCCAGACTCTGCTTGTCCCTCTCTCAACAACTACTCTATTCTGATTGAAGCAACTCTTAACTCTGTGAAACTACTTAGGTTGGCGATAGCTAACCTTGTTCAGATTCCCATATTTATCCCATCTTCAAATCTCCTACACTTGTCTTCTTCAGTAGGAATCAAAGCAGTAGCATACTCCATCAACTTATTGAATTGAATCTCATATTTTTCCATTGACATTCTACCCTGCTTCAGATCCAGAAACTCTTTCATCTTCCTGTCTAAGTAGATCTTGGGCATATAATTCTCCTTGAAGACTCTCAGAAAGTCTTCCCACTTCAAGTTGCAAGGCCTGGTGGTACTGCCTGGAATAGTCTTCCACCATTGGTAAGCTAGGCCTTGCAGTAAGGACACTACATAGTCAAACTTCTCGTTCAGCTATCAGCCTATCTAATCAAAAACCCTCTCTATCCTTTCTAGCCATCCCTCAGCCTCCGCAAGGTCTGTACTTCTGTAGAAGTCCACAGTTCCCTACTTTCACAGCCTATCATACCTCGTCTCCCTTCTCTCGGGAACTCTAGGAGGCATTTCCTTTGGTCGAGGTACCAAATATTCTCTACTAGCTCCTACAGATTTTAGGTCGTTTATGTCAACTGACCTTCCAACTTGATCACCTATGGTGGATGACTTATAATAGACAATAATTTCGATTAATATCTACATTTCTCATGATAATTCATGTCTATATTCCTATATGTCCTTATGGATGCTAACCATGCTTTGATACGAAACAATGTAGTGCCCCAATACTACGAGGTACATACCGAAATAACATGAGGACATTCCAATACATAACCTATGATAATGGCACGTTAGAGTAGTTACTATAATCACCTAAATATGGCATCATAATTTGATATTCTCTTATACCACTTCATAAGGAAAAACACAATATTTTAAAACCAAATTTCTCATTTCATTACTTAAACAATATGTACATTGGAGCTTGACAATATCATCCAAAAAATGTACATGATCTAAACCTAATACAAAAATACACTACATGAAAGAGGAGTTATGCAAAATGTTTGACTAAATCCTTCAGTCCTAGCTAACTGGCCTTTGAGCCATTTCTTCTTTCCAAAAATACAAGAATATTGCTTCTTATAGAGTCTCTCAGTAGTTAAAGTCCTCTTTAAGTCCTGAAAAATCAACGTTACAATTTTGACGAGTTTTGCGAACTCAATAAGGTAACCATCATCGATGTTTCACTCAATTCACACAACACATCACATATGTAAATACATAATTCACATCTTCGCGTTTGCATAAAGTATCACATTTCACATTCTCATTTAAATGGAAGACAACCATACATTTCAATTAGTTAACATAGTATTAAAATGTATATGAAATGCTTATGTAACTCTTTTCTAATATTATATTGTTATAACCAAATGCCTAAACTGTCCCGTATTCATAGTGGATATTGGGCTCATTGATACTGTCCCTTGTCCATTGGAGATACAGGGCTCATTTCACATAGTGAGCCTTTGGCTCTTAATCACATTTGGAGCTTTAAGCTCATTTTCGATGGCTACTCAGGTCACAACTTTCATTATCTGGTCATGCATTTATGTATGGAATATATCTCTCATATTCAATCAATCATGTCAAGAAGCACTTATTTTGTCACATTCATCTACAAGCAGCACTTCAATATCACGTTCATGCATCAAGTCCCAAACCTTCATTAACATATTCAAATCACATTCATAAGCTAATTCAAAATATAATCTAACACAAACAATTAATTGAGTGAGACCATCTAGGTTACTCACAGTTTGCTCCAAAAGCTATTGCCTCAAAGTCCCAACAACGTCTGGATGATGGACCTCTATATGTTCCTCTATATCATGCAAAACATACACATTTATACACATCACAACTTTGGGCAATTATAAGTATTCATTTATGCACATATGTATATATGGAATATGTACAATGCACGTTCAATGACAATCCTGGGTATATATCCTTAATATATGTTTTATAACTAATTAACAAGATCTTTAAATCATTCCTTGACATCTAAAACACTTTCCTTACTTTAATGGCTCAATACAACATCAAATAGGCTCATTCAAGTTCACAATCAAGCCTAAATATCTTTGGGAAAAACATTGATAAGTTAGTCTTCTATAAACAAACATATCTTGGAACAAAAGGCATAACTTTTTCAGCAGATGTCAGATTAATGTCATTCTAGGACTATTTTGTAGAAAACTTCGAGATCTACAACTTTTATGAAGATGCTGAAGAGAGAGTTTTCCATTTATAGGGTCAAAATAGAGAATTTCTGAAAGTGTACAGTAAATGTTCGCTAGACGGACATACACTGCACCAAAATGGACATAAACGGGGCTGGAGTGTTTTCCAAACCCGTGAAGGTCCGTTTAACAGACTTAATGTTTGTTTAATGGAAATGAACAAGGCTAGGAGTCTTTCTAGACTTGAGAAGGTCTGTTTAGTGGACCTAAAGTCTGTCCAACGGACATAGGTGAGACAAAACTCACTCAAAAGCCTTCCTAAAGGTTTCTACATCTACCTAACCTTACTTTCACTCTAAATTGTCCCAAATTCACATCCTCTAATGCAACATCATTTCATAACAATTTAAATACCAATTTGATTTCATTAAACTCTCTAATCTCTGCTCATTTGATTCATCACTTACAACTAATTCTCATCATTCACAAATTCCTATCTTTCTTTTCCATAACATATCTCACTCATATGTAACAACAATTCATATTCAAAATACATCATCTGAATTTGATAACTTCTTCAGATATACCTAATTTCAACTCAACATCATCCATACAAAATTCATATTCCCTACTTGATCATAAACACTCAAAATAGAACACATTCTTGTACACTCAAAACGAAACACATCATATACATTCATCCACCAATTTGCTACACCCAGTTCTCAATTTCGTGTTAACTTTTGAGACTTTTAAAGACATAATTTAAATTTGATGTCTTCATGAAAAATGTATCCATTTGTCTCTAGTTTAATCCAACTTAAGAATCATCTCATTTGGATAACTATAGAACAAGTTATGGCTAAAACACAGAAGCATAATTTGTGAACATGTTACTGCTACATTTTCCAGCACTTATCTTCCAATTTTCCAGATTTACATCTAACACAACTTGTACAAAGATCACTTTTCCTACTTCATTTACTCTTCATTCTCTACTCCATTTCAACTTAATATCATTCACAAATAAATAATGATTTATATTTGATCATTAACTCAAAAATAGAACATGTGCATATACCATTCATTATTAATTTTCTGCACTCATCCTAACACCATTATGATGATCATTCTACCTCTAAAACATCTCTAAAATAATTTATTAATTATTACTCATCATACATATAAAAAATTAAGACATTTACATCAACTATTCATCACTCACGTTCATCATATATAAAACACCACTTTAAGCCATTTACCCTCTAAGTATCATCATAAAAACTTCATTAAACACTACCCATGAAGATTTACAAGCTACTTACTTGATTTAGCTTCCAATTCTTCAAAAACAACACTTAAACCTAGCTCCCAAGCATCATACGATCTTCATCTTGAAGGTGGATTAGGCTAGGTTTTTCTTGTGGAAATTGGAAGAAACAACAAAATGGAAGTAGCAATTGATAGATGGAAGCAAGGTGTAACGTTGATGAGGTGAGAGTGAGTGAGGAAACGAAAATGGAGAAGAAGAATAAAGAAATCCACGAAGAAGATGAAAGCAAGAATAAAAACACTTAAATTGGTCTTTCAAGTTAGAAGAAATGTGAGAGAGCTGAGTGGTGAGTGGTAGTGACACTTGTCACCTTCCTATGGTCCCATTTGGACCCTTATTAAAAACTAGTCTATTTGTCTCCAATTTCTAATCTAATTATCTGCCAATTTTCAATGACACTTGTCAATAAGTTCCAAAGTCATTTATCAAAATTTCCATTGCCATTGGACAGTAAATTCTACTACCATTTATCAATTATCTTGCCACTTGACATTTTTCTTAGTCCAAAGATACCAAAAATTTTAGAAAATTTCTAATTTTCACCAAAAATTCTAAATCAATCCGTATACTTTCTCAATAAATTTTTAACACATAAAAACCACAATTCTCAATATAATCACATTTATACTCAATTATATTGGGAAAATATCAATAAATACATGTACAATCATTTAATGTTCAAAAATCAATATTCATGTACATATGCTTGTCATATTATGCATAAGTATGAAATGCATTTTCTAATCTCTCATATTTACTATTCTAGCCTTAATGTGGGTAACGGGATGTTACAAACACCCACGATTTTCACACATCAATGACCATCTTCTCTTGTTCTTTCTACATTTTATCTTCCTTTCTACCATTCTCACTATCGATTCACACACTCCACCCTTACATCTTGAGTTTTTGTTAAAATTATGAACCTTACTACTCCAAAATTCTGCATTTTTTTACAATTGAAACCCTTTTGTATTTCCACCTTGTTCTTGGAGTATTCTTGCTTTTTGAAACATTAAGCTAGCTTGAATATTGAGAAGGTTTTAAGAAAAAACAAGTAGGTATTTGATTACCTTATTGAGTTATATGTGACCATAACATCCTAAAGATTGGTTAGGGATGAATTGCATGTAGGGTTGATGATGAGTTGTGCTAAAATTTGATGGATGAATTAGTTGTGTTTTGATTGTGTGAAACCGTAGGTTAGAGGCCGTTCAATGGATGATTTTAGGTTGGGATTTGAGGTATAATGAAGGTGAATTTATGTTAAAGAAAGGTGTTCATATAGTGATTTTGAAATGGGAAAAAACTAGGATTACATATATGATCAAAGTGATGATTGTTTTTTTTAATTTTTTTATACTTGAAAGACTATAATTTTTTAGTTGCCAATTGAATGATTTTGAGTTGAAATTGGAGGTGAAGTTGATGAGGAAAAGAAGTAGCTTTAAGGTAAAATGGAGGTTTAATCAATGTAATATTATAATGGTGTTAGAATTTGGAAAAAGATTGGCGGAAATGGATGGTGACCTATCTGTTCACCCATCCCAAGATCGAGGAAGTTGCATAGCTTCTTCCCACGATCGTGGGTAATGCCTTGATGGGAGAAACTTTCTATTTTGTCTTTCCATAATCGTGAAAAGGTACCCATGATCGTGGGAACTGTTTGGGAAGTGAAAAACTCTATTTTGTGTAATTGTTGAACCAACTAAGGATAATTTACTTTACTTTGGCGTATTTGGATTTGATTAAGGTTTGAAATTAACTTAGATGGATGTATGATTGATTGATTAAGGGTTTGATAAGTTTAAATTGATAATTGATGTTAAAATTAAGGAATGGATTGTTTGCTATCAATGTATATAAATTTGGGAAGTATGAGTTGTTAAAGAAATGAAGGTGTTCTTATGACTGAGAATGTGATGCAAGGGATATAACTCATGAATTAGGTAAGATTGAATAAGAATTGGGAAGTTGTGTGAGTATAGAATGTTAGGAAGTGATGGATAAATGTATGATTGAATGAATTTAGAGTAATCGAGATTTCTTAAGGCATTGATCTAATCACCAATAAGTTATATACAAGATATGACAAATGAATGAGCAAGATCTGTGAATAAGGTTACATACCCGGGATAGTCAATTGAGCATGCATTAAACACGACACATCTATGTGCATATGATTGAATATTCATTTGATTGAATTTAGTAATGTGTGAACTATATGTGTATTATATGATATAGAAGCGCAAATACATTGACAGTATCCAGACATTGCTGGATCATCAAGGCAATAGCTTACTGGAGCTTACTGTGAGTCAACCTAGATGTTCTCTCACTATAATCTAGTTGGTTTGTTTTAAATTCAGTTATTGAATTACTACTCATGCGACTGTGATAATTTCGGACCATCAATTTTTTTAGGAGAATAATATTTGGGAATGTATTGGAAGTGTTTTGTAAATGTATGTGAATATGGAAATATGTGTTCTCAATTGAATGTTAAATGCCAGACTTAGATCCAAAGAATGTGATATATGACTGGAATATATCGAATGTGAAATAATGAATGAATCATATGTGAATTGTTGCATCTCACTACATTGAAATGCATGAACAGATAGAGGAGTTGTGACTGGAGTGGCCTAAGTGAAAAAGAGCTTAAAGCTAAAAAATGTGCACAAAGAGTCGTGGGCTCATTTATCAATGAGTCCACTATCCATAATGGGTACGAGACAGTATATAAAATAAGCTCAGTATCTGCAATGGATATGGGACAATCAAATAGGCTCTCGGTCACAACAAAATAAAAATAGATGTGAGTCTCATATATATTTGCATCTATATCTTTATATGTGTTCATGAGATTGATTATAAATAAATGTTGAGTTGTGTTGATATAACGATGTGTAATGTTTATGTACATGTTGACGATATAAAGAATTGAGATAAATGATTGGATTGTTTTGAAATGACTATATGAAATCTTTGTATTCATAATCTCCAAAGTTTACACCTGTGAATCAACATAACAAGTTCTCGTTATGACTCCCAGGCTTGTGGTATTTTTCACTAATAAGCCTTCACAGGTTATGGGTTAAGGTTTATGGGTTAAGATCAAAATTATTATTTATTAACTGAAGATCTTTTTTTGTTTGTAATCATATATGTTAGAAGAGATTTCAAAGACGCACTTAAGGACGTGAAAGGGAAAAGCAACAACTGTTTGATTTGGTACGGGAACATAAAATGAATTACTTAATTTTATAAAGTTGGAATTTTTATTTGAATGGTTTAGATAATGTAATTGAAATTTAAAATTAATGTTAGAAGTTTGATATTTAACCTAAATTAATTATGTACTAGTAACAAACATAATAAGTAAAGATAAAAATATGAATACTTTGATTAATATATTAATGTAACATATACAACTTATCTAATATGTTTATAAGAAGATTATTATTATATTAAAAAAGATACGTGTAAAGATTCGAACGTGAAAAGTAAAGGGAACCTAATCATTTCAAAGAGCATTAATGGAATAACCCGTTGACAAAATTCAGATATTTGGAACTATAAGTGAAATCCATCCTATATTACTTCATTGATAAACCAAAGTTCATACCATAAACAAGTTTCGGTTGGTGCAGGCCATTTACAGTAAAAATGTAGGAAGTTCAAATGGGAGGTTCAAACCATAAAAAATACCTAAAGTAGACCAAGTATACAAAAACCTAGTAAATAACAAAACTCACTTACCTCAACCGACACGCAAAAGAAGTCACTGAAGCACGTGAAGAAGAGATGACGAAGCTAGACTGAGCTGCTGGTCAAAGAAGATAACCGAAACAAAGCAAAGAAGACAATGAATTTCAAAACAGTACGCAAATTGATATAATTTCATGTTCAGAAGTCTTAGTTATAGCATTTGATTGTCACCATGTCATGCAAGAAAACCTAATCATTTTCCTTTTGAAATATAAAAATGATGATAAAAGTTCTCTTTTCAATGAAGTAAAAAGATACAAAATGACTATGCTGCAAAATATAGAAATAGATAAAAATTTAATTAAAATGTGTGGAAAATCATTGTTGATATTGTCAATTAGCAAAGGAAATGAATGTCAAAACTGAATACCTGCTGAAACTTCTCTTAAATTTCTTTGAAAATAGAAATATTGCCAACAAATGAGTTCCTACAACCAAGCAATAATCAATAAGATCTTAGCTAGGAACAATAAGCATTTGAAAGAGATCTTAAATCAACTGGATAAACTTGAAAATATTACTTTTACATATTTTCCACTCAATTCCTTTAAATAACATCTTAATAATCTGGAGGCAACAATAACATCTTAAACTTGATTTTGGTCCATTACCTCATTCATATACATTGAGAAGGATTATATAAAGAAAGTGCAGTTGCAAATATGATATAGCCATGGTATACATAGATCAGATCAAGCACATATAGTTGGTATGGTAAGTAGGTTATAAGTAATTTTAGGGAAGCTCATTAGAATGTTGTTAGGTGGATTATGCAATACCTGAGAGGTATAAGTGTTATTTGCTTTGTTTATGGTTCTAGTGACTCAACTAATGGTGTTGTTGGCTATATAAATTCTAATTATGTTGGAAATATCTTGAGAAAGAGACAATTTACATGATATACCCTCAAGTAGAAAGCAACACTTTTGTTGATAGTTATGTACAACAAATGTATAATAGAAGTCACTAACAAAAGGGATTAAAAAGGTATATGGATGTGTAGTCTTATTGATAATTTGGACATGGATGTACCGAACACTTATTATTTTTATTGTGATATTTAGAGTTTACTGTGCCTAACCAAAAATCCTATCTATCATAATACTTTGAGCAAATTATTGATCCTATATATCCATGAGCTAGTTTATTATTTCTTGCTTAGAGTTTCAAATTCAAACACCATCTTTTAGTTAGTACCCTGATCTTTTCTTACGGACAAGATTATCAATCTCCTCCCTCTATCCATACCTAATAAATTCATCAAATATAACATCTACTAATCACAGATCCTAGAGTTTTATCCTTTTTAGTAACCATAATGTATACCCTTTAACACTAATATCATACCTCAAAATTTTGCACTTCATTACCCTTGACTCTAGTTTCAATTATTAACCTAAAAGTATGTAGGGAACCAAATATCATCATGTAAGAATAATCAACGGGAGTACCA
>JAOQMP010000004.1:25785908-25802576 GCA_027563575.1 Erythroxylum pedicellare
CCCCTCCCCCACCCACCGCCTCTATGTTGTTGATTGCTGCCTCTTTCACTCACTCTCCTCTCTCAGTCTTTGCACCGCCGCTCATCATCCATCCTCCACCACCCTTTGTCGTCGTCTCCTCTACCTTGCATTGTTGTACGCACCTCACACCAACGTTGTCGATTGCAACTGCATCCCGCACTGTTACAGCCTGCATCATCGCAGCTTGCATGCTACATCGGCACCGTGGACATGCCACACCATTACAAGTCACACGTCACTGTTGCACCCTGCGGTCCCATCACAGTTCGTAGTTTAGAGGTCACACCCATTAGCCATCCAACATATTAGTCAGGTAGCCTCACATTATAAACAAACACCTCATAATGTGGACATCCAAAAGCTAGATAATCGTATGATTGAGTTATATCTTTCATTACTGCATAGTCTTCTTATTACCAATTTATGGTGGATGCTATTGTCTTTTTTGAGTAGTTCTATTCATGAATTAAACAATTATTTGGATAAAAGAACAATGACTTTGGCATCTTATAAGTTTTCAATCATGTGTGATAGTCAAACGAATAAAAAATATGAGCTTGTTATTAGTTTTTTTATTTATTATGCTAATAGGACTATGTCTTTGAAATTTATTGATACATTTGACCTCGTTAGAAATATTAATACTCTATTTCAGATATTTAATGAAGTTATGAATGAAGTTAGCTCAGAAAATGTTGGTTAGTTCATTACTGACATTGATTACAAAGCAATAGGGAAAAGATTGCAGAGCAGGTATAGTTCTTTTTTACTGAACTCTAAGTGTTGCACATTGCATTGACCTGATTTTAAAAATATAAGAGATGTTAGATATTTTTCTATCATTGATGAAATTATGCAAAAAGCACAAAAAGTGATTAAGTTCATCTATAATCGTGTATGAGTCCTGAATCTGATAAGAAAGGATTTATCGATGATAAGAAATTATGTCATCTTATCATTATAAGATTTGTAACTAACTTTGTATTATTTTAGTGTTTTCTTATGATAAAATGAGTTGAGAAAAATGTTTACGAGTGATAAGCATGTGACATTTCAGTATAATAGGTCTAATGCTGGAGTAAATGTTTCCAGAATTATATTTGAAAATTATAAATTTTGGTCTCAATTTCAATTTTTAATTCTAGTTTGAAAGCCTTTGGTGAGAATATTTTATCTGGATGATAGCAATGAGAAGGCAACAATGAGTTATTTTTATGATGTCATGGAGAGGGAGAAGGAAATAATCAAAGACAATACAAAATAGGCATTCTTTGTACACATCTTATTTTGCAATCATTAATGAGAGATCGGAAAGACAATTTTACTCTTAGTTATTTACATATGGGAAATTTTTTAATCAAAATCCCTATTTTATACCAAGTTTTACAAAAAAAAACTAAAGTTAATAAAGAAATGCAATAAACTATTATAACAATTGTTGCTTATGAGATAATTGAAGATCTCTTAAGCTAACGAATAAATGTTTGTAAGGGTGCTTTTAGGGGTTTTGGAATGTCATTGCTATTCGTCAAAGAGACAAACGTAATTCAGATATATATTTTTTCATTTTTGTTGCTTGTTGAAAATTAATTGTCATTTTGTTTTGTTTATAAGTTTACTTTTATTGTCTTACAACTACTTGATAGGACCAATTCAAAAGTAGTGTTCTAAATTCACAAAAATTTGTGATTCGAATTCTGAGTCAATATGTGAGTACAACATGATGTAAAAGGAATTGAAGCATATTTAAATTTATCCAATCCAACAAAAGGAATAGATTAAAACACAAAAGATTGAATGACTTAGTCTTAGTTTGATACAATTTAAAGTTTTGAGAAAGATATGTTGTTATTATTATTAAATTGAATATAATTTCTTGTAATTTCTTAACAATTTAATTTTATTTGTTTACTAAGACTCTTAATAGAACAAATAATTATGTAGATCTAATTTGCCTTAACAATATTGATATTTTAACAAATTGAGTTTTTGAGGAGCATAGTTTGATAGATAAGAATGACTTAGAAAATAATCTTGGACGAGAAAGTATTGACATATGAATTGGTGCAATTAATTTGAATGATGGTAATGATGAGACTCCTCTTAATCATAAAGATTTTGTACCAAATGAAAATTAAGGTCAATGTGATTTAAGTAGATATTCGATTGAATGAAATTCCAATTGTTCATTTCTTCTCTTCTTTTAATTTCACTTGTACTGATGCATATGTTAAATTCTATATATTTAATGTAAATATAGAACTTTTGACTATTAATAAGTTTTTTTCAAGTTTTTCTTCTAGTTAGTTGTGTTCTTTGATACGAACTCGTGTTATATACGAACTCATGTTATAGTACTTATGGAGTCTAAAAAATTTAACATTTTTTATATTTGATGCTTTGATGTAAGTATTATTTATGATATGATGAAATTGTAATATTTTAAGGACTTTATATCTGATAAGTATAGATTTACATATATTTTATGTGTGACTGTTGCACGGAAAGTATATGTGAACTAGGTTTTTCATTTTAATGTTGCATGATTGTCTATATGTTAGGCTTGTTTTAGGTATTTTAATGTTGCATGTGGCCATGATAGTGTTTAATTATGTTCTAGTATGTTTGTACATACATTTTGTGTAAGTTGGTGTTTTAACCTTACCATTGCATTCAATGTGTGCATGTATAAGTCTCATTGTGTGTGTTGTTATTTCGTGTATTAATTGGGATGTGTTAAGGCATGATTAAGTTCTTATTTTCATGGTCTATTGGAAGGTTAAACGGTGCAATTGAGTGAAGGAAGCATGGAATAAAAGTTGGGACATTATAATAGGAATGTGACATTGGTGGTCACGGTTGTGACCTTACTACTCACAGTTGTGACTTAAAAACTTGGTTGGCACAAAAGTCTTGTGCCAACAATGTTTTAAGGACAATTAACAGCATAAATCAGGAGGCTAGGCCATAACAAGAGAAGAAGCACGTGAGTGGGTCAGCATAAGGAGAAAAAGTGATAAAAACGTGAGAAAGGGGAGCAAAATGACAATTGTTGCACCAGCCATGTGATGAGTGATTTGGGGCTACACAAAAACAAGGAAAGGAGGACAAAAAGAAGGGATTTTCATAGGAGAACATAGCTGAACAAAGAAGGGAAGAAAGGTGGCATTTGGAGCTACGCATTAGAGGGGAACATTAAAGATTCCAAGGCTACACCAAAGTTGTCTAGATTTCTAGCTTGCTTCCTCATGCAATAAGCTTCTTTTTCCTATCTTTTTCTTCAATTTTTTGTTTATTATATGGGAAAAAATTTGGAACCTGTATTGATGATGATTGAGTTATGTTTGATGGATTGCTAGGCTGTTTTAGGATTATTCTTACTCAACCCATGTAAGACTTCACTTTGTGCAATGTTATGATGATTTATGTGTGTTTTATGGTATTTCGATGCTTATGCTTAGTCTACATAGAGATATGGGGCTGAGAGATATGTTGTGAGTGTACCATGAGAGTGGGCATTCATA
Organism: Erythroxylum pedicellare; assembly: GCA_027563575.1. Taxonomy (NCBI): domain Eukaryota; kingdom Viridiplantae; phylum Streptophyta; class Magnoliopsida; order Malpighiales; family Erythroxylaceae; genus Erythroxylum; species Erythroxylum pedicellare. The sequence goes on from JAOQMP010000004.1 coordinate 25,789,454, forward strand.
TAGGACATTCCATTTATCAAGTTACTTCATCATCTGCATAGAGATATGGGATGTGATGTAGTCGTCCAAAGTATTAATCAAATCTAATTAACAATTAGTTTAGGAATGGAGGTTGAGAGATCACATACTAGATTTTAATCTTTATTTTAGGATTATTTAGTCCAAGTATTGAGAGAGAGAAAGCTGAGACATTAGAAAATAATTAAGACTAAACATGATCATATTGACAAAATTTGAAAGATTGCATGGGTAGTAAGTGTAATCCTAACTTTAGTAATTCAGTTTTTCCAATGTCAGCATCAATTCCTCATTTTTTGGCAACCTTAATTCTATAATTCTTTCTCTCAATTGCTAATTTGATTGTTTTTAATTGTTCGTTAATTAATTGCTCAAAAAAAGTTTAATTTAAACTACTAAGGTGACTACATAATTCTTATGGGATTCGATACCAAGTATATTACAAGATGACCCATGCACTTGCGATACTTGGAAAAACCAATACGATATTTAAATGCCTATCATTATACCCAACAAAAAGGTTAAATACCCAAATTTGGGCTAAACATTTTTGGGTTTGATCAATTTGGGGTCTAACATTATAACTTGCTCAATTAAGGTCTAAACATTATCGAGTATGCTCAATGTTAGGCTATTTTGAAGAAAATTTGGAAGTGTCATACATACGTTGTTAGTGTATATAAAAAAATGTTTAGAGAGGCCAGGTGGATTCCACGTGGATTTTCAGAGAATCCCTCTACTGTTACTATTCCCTGAAGCCCCCTCTCATTTCTCTCTTTCTCTCTCACTAACTACAAATTTTAGGCTTCTGCCAACTACGTCTTTGGCCTTTGGTTTCATCACTCGTTTGATTTTCATATAAAACAAATATTTCCTATTCCTATTATTCTTTGATTTTTGAGTACCTGTTTGTTCAATGTATGATTTTTGAGGTTTTTTTATTAATTTAGCATGTTGTATACATTAGAGATTTCTTGATTAGCAAAGTTAACCACTTGGGTTCTCTTTCCTTCTCATTGTTTTGGTCAAACATTCACATGGGTACTCAATGAATCAAATGTTTTTTCGGTCAAATATTGACTAGAAAAATTGACCTATAAATAGAAATGAGTGATCCTAATTATGCTATTACAATTGAAGCTTAATAATACCATAATTAGCACATTCTAGTTTGATTTGTGTCTTGTTGGGCTTGAACCAATCTTGACTATATTTATTCTACCTAGATTCATTACTATAGGAATAGCCCTTAGTATAGTCTCTCTCTTTGAAGGTATAATGATATGTTGTAGATATTTTATTTATTTCTAACTCTAGAGATACTAGTCCACGAATTTTGCCTGTAGGTCCCAATACATCTCTCACTACTATTGTAGTTGTAGTAGCTGGTCTTATTGGAGAAAATTTTGTGCGAGCAACACTTAATAAGTTACAGTTTCGAGGTCTTATTGCTTGGGGATAACAACTACAAGGTATTTAATATTTCTTACAGTTAAATGAAATGACATAACAGGATCCAAATTCAACCTTACTCGAGCTTGAGCATACGATTAAGCTTGAGATTGCTTTGGAAGTGATAATAATGGATGATTCTTATTGTCCAAAATGTCTAACATGCATTTAGATAACCTCACTTGCAATTTCTATTTCCTAAGAATCGCTACCTAGTGCTATAATGCTTGTTCTTATCTTGAACCACAAAGTTCTAACCATATTAGCATCCAATTTTCTTGATTTGTAGTGCTCATAAACTTGGAACAACAACACTGTCAGCAAAAGAACTAAAGGCACTTCCTTTTTACACCAGTTAGTGGATTGAATTTTTGTATCATATTACATTTGTCTTAGGTACTTGATTGATGATATAGAGTGAAAGGCAATTTAATGATGGAATTTTGACTTTTTAAAAGCAATTTCCTAATCCTAACTTACAACTGTTGTCGAGGCATCAAGTAAACAGTTATGCAGGAAGATGGGAATACATTCCAATATAAACCATCTACCACTAGAAGTTAGTTCAGGGGCATCTGTAACCCACTTTACCTGGTTCTATCCAGGAAGCTTATCATTTGCTCCAAAAAACCATTTATAGTCATTTATCTAGTTTGTATATATAGTGTTTCTAGTGCTTACCAAATGTCTGGAACCATTTCCTAGTATAAACTATGGATGAATATTCCTATTACCATGAATGGTGTTTACTGTCTTGTAAGCATTCCGTTTGTTTGCTAACTTTCTTTGTATCACTTTTGAGGAGTTAATTAGTTCGTGATGAATGCATTAACCAGTTTTTTATTACAACTCCTTTGGCCTCAACTAATTTTGTTGTTGATGCATTAGGAATGGTAATTATAATAATTCATGTTCTTTTATTTTACTTTTCTGATGTATTTGTGATAATGATGGTTTTAACGTAGAAAAATCAGTATAAAAACTTGAGACGATTGTTATTCTTTCTTACTTTAAGCAAATCAAAACACTCATGAGGCATTTTTATGACAAGTACATCCATAATCATGCATGCCAAGTTAAAGACTTGTGTTTAAATCATTCTTTTTCCAAAAAAAAAAATTTATAACTGTTAGAAAAGGACTCAAAGGATGTTAATAAGGAGCTTATTACAAGAAAATTTGCACTAGTAGCATAAGAAGAATCGAAATTTGGTGGTGAATATCCATTCTTTAATAAAAATTCTTAACTAAAATTTCATCTTTATTTTTCATTCTCTACATTATATAGATACTCCATAATATTTCAACATGGAATAGATTTCATTCTTGTGAGGGATTACTTAAGAAGAGAAAGGAAGGGGCTTTTGATTAAGGCACTTTAATATTTTAAGCTTTTATGGTTTCTATTGGGGTCTTGGCCTTGTTGGCAACAATTTGCTCAAAAGATCCCTTATTTTCAATCCTTTGATCGTTTCGGAGAGACCTATTCCATCTTCCAAAGAAATTAACATGCTTTAACATTTGTTGCGTCACTTTTTAAAACTTGGTAGAGATGTTGCTCAAGTGGCTTTCAACATAGATAAACTCATCTAATCTGTCAAACTATCAATCCATCTCTAAAAAATAGACAACTGAGATTGAAACACAAGAAAGAAAATAAAAAATTAAAAAAGTATAATTTGTTTTCGTTTCTTCAGGTTACAAAGAAAAGAGGAAATCCATAATTGTTCAATGCATTAACTCAAAAAACTTTTCACATGGCTTGCAATGTAGATCAATAAAGATTCATGTTCAGAAGTTTTAAAGCAGATACCTCATGTCCTTAGTACTGGGTCCATAGAACAACTTAATGCTTGGGTATGAGCAAGTAAGCTTCCTTCTACATGGTATCCATGAGATGGTAGAGCCTTCATCAAACAAATAAATAGGGCTAAAGAACTTAACCCCTTCTTTCATTATCAACTTAACTCTCAGGATCTTCCCCTCATTGTCATCTAAAATGAGCTAGGTTGGCAGAACTTTTATAACAACATCAATATATTGCTTTTATGGATCTATAACTAGGTTATATATGAAGAAGCACAACTTTGTCACACACCATTTTCATAAACAACACAAGAATCCATATGATGTTAATTAGGAAGCCTTCATCTAGAAGAAATAATGTTATCAATATCAATCCACTTCAGTGTTTAAGAAGAGCTAATTATTAGAATGATACCAATATAAGCATCAACATCTAGTTTGTGAGCTTCAATGCTAGCTTTGTTAGAATCATTCGATTTGGTTTATGGGTCTATTTTTTTGGTTAGAATTTGACCAAAAAAAAACATTTGTTTCATTGAGTACTCATGTGAGTTTCCAACTGAAACAATGAGAAGGAAAGAGAACCCAAGTGGTCAATTTTGCTAATCACGAAATCTTCAACAGATATAACATGCTAAATTAATCAAAAACTTAAATACCATATACTGAGCAAATAGGTACTCAAAAATTAAAGAAAAAAGGTTGAGCAATAGGAATGGGAAATCTTTTTTTTTGCATGAAAATCAAATGAGTGATGAAACCTAAGGCTAAAGATGTAGTTGGCAGAAACTTGAAATCTGTAGTCAGAGAGAGAAAGGGAGAAACGAGAGCTTAAGGGAATAGTAATAGCAGAGGGATTCATAGGGATGTCATAGAGGAAAGAAAAGGAAAGAGTTGAAGAAAAACTAATGATTTTCTTTTCTGAAAATCCATGTGAAATCCACCTAGCCTTTCCAAACAATTTTTTATATATAGTAACAATGCATGTATGACACTTCCAAATTTCTGTTCAAAATAGTCTAACATTAAGCATACTCGATAACGTTGAGACCATAATTGAGCAAGTTATAATGTTAGACCCTAAATTGAGCAAACCCAAAAATGTTTGGCCCAAATTTAAGCATTTAGCCCAACAAAAAATATAAACTTTTCATGTTTTTCATCGAGATTATTATATGGTTATAAATGTACCAAAGCATAAAATATACATCTAAAAATCTATAACTGGCTTAACTTAGGCTTGTTACCTTTCTATGCTTTATATGAAGTTTGATTGTAGACTACCTTTATAGGTGAAATATTCAGGAGATATACCACTCTAGTTATTACCTCTACTAAAAATTACTTTGGAACACCTACTACAATCATCAGGCTTCTAGCCATGTCAATAATAGTACAATTCATAATTCTTTCATTCTACTAAACCATTTTTTTTAGTGTATGAGGTGTCATATACTCTTTATAAATGACATTCTCGTCACTGAAGATGTTGAGCTCTTTAAACATAAACTCTCCACCTTTATACGTTTGAAGAGTCTTAATATGATTCCCACTTTACTTCTCCACAAAAGACTTAAATTTCTTGAAAATTTCAAATGCTTTTGATTTAGATTTAAAAAGATACATCCATCTCATATGGCTATAATCATTAAAGAATATTAAGAAATATCAACTACCTTGTAAGAATTCAATACCTATAGGACTATATTAGCATGAACTAACTTAAGTATGGGCTCTCCAACCCTTGCTTATATGAGATTATTGTTTTCTTTTTTTCCATACATATCCTTCACAAAAGTCAAAGGTATCCATTTTATACAAATCAACCACTATATCTTTATTTCTTAAAATTCCAGCCTTTTATATTTAAATGACCATATCAAAAATACCACAAATTAACTATTTTTCTTCCTTTAATAACCAATGCATGCTTTCACCACTAATTGATTCATCAAATGAAAATATTTTGGTTGAGGTTATTTAAACATTAATAATTTTTTGACCAAATTTTTTTATAAATGCTACAAGAATTACTGTCAAATAGAATTGAATATTCACCTCTCATTAATTATCCAACAATTTAAATTATGGGCTAGATAAGGTACATACTGCATATTATGGAAGAGCTTTTTTATTACAATGTGAAGTTTTAATGGCAATTGTACCTCTAACTTCGAATTTGATTAACTTATCATTTTTCAGACAAATTTTTTATTTTTTTGATTATGGTTAAAGCAACTACTATCCATAACCCATACATAATTTAATGCCCCATTTATAGTAAAGTGAGCCGTGAATAAACTACACTCCTCTTATGAATTTTTAGTAAAATCAACATGCTTTTGTTCCTCTTTCTGTTTAATCCAACAGTCAGCTTCGTTATGCCTTTTTTTTTATAGTAGCAACATTAGATAATGCTTTTAAACTATTATTGCTCACTAGTAAATTAACTTCATCCTATACCTCGACCGCTTTAGCCACCTCTACTTTGTCCTATACCTCTTGAATTTACTGCCTTTCCTTTATAAGAACACTCTCCATTATCCTAAAAAGCCTATCTACTTTTTCATCGGATCTACTAAGCCTAACTTTATGTGCTAGCAAAGAACTCATCAATTAATCAAAAGTATAATTAGATAAGTCATTAAACTCTTTAATTACAGTAACTACATGATCAAATTTTTTTTGTTAAGTTTCTTAAAGCCATACTTGCAACAATTTCATTAATAATACGTTCACCATATGACACTCCAAATAAAAATTCTTACATAGATTATTTTTCTTGTATTATCAATGTTTCAATATTACGACAAAGAGTTAGCAATTTCACAACAATTTCCTTTTGACCGCCTAGATACTCTTCTTGTAGAGTTTCCTATTCCTAAGTGGAAGTTGTAGCTATTACAATTCTAAGGAAATTTTGATCATTAACTACCTTTTAGATGAGAAATAAAGCCTTCAAATCCTTCTCTTAATTTTTTTGTACACGTGGATCAACTGTATGGTTCTCCTCCGGTTCTTTAAATTCGTTCTTAACCAAGTCCCATCACTTGAACATGGTCATTATTTTATGACCAAAAATGGTAATTTTCCCCCTTAAAAATTGGAATTGGTGGTTTTGTGAAGAGGGATTTACATCGATGCTTGTTGTAATCGTGGGTTCTCTCTTATGTTTGCCTCATTATGTTTCACTCAAGTGCTCTATATTTCACTATCTGTGTTTTCTTAACTGGGTCTTTCACTCTTTCTCTTTCTTACTTTACCCTTTGCCCAATTGTGACCCAACCTCGATGAAAGAAAAAATAGTTGCCTATGTTTATCTCTCTTAGTTGATCTAATACCAATAAGTTGTTAGGCATAATATTAAAATAAGGCAAAAAGATAGAGAAAGCTCTATGACTTTTCATTATTAAATGGAAAATAACAAGGCATACTATATAACCTTACATTTAATGGAAACAAAGCTAAACTTAAGAAACTAAACAAAAAGAGTGGCAAGCACGCCCCACTAACTCATAAACTCCAATAAGGAAACAAACATGTTATTGACTCGGTTAAACTTTAATAAAAATAAACCCAAAAACTTAGGAATCAAACATGTTGCTAGCTTAAAAAATAGAAATTAGTTCCACAAATTTTCAAGAACCACTTTTTTTTTTGAAAAAATTAATTGAGTATATATTGAAAATATTTAAGAAGACAATAATACAACTTCCAGAGGTTTATATATTCCCTTTCCAAAACAACAAATGACTGCTCAACATGATACCTTTGTTAGTCTAGATAATTTATCAAAACGACTATACATTTAAGCCACTACATTACAAATGACGATAATGTTTCATGATCAATGAAGATTCTGGATAAAATGAAGTAAACTTCCCCCTCCTCTTCAATCCGATGCCCGTAATCTTCCCCAATTAAGGTTGTAATCTCCAGTGCAGATGGAAGCCTTGTTTCGCAACAACACTTGTAGGTGAGAAGCTTCTGTGTAGTTCTTCTTCCTTGTTCCTTCTTCATCTAATCAATTTCATCCCTCCTCAAGCCAAGTTTAATATAGAGATTCTCATAAAACCTCATGATGTTGGATATCGCCTTCCTCTAGGGGAATGGAGAAGGGTCTCTTATCAGGTTTCTTCATATGTTGTCTTGAACTATATTTCCTTTCTTTACCTTATACATTAGATTCTCCATTAAGCAATTTCCACTTTCTCTTGCTTTCGTTATGTTTTTGTCCTTGATTGTCTTACATGCTCTTGTGTTAAAGCAATTGGTCTCTTAAACATTCAAAGAGGCTCGAATGTTTTTGTTACATGTTTGGTTAAGGTTATTTAGTAGAATGAGCTTTCTTAGTTCTCGTAGTATTTCAAATGTAAGAACCTTTTTGCATGACTTGATTCTACTAAATCGTCTGAGGTTTCTTTGCTTCCACAACCTACATATACAAAGCCCTAAGGATAGGACATGGATTTGTATATTTGGGTTTTGAGGGTTTGAGTGATTGGACAATATTGGTACTATCTCTGTGATTGTGTTCCTAAGATTTAGCCTTAGATATCTATTAAATATAGAACCCCATATATAGCTACTATAAAGACAAGTGAAGAAGAGATAATCTCTTGTTTCCACATAGATCTAGCACATTGGACATGTTCTGTCCATTTGCAAATAAGGCATTCTATCTATTGTATTTAGTTTATTTTGGATTGTTAGCCATGATATAAAGGATACTCTTGGGGTTAGAAACTTGATCCAAATAATTCTATTCCATTCTACCTTCTGTTTCCTAATTCTTAGTAGATCTTTGGTGGTGCTATTGGTGAGATTATGGATAGGCTAATTCTGTTAATAGAATGTATTTAGAGAGTTTGGTTGAGGTTGATAGGATGGTTAGAGATGCCTCAGTTGTTCAGAAAGTTCCATATACCTCTGTAATCATAGAGCTAAGTTTAAGTTTGAGTGAAGAGGTTTGGGGACTTCTTAGACTATTGTAATGATGTATGAGGGGGTCCCAAGTTAGACCAATTATCAAACCAGACATGTGTCATTTTTCCATTCCCAATTATGTAAGACATGTCTTCCCTGATTTTGTCCCTCAACTTCATAATCTGATTGAGAAAATGAGCGTAAGAGGTAGATTTTTGAATGCTCCATAGGCTTCTTTCTTTGAGAAAATAAGAGCGGAGCCATTTCACGAAAAGTGAATTTTTATCCATGAGAATCCACCATAATCTCTTCAGGATTAATGCTTGATTTGTGATCTTGATAGGGGTTATATTCAAACCTCTTTCATCTTTAAGGAAGCAGATATCAACCCACTTCATTTTAGCTGACCCCGTATCCCCATTTGGATGATTCCATAGAAAGTTTTTGAGGATTCTTTCAATGGTCTTAATGATTCCTTGAGAAAGAAATATGTGAGAACTCCAATAAATATAGAGATAATTCAATACCCATTTGATGAGTTACACCTTCCCCGTATAGGACAGAGACTTGTTAACCTATGAACTTATCCTTTTCTGTATTTTCTTTAGAAGTGGAATGCATTTCACATATGTAAGTCTTTTAGTAAATACTAGTAGTCCAAGATACAACAGAGGAGCATATTTGAATTGCATTCTAGTTGATTGAGAGATGAAGGGTCCCAAGGTAGTAACTTTCTTGGATAGGAGGAAATGGCTCGTTGTTAGGTTGAACTGTAGACTTGAGAAATTTTTAAATTTACTAAGAGCTTCTATATAACTTTGTATGGAGTCTATTGTGGCCTTGCAAAATAAAAGTAAATCATCTACAAAACATAGGTTAGCCAAACCAAGCTTCTTACATTTTGCATGGTATCTAAATTTTGGATTCTTGAGCACTTCATGCTTGATAAGAGAGTTTAGAGTCTCCATACACAAAATGAAGAGGTAAGGGGACAAGGGGTCTCCTTTTCTTAGACCTCTCACTGCTTTGAATGATATGGTAAGAGTTCCATTGATCAAGATAGCCAAGGAAGAGAATGAAATGCATTCTTTAATTCACTTTATAAATTTATATGGAAATTCGTGAGCCATCAATAATGTCCATAGAAAGTCCCAATTCACATTCTCATAAGCTTTCTGAAAATCCACTCTGATTGTACAAGTTGGAGAATAGTTTGACCTAGAGTAGCCTTTTAGGAGCTCTTGGGTAATAAGAATGTTGTCTCCTAAATATCTGCCTTGGAGGAAAGCACCTTGGTTATTACTGGTCAGTTGAGCTAGGATTTTCTTCAGTCTTGTAGCAAGTATTTTGCAGATGACCTTATAGAGAAAGTCAGTACAAGCAATAGGTTTAAATTCCCCAAAATTTATGGGATTAGAGCATTTAGGAATCAAATAGACAAAGGTTCTATTGATCTCTTTAAGGAGAATCCCCTTGGAGAAGAATTCCTTAACTACTTGTATTATAAAGGGTCCTATCTATTTTCACTTAATATAATAAATTATTAATAATTAACAAAATTAATGAAAAATCAAATTTAAACCAAAAACTCACAAAACCTTTAAGGCTTAAATTAAAATCCTAAATATAAGGAGTTAATAGCATAAGAAATTAGTAGGAGATTTCTTGAATAAACTAATATATATCTCATATTGATATGAATAAGAATAAAACCTGATGTAATGATGGAGGTAGCTAATTTGATTTCTATTTGGGATTTATGAATTTAAGGACGATTAAAGATATCATCCCTAAAAAAAGATAATGATAATATATAAGTTGAAATATGTGTATATAAGATGTAATATGTGAATTGGTAAGTTGTCAAGTCAAAGACAACCTTAGCTTTATCCTTGGATTATGCACTAGGCTAATTATATTTCCTAATTTAATATTATCTAGTGGGTATATATATGTACTATGTATTGCACAAAGGATATATAAGAAAAACATTATGTTTTTTATTTGTTTACATAGTATTAGTTTTTTATTTGTTTTTTATTTGTTTAATATTTTCTCTCAATTTTTGCAATTTGTCTAGCCATAATTTGAACATTCAATTGTCTATTTAGCCATCAAACTAATTCACATCTTCAATCCATTAAATTTGTGTTCTCTAGATTGGTTCTCTGGCAAACCATATTGATTTCCTAGGTTTTTTACTCTTCTGAATTCATTTCTACATCTAGATTGCTAACATTCTAGTCCTAAAGTCCATTTCTAGATTTAGTTTAAGTTTTTTATTTGATTTTCTTAATTTTCACACTACAAATTTTTTTATTCTCTCTAATGATCACTTTTAAGATCTCTTAACCTAGTTCTTAACCTATTCTTTAACCTATTGTTTTTATTTTTATAGCTTCCACTATGACTTATGGGCCCAAGAAATATGCAATTTTTTAAAAGGTCATCTCATCTAATGTTATAAAACTAATGAGGTTCTTGCTATAAAAAATTATTAAGATAAAATTAAATTTATTGTTTGGATAAAACAATGAGATAGTGTAAATCACAAAATATTGAATTTTTGTCACGCATATCTTTCTAGTATCAAAGGAGAATTTCAGTGCTTCGACATTACTAAAATATATAGACATTTTTTAAAACTTATTACTTTATTTCTAATGATGGTCATCAGTTTCAACTATATTGACATTTACATCTCATGCAACAATATTTTGACCAAACTATTCACAGTTATATTTATGAGCTTTAAGCTCTATAAGATCATTTAACCGAATGTGATCTTAAATGTCCTAACTTTGCTTCTACTGATCTTTATGCAGGTCTTTATGATCATCATCTTTTCTGACATCTTTTTATTACTTTTCATTAAGTCTGTTAACACCTACTCTTCTTTATCAAAATCCACATCCTAAGTTGGGTATTGTGATTCAAGAATTATTATTAGAAGAAACTTAGTTGAATATTCTTTATGTTAAACTATCATTATCCTCTCATGATGCAGTATTGGCTACTTCATCTCCTTCTTTTGGTTAATTTCACTCTTGCAATCTTATTTGCAATTATTGTAAGAACTAGGTCATATGAAACTAATTATTATTACCAACCTTAAATTAGATATACTTCTTATTCAAGTACTTCAATTAAATCTTTGATGAGTGCTTCCAGATTTGTGAATTCTATTGTAGTTACTACTATTAAGGCTTGTTCCAAGAGCACTTCTCCAAAGTTTTCCTTAAAGGCTATTTAGGCCCTTCTTCAACAATTGCAACATGAATATGGTATTTATAATGTTTCCGTCCTTTCCGTCACCTCAAGTAATTATTCATAGTATTATGATTCTCTAGCTTGCAATCACATGTCTTCTAATTCCTCTCTTTTCTCAATTATGTTTATTCCTATAATTTCACCTTTTATTCACACTGTGAATAATTCTATTTACATGTTAATAAAATAGGCAAAATTTCCATGTCACTTTTGTCATTATCTAATACCTTCCTTATCCTTAAACTCTATTTGAATCTTGTTTTTGTTAATCAATTAGTTAAACTTGGCATTGACATAAAACTCTTATATAGTGATTGTATTATGCAGGATCCACAAATGGGCAAGGTTCATAGGATGGGGTTTATGATTAGTCAACTATTTAAGCTTATTTCTCTCCATCTTCTATCTAAAATCATTGTTATCATCGTATCTTCTAGTCTATGTCACTCTCTCCTAAGTTATATTTCTAATTCTAGAATTAATGCTTTAATCTATGAAGGCAATTTAGGAGATGCTAAAATTTAACATTTTGAATGTGCTTCTTGTTAGTTATCTAAAAATCTTGCCTTACCTTTTGCTATAAGCCATAATGTTAATCTTAAACCTATTATTTAATTCACTTTGATATTTAAGACATGTTCCTCATCCTATTATAGGTAGTTCTAGTTTTTTTTATATCATTTTTGTAACATATCACTCCAATAGAGTATCTTCCTAAACATACCAGAGGATATTCGAGAAAATACTCTACAAAAACGATACATTAGGAAAATAGAAATTAACTTACTCTTAGACATCGAGCATATCATAATCATTCAAAATATTTATTTAACAGAGTTTATTTTAAATTTCCATCTATGTTGACCTTTCACCTGTCAAAATTGTAGTTAAGGGAAAACTCAACTTTCCTTGCTCAAAATCTTAACAAGGACATACTGAAACCAGTTAATGGTCCATACATCATTTCTCATTTCTTTCATACGCATAAAAGGTCACATATGTCATTATAATTCAGAATCCAACATATATATTACACATCAATTTAGAGTTTAATCTTAGTACAAAAATGTATATCATGATATGGGATGATAATGTAAAAGACTCTAACTAGACTCCATAGATTCAATTAATCAGACCTTTGATTCATTTTCGTCCCCAAAATGTAAATAATAAACTTCTATTGTTGGACCCGAATGTTTTTATAATGAATAAGCATGATTAGATTAATTTTTGGGTATTAGTACTTAAATTATGTTAGGATTAATAGGTTTGTGTATGTGAGGAAGACTATATGAAGTAGGTAAATTAAATTTAGTGTTAAGGTGGTGAGTATGTATAAGGGGTAGTTTAGTAAGATCACTTAAGGTAAAAGGGTACAAGGCTTACAATGAGGGATAAATTGGTCTTTTTGGCTTCATTAAAAGAAAGAAAGAAGACTTGTTGTGTGTTAGGAGAAGAAGAAACGAAAATTTGAAGGAGAAGGGAGGAGAGTTTCGGTTGAGAGAAGAAAGAAGAGAAGAAGAAGAACAACTTAGGGTTTCACCTTTCTTTGCTTTAGAAGAGTGATTTTAAGAGTTTTTCAAGAAGGAAAAAGAAAGAGGAAGACTTGATCTTCCATTAGAGCCAAAGAGCAAAAATCGTGGGTGGAGATT
>JAOQMP010000004.1:25806406-25827371 GCA_027563575.1 Erythroxylum pedicellare
ATGATCTATCATGATTGAAGCAAGATCAAAATAAACAATATATAAAATTTCTCAATTAAATAATTTTCATAAAATAATAGTTAAGAAATAAAAGAGTTAAATAAAATTCACTTTGGATTTCTTATAAAATATTTTATTCTTTGATATTTAATTATTCGTCTCTACTAGTATTTATAATATTTATAAAACAAAAAGATAGGGAAACCTAATATTTAGAAAAATGTTCGAGTGCTAAATAACTTAATATCTTCCCTTTCATATAAAGAATGAATATAATTTATCAAATCATTAAACTGAAGTTTTAAATCTAAATCATAATTAGAATTTAACCTTAATTATATAAGTAGTGATAATTATATAGGATGAATTTGGTTTTAGAAAAAGTGTCATGGCACATTCAAGGTAAACCCTTCTTCCTACGGAGATGGAGCTTGAATGAAGGGGAGCATGATGAAGTCAAAGTTGCGCCAGTTTGGATTAAATTCCATAATATTCCAGTGGAATATTGGAATATAGAGGGACTTGGAAAAATTGCTAGCTCAATGGGTAATCCCCTCTTAATGGACACTTCGACCGCAAAGATGTCCAGAATAGTCTATGCCCGAATGTGTGTGGAGTTGGAATTGGGACAGAGTTGGCCCTCATCCTTTCAATTAGCCACTTATAATGAAGAAGGGAAGGTAACATTCAAGGAAATAGAGGTTGAATATGAATAGAGGCCAGAAAACCAGTTACAAAAGAAAGAATAGGGATCTACGGGGAGAGTATTTGAGAGTGGATTATAGCAAGAATTGGCAAAGGGAAAGGAACCTGTACAAAAAAGTGTACAATTGCAGCAGAAGGATGATCAGATGGTAGTCTCTAGGGACTTACACAAATTCATAAGGAGAGTCCAAAATCGGTGCTTCCAACTATACAGAGTGAGGACATAGGAACACCTCAAAATAGTCAACTGAATGAAAAGACAATGCAGAATAAAAAAGGCAGTAGCTTTTTGGGAAGTTTAATGGCTCCAAGTAAGGATCAATAGAAGGAAGGTGAACCAAATGGAACCCACGAGGATGATGAATTCCTAACATTAAAACAAGCAGGTAATACTCTTTCCCCTTCTAAGTCCAAATTGGTTCCTGAATTGGAAAATCATAGTCCGGGGAATATGGAAGGGCCAGAGGGGGATTTTATAGTCCAAAAAAGTAGAAAACCTAGGGCAAAACAAAAGTAAGTGTTCTATTATGGATTTTGGTATAATGGATTTAGTTTTTTGGAATGTTAGGGGTCTTAATAATTCTAAAAAGCAATTAGCTATGAATGGTGTGCTTAAGAGAATGTCTGTGTCTTTAGTGTGTTTGATCGAGTCTCAATAAAGTATCCCCACTTCTTAAATAATGTGTGCTCTTCTCTATTTCCTAGTTGGCTTTTTTATAGTAACTTAGAGCAAAGTTCAAATGCTAGGATAGTGGTAGCTTGGAAGCTGGACATATTTTTGTGTATTCCTAAAATTTCCAGTGATCAATTGATTCACTTAAAGGTCACTCCTACCAACAGCTCTTCAACCTTTTCTGTCACTTGTGTGTATGGGTCAAACAACTTTAATCATAGGAAGAATCTCTGGTTAGCTCTTTCCAATATTAAAAACTCAGTGGGAAATCATCCTTGGATTATAGTGGGGGACTTTAATGCGTTTTTATTTTCACATGAGGCAGAACCTATAAGTCCTTTGACTCTTAATGGCATGTATGATTTTAGGTAATGTGTAGTGGACTGTGAATTGTATCAGCTTAATTCTAGTGGTCCTAGGTTTACTTGGACTAATAAACAATGTGGAGAGCTCTTTATTGCTAGGAAGTTAGATTGAGCTCTTGTAAATATTGCCTGGAGTTCTAGGTTTCCTAGATCGTATGGGATGATCCAAAATCCTAACATTTCTGATCATTCCCTAATTTTGATTAGGGCCTTAACAAACAGGCCGAATAGACCTTCCCCATTTAGGTTTGCAAACTTCCGAGTTTCATGACCTAACTTCCTCCAGATAGTGGAAGAGAAGTGGAACACTCTGATCCAAGGAACCCCTATGTTTTATGTAGTTTTTAAACTTAAACTGGTGAGGAAAGGCCTCAAATCTCTTAATTTTGGTCAAGTAGGAGATGTCCATATTAGAGCAGAGAATTGTCAAATTTCTTTCAACATTATTCAAGATCAAAAGAGAAATTTTCCCAATAGCTCAGATCTGGTCGAATAGGAAACCGAGGCCATCAATAACTTGTTAAGAGCCTTAGATGATCAGGAATCCTTTCTCAAATAATCTTCCCATATCAAGTGGCTCAGAGAGAGGGATCGAAATACCAAGTTTTTTACAGAATTCCATTTTGTCAAATAGGAATAGAAATAACATTCACTCAATTATAGCAGAAAATGGTATTAGAATTTTGGATGTAGATGAGATTCAAAATCAATTCCTAGGTTGCTTTCAAAGGACTATTGGGACCTTCCTCCTTCTAAAAAGTATGTGGATAATTTATTCCCTCATCGGATTACTGACACTCTTACTAATATTCTCATTGTTGAAGTCACTATTCAAGAGATTAGGGATGTTCTCAAGTCTTTTAATCCAAACGATTCTCCTGGTCTAGATGGGTTTAATGGGCTATTCTTTAACCATACATGGATTATTATTGGGGAGGATATTGCTAGGGCTATTAGGGATTTTTTTATTTATAGGAGACTTCTCAAAGAAATCAACTCTACTTTCATCACTTTGGTGCCCAAAAAAGCCAATCCTTCCACAGTAGATGATTATAGGCCTATATCTTACTATAACTTTATTAATCAGGTAATAGCAAAAATCTTAGCTAATAGACTTAGAGAGTTACTCCCTTTCATTATTAGCCAAAACCAAAGTGCATTCATTAAAAATCGTCGAATAGGGGATAATATCTTGTTGACCAAAGAGATTTTTAAGAATTACCATCTAGCAAATAATCATAAAAGATGTGCTTTTAAGTTGGATTCACAAAAAGCATATGATTTGATCCATTGGGAGTTCCTCCTGAATGTGTTAGAAGCTGTAGTTTGTTCTACCAAGTTCATTCATTAGATAAGAGAGTGTATTACTTCTCCTACCTATGCACTTTTAATTAATGGATCCCCACAAAATTCTTTCCTAGAAAGTCAGGATTAAGACAAGGTGACCTTCTATCCCCTCTTCTCTTTATCATTTGTATGGAGGTTTTCACTAGGAGCTTAAATGCATGCATAGTAGGCAGTAATACCTTTAAATATCAGATGAAAGCTCTTAAACTCACCCATCTTTTGTTTGCAAATGATCTCTTAATGTTTTGTCATTGAGATTTGGTCTCGATCCAAACCTTACTAGATTGTTTAAAATCCTTTTCTCAATTCTCTGGTATGGTAATGAACCTGGATAAAAGTCATTTCTTTGTCTCTCCAAATTTGGACCAATTGGCCCATTGAATTGAAAGCTTGTCTAGTCTTAAACAAGAACATCTTCCCATTCGATATCTGAGACTTCCTCTTATAATTGGTCGTTTGTCTAGGAGGGATTGTCTTTCTTTGTTGGAAAATATTGATTGTAGAGTTAACAAATGGACCCATAAAAATCTTTCTTATGCTAGTAGAGTCCAATTAGATATTTCAGTCCTGTCCATCTTTCAAGTTTATTGGTCTAATATCTTTATTCTCCCTTTATCCATTATTAAGGAAATAGAGAAAAAAACTTAGGAATTTTTTGTGGTCAAGGAAGGTGGAGACAAGAGCTCAGGCAAAGGTCAAGTGGAATGATGTTTATAGATCAAAGAAAGAGGGAGGTCTAAGTTTTAAACATTTGTCTACATAGAATAAAGTGTTGATTGGGAAAAGAATTTGGGTTCTCTTTAATGATAGGGAAGCTTTGTGGGTTAAGTGGGTGCACACCATTATTCTGAGAAGGAAAAATTTATAGACTATCTTACCTATCAATGGAAGTTTGTGGAGTTGGAGGAAGATATTGTCTGTTAGAGACCAAATTGGGAACCAATTTAGATTTAGAATGGGAAATGGTAACTCTACTTTTTACGGCAGGATCCTTAGCATCCAAGAGGAATCTTGATGGCTCACTCTACTCCTCGATTGATCAATGGGTAAGATCTTCCCATGAATGCCAAAGTATCCGAAGTAATTTGGAACAATGAATGGTGTTGGTAAGATACAACTATATGGACTATTAGCAACTTAGAACCTCTACATTATAACCTAGATTCCTCAAGAGAGGATAGTTTAGAATGGCTAGTAAGCTCTTCTAAGTAGTATACCAATGCTTCAGTATACACTCTCATGAGACTAACAACTTAGACGGTTCCTTGGTATCCATTAGTATGGCATAAGGGGAATAGTCCTAGGTGTTCCTTCATCTTATGGTTGGCCTTTCTGAACAAATTGTAGACTAGGGATAAATTAATGTACCTCCATACCCCAAACTGTTGCTCTTTGTGTGTTTCTAACTCAAAGACTATCGGACATTTATTTTTTGATTGCTCTTTCTCAAGAACAATATGGGTAAACACTCTAAACCATTTCCAAATTAGCCATGCTTAACTCATCGATCTCCAATCCTTGCAACTATGGGTTACCCTATCCCCACCCTCTAAACACTATGACATACATACCTTCATCATTATCCTATCCATAGTTGTGTATAACCTATGGTATGAACGAAACCTTCGAAACTTCAAAGATGAAGCCTTAGATGTAGAGAGTCTTAACTTGCGAGTGATCTTTAAAGTTATGGAGAACCTTCGCTCAAATATTGAGAGAAGGCAAAATGTGTGTTTGTTTTATTCTTATTGACATTTTTGTAGGTTTTATTCTAGAGATAGTAGTGGGTAAAGAGAAGGAAGTTAACTCCTTCCTTAACAACTATAAAAGGAAGATCAAACGCTGAAGAGATAGCCTTATTCTCTACTGAGCATTAAAGAAAGAGTAGTGAAACCAAGGGGATTCAAGCTACAAGGTGACTTCGATCGGTTCTACTGGTAGAAGTCTAATTCTGCACATAGGAGTCCGACTAAGTTAAGGACTCGTAGGGGGGTGTATTTGCTTATTGAGGTTGGGTATGGCTTTGTATTACTGGAAGTTAGTTCTGTCTTGGCTAGTGCGATTGCTGTCATGATTTGGTCTATTATTGTGTTTCTTTGATTGAGGGCAACATAGGAATCATGTTGCTCTTTTGTAAGCTAGAATTCTGATTTCGACAAGAGATTATAGTCTAGACAATCATAAGTTGTACATAACTTCTACTTATTTATATACCTTCTGAATTACCAAAAAAAAACAATATCAAATTCAAATATTCATGAATTTTTTAAAATTCACGAATAATTTCAATTTAATTTAAAAATTTTTTTATTTCTTTATATATGTGACCAAAATTCATGAATACTTGAATTTAATTTAAATTATACTTTTCTTCTCTATTGCTTTATATGTGTGATCTTTTTAATAACTATAAATTTTAATTTTAATATATGATTACGATTAATTATCCAATTAAATAACTTATAATTGTTGATAAAAAGTGATGTCTTGAAAGATATCATGGCCACCTAAATATTAAGAATATTATATTGATTGAATTTATCTATTTATGCATGATTATGATGTATAACTTAATTCTTTCATCATTTAATATTTTAATTGGATATAAAGTATGAAATTAGTGTTTATGCTAAATAAAATTTAGTTACGTTTGTTCTTTTAAATTAGTAACTAATTTATAATTTATATTTAAAATAATCTTTTTAAATGTTGATTACTATAGTTAGAAAATTTCTAAATCATTACAAATTGTTAGCATTAGCATATTCTCCTTATTTATTTTACGGAGATGATTCGTTTATTAAGTAACTTCTATTATATAATTTAGATTATACCCAAATATTAAATATTGACCCTAAAACAACATAGGTACTAAATAATATTAAAATATAATAATTTTATATGACATACTTAAGTATTTTAACTCTAAGAATTAATTATATATTTTTTAGTATTCCACATATACATAATTACTGTTTTATTTTTAATCTTCATTAGCAACTCATTTAAATAAACTTAATTTTCTAACAATTACTCATGAGTTTGTTTAAATATATTTAGTCTTTAGTTAACATAATATATATTATTTGTACCGTCAACTTGATAGAATTCTAAGTAGGATCAATTAAAAATAATTTAAATTTCATAACATCATAATTTTTATACAATAATTATTTTTAAGATTTTATATTTTATGTTAACAAAAGAATATAAAAATTACATTTATTTGAATAAATAAATGACATTCATAAGGTATAAGTTACATTCAACCTATTAACTTCAAGAGTATAAACTACCATAAAACTTGATAATAGTTAAGTAATTTAATGAAGCTATCTGAAATTGAGTCAATATTAAAAAGAAAGGAAAACATGCAAATGATTAAATCAGTCTTTAAGCCCACCTTCCAAATAAACAAACTGGATTCGAGTATATTCTCACTAATAAAGCACATCCGAATTGTAGCCCGTATACGACTAAAATTTTCTTCTATTATACATATAAAATAAAAAATATGATTCATTTTTTCACAATTATATAGTTGATTTCGATTGTTTTTAGGAGATGTCAAAAAATGAAAAAGGAATTTATCAAAGATTATGATAAGAGGTAATTAAAAACATATAAAATGAATTATTACTTATACCCATGCCTAAATTCTATATACTAGAAATTTTGATAATTCATTTTATATTAATAGGTTCATTTCAAATGGCTCTGATACCACACCGACTAACCCTGGTCAGAGGGCTCTGGGAATAATAGATCTCGTGTTTAGGAACAGATCATCCATTAGAAATAAGGAAAAATAAAGCAAGATCGGAGTGTAAATTTTAAGTATGTTAGTCAAGACACACAAGCCCTTTCTCTTTATGGGCACTAAATCTCAAGATTTGTCTCTTAAGAATCTTACATTTCCACTCTTTCACCGTTTTAACGACCTCAAATAGGATCTATAGTCTAAGACTTTTTGACACATAGGATCCTCCTAGAGAGACAAGTATAAAACGTACTTGTCTTTCTGTATGACCAAGATTACATTATTTAAGAATCAAGCTTTCAGGAGAGGGGGAACTTAGAGGGAAGCCATATAATGAAAACAAACAATATTTTCTATTAATAAGGCCCTAAGGTCTTAATACAATGTAGTCTGCTTATAATGAAAAAGAAACCTTGCTTTTATAGACTACGCAAGGGAATAAAGACAAAAAACTTTAAGGAAAAGATTCCTTATGTACAATTATACACACTACTTTTAAAAAGAAAATATTAAAGGGGAAGAATAATTGGGAAGCACATGCGTCCCAAATATTCCTAAGAGGTAAGAGAGAATTTTTAAAGGGGTTATGTGGTCTTTAAAGATTCTTTTACAAACACATCATCATATAGAAAAGACATGTAATAGTAAAAGGTCCTAAAAGGTGCCACAGTGATGAGTGGAATCCTTGTTGTTAGCCACGTCAGATAGGTTCTTACCATGATTGGAGATTAGAAGGAGAAACTCTGTCACTTGAGCTGTCAAAATAAGCATTGTATGTCCTTTGCCTTTTGCTGGGGCTTGCATCGTCTGTGTAGAGTTGATTCAGGAATGCATTAAGTTCTTCTTCATTAGGGATGCAAATATCATCATTAGGATCTTGTGCATTCTAGAAAAAGGAGGTTAGAGGTCGGGAAGGTCCCACAACTTCAGAGGAAACTTGGATTGGTGTTGAATCCTTAAATTCAAAATATACTAGGCTGTTTAGGCCTGGTATGTCAACTTCTGATAGTTTGGGTTCACTAGGAATAAATTCTCCTAGGTAAGATCCAAGAGAAGTAGACACGACAAGTGCATGTTGAGGGAAATGATTTATGTCCTTAAGAAAACTTTAACGATTTTTAAGGACATTTTCCTTATACCTTAGCCAATAGAGTGAAATATGA
Source organism: Erythroxylum pedicellare (assembly GCA_027563575.1). Lineage (NCBI taxonomy): Eukaryota > Viridiplantae > Streptophyta > Magnoliopsida > Malpighiales > Erythroxylaceae > Erythroxylum > Erythroxylum pedicellare. Next base: position 25,814,420 of record JAOQMP010000004.1, read on the forward strand.
CGAAAAGAGACTCGATTATTAGAATAGATTGATCCAGTATATACCATCAGATATAGGTGATGGAGAATAAATAAACATTGTTCAAATTGTTTCTTTAAAGGGGCTTCCCATAATTGATGTTCTTCAATGACTAAGGAAAGTTATTTTCTCCATTATTTTAGTAGTTGATACCATTCAAGAAAAGTCCATATCAGGGAACTTTCATTGTCTTTATCATGTATATATTGGTAGACTTGTAGAGGAGGTAAGGTGATAGCACAGACGTAAAAGGAAGAGAGAACACAGAGATACCATAATGCATTCTCAGAGAGTGTCCCATTAAGAAAGAACACATTGAGGTATGGTGCTTGGAGGTTAAATAGAAAGGGGCCACAATGAAAGTTGGTCTTGATGAGGAAAAGGTGTAGATAATTAAACAGGCTCAATTGGGTAAGAGATCCAATTTCTACAACAATAGTGGGCATACTAAAGGAAAGAACTTCTTCATTTTAGTAGTAGTAGGCAGGTCAACCATGGGCAGGAGGAGAGGGATATGGCTAGAGGAAGTGAGTAGATTGATAGGTAGAGAGAGGTAATTAGTTGAGTTATTTTTGTGACCTTTGGTGTGAGATCCATTTAGTGAGGATATCATCCTAATAATGTTCATTAGTGTCTGTCTGTATAATGCATTGACCTTTATTAGGAATCTTCAAAGTTGGTGGAGGCTGATAAGCTTGCTTTAAATGTTGAATGACTACGGTTTGCTCTTTTCCCCCATGGTGGTGGATTCTTCTGCAGCAACTTTGACAAGGACGATGTATAATTAACCACATGAGGGATCAAAACTCTGATATAGTTGAAAATTCTAAGGAATTGTTGTATCTATTTGGTTATGAGGTTTTCGTCAAGAAAATTTAGCAGCTCACTAGCAATATATGGACTAGGCTGATAGAATCCATTGTGAAAATGTATACATAAAAATTCTATCTAGGCTATCCTAATATGTCTCTTTTTTGCTGAAAGCATAATTCCATGTTGCTTCTTAAGATCTAAAAGGGATTGGAGCAAATCCTGATGTTTTTTTATAGGTTTTAGAGTACAACAAGATGTTAATAATGTAGACTAAAGCATTGTAAAGAATAGGCTCATAAATCTTTGTCATGGCTCATTGAAATAGTGAAGGGGCAACCACGAGTCCAAACGACATCACATTCTATTGATATTGGGTATTCGGAATACAGAATGTTGTCTTGTATCTTTCTTGAGGGTCAATACCCAATTACCATAAGCATGCTTTCAAATCAAACTTGGAGAAGATGGTTGCTTCCTTAAGAAATAGTACTTGAGTACTAATCTTAGGCAGTACGAATTTATCATCTTGTAGGAAAGTGTTAAGAGGTTTATAGTCAATGACTAATCTCTTTTTTCCTTATTTCTGTTTAGACCTTTTATTGACATAAAAATCCTGACATGTCCAATCTAATTTAGTGGGCTCAATTAGTCCTTATTAAAGAAGGATAACATATTCTTCCTGTGCTAGTTTTAGATCATTAAGGTTGATACCTAGATAAGTAGCTTTAGTAGGATTGATATCCTCGTTCTTCTTAAAAGGAAGATGGATGAAGAAATAAGGATTCTTCCATAGAGGATTAAGTTGCGAGAACTATGTATGAGACTCAAGATAGTAGTCCAAAAATTGATATCTCAAGGCTTCATAAGATGGTGGTTCTTGAGTAAGTTCAAACACATTTTTGAAATCTGTGTAAAAACTGAAGTTGACACGACATCTGATTCCTATGGGTAAAATCTATAATGGAGATGTCTGTCAATAGACATCCATTCCAATAAGAATATCTGGGCTAGGTAGATTTCTGCCAAGAACCTTAGTTCATACTAAACAGTTAGGGAAGAAACGAATCCTTATTTTCCTTTTAGTAATATGCCCAATTTTAATGGATTTTCCATCAACAACAATGAAATAATCATTATGGGAACTTCATGCATCTGAAGGTAAGATGCTAGGCTTCATAATCCTTCTGTATAATCTAGTATCGATATACCAAGTAGCCTTAATGGGTTTATCATACTTAAAATAGTAACTGGATGTGTACATAGGGATGAGGAACAGGTTTGGGAATAAGCTTGAGACACGATTGTTATTGCTGTAACATGTAGAGTATGTCATCTTCAGAAATGGAGATATCAAAGGAGCCATCATCCTTATAAAAGGAATCAAGGGGAATAACAAACTTTGTGTCTTCATCCTTATTGGATTGTTCTTTAATGAGATCTTCAATGTTTCCATGATCATTATGAGTGGCATAATAGCTTCAACAGAATCTAGGAGTTTGACATCCCTCTTTTTTATCTTATTAGGACATTGGCGAGCATAATGTCTCGATTTGCCATAGAGAAAACAACAATGTCGTGACCTGGAACCACATTGGGCACATGATAACCACCGCATACCTATGTTAATGATACTCGCGGTACCTTTAACCTGCCTATGCAAGGCTAACTTAATATCCTTTGAAAACATTTGGACAGCACAACGACTATATTTTGAAAATCTCAAAACTTAATTAAAATACTTGTAAATCAGTTTTAAACGTACTTCCATATTCACATTTAAAACTCTACCACAACTATTGGACTTTTAAGTCTACTCAAGAGCAATCTCAACAACAGTACCAAAGGTTTATACATAAGGTTTTTTACAAACTACAAGACAGTCAAGAGTTAATTTATAAAATCATAAAGCATATCAACATAACCAACCTAATAAAAACAATTCATGAGCCACTATGCCACAAAAGTACAAAACAGAGACTACCCACGTAGGGTAATACCCTGAAAATGTCAAAAAATTGCATAATCCAATCAGAGCTTCAAGCTCACTAAATTAACCTACATGGTTGGAAAGCAGAGGGGTTGAGTACACTATGTATTTAGTGAATAGGAAAAATATATATCGTAAATAGAACTCAATACACACCAAGACGGTGTAGATAACCTACAAAGAGAACATACATGACATAAAAATACATAGGCCTAACCTATGACTCAGTGTATACTAGTTAGGAACCACATACGTCTACCCTATTAACCACCCATCCGGTGAACATAAGTTCTAGTTTTAGTACACAAAAGCAAAAAAAAAAACATGTATAAATCAATTCTCGTCAAAAAATAAATATCAGAATAAGCTAAAATAATCATATGTGTCACCATTAGTCGACCAAACTAGTGTGCACACCCACCAATTCCCAATGTTGGCTCGACTTTCATCTGTGATTAGTCCAGACTATAGTCGACAACACTGTTATGACCCTAGGTGATGACCTCGTCAGTGTCTAGACCCTAAGTTTGGAATTACCCACAAGTCCTGTAGAAAGGTGTCGATATAGGGACTTTGACTTTTATATACTAGCGTCAAGGGTCACTTAATATGTTTTGCCTAGCATAAGATTGGCCAATCGTTACCTCACCAATCACAAAAATCATATAAAAATATTAAGTATAAAAATTAAGTAAGGCACCATACCTTTATTTATCAGTCCAACAAATAAAATGGGACCTTACCATAGCTCTAAGCCAAAAGAGAACACATACACACATTATACATGACTTGATTATGCATATGTAAATTCTAAAACATTATTTTAAGCAATAAAAGTCATCTTTTGCACTCCAAGTGCAAAGTTGTTCAAAATTGTAGTTTCAGAAAATAAAACGTTGTCCTTTGCACTTCAAGTGTAGGTTTGTTGAAAATAATATAATTTCTCAAAATACGTAATAAAAACATTAGTTGCACTCAAAGTGCAAAGACTTATTGAAAATAATTTTGTTTATTAAATACACAAGTATACTAGCATCTATTTGAGATTAAATTCTACTATGCATTTCCTAGGTTCAAAATTCACATACAAGTCATCATACATGTCTTAGGATGTGCTAATCCCATTTGAGAGATATGATTTCCCCAACTCACCTCAAAAGAAGGTGTTCCTCAATACGAGCTCCTTGATTCATAGCTTCTGAGTCTTTATACATACAAATATACAATGTATTTACTACTCAAACATGTATCTCATATTCATACGCCACCACAACCAAATTCATCCCTAATCAATCATCATAAATATTATTCTAACATATTTCAACAGGTAAATAATTCACTTACTAATTCAGCTCAATGTCTCCTCAACCATAAAGCTAACCTAACCTTATGTGCAATGTTTACATCCTTTTCTTCCTAATGTTCCTTTATAAACAAGTTGTCTTCTTTTAATCATAACTCTCTCTATAAAAATCCAAATGCCAGGATTCTTATTCCCCCAGAAACTAGACTTCCATTATTATTAATATATCTAAAAATTACACAAATGGTATCTCCCTTTAAAATATAATCTCCATCCAAATTATGTCCTCTTTGTGATAAGAAACAAACTAGCAACCAATACTCAAACCATAATAAATCATAATCAATACATCTCCAAATAAAACCATTTCACAAAAGCATTAATAAGACATCAATAATCATTTTTGATGTTTTATACTTTCACTAATTCGAACTCTAAGGTCCTCAAAAGTCAGGAAATAATATAAGGTTCTTGTATAGGGGACTATCACAGGTAATATTAGGGAAACAATCATAACTCAAACTCTAATCACTATTTTGTCAAGCCACTTTCATAGAGGTCAAGTTAAGATCTATACCAACAACTTTCATTTTTTTGAGTTTCTTCAAATTAGTGCTCTAAGAATATGAAAGACAGATCGAAAGACAAAAATGAAATTGAAACCAAAATTTCAACTTACCTTGATAACTTCTTTCCTTCTCCTCTTCTCTTCCCCTTTTTTCTCTCCTTCTCTTCTCATTTTTGTTTTTCTCCCTATTTTAACCTTATTACAGACCTTCACTCTTATTTCTATTTCCTTGTCATCCATTTTCTCTAGAAAATTCAAGAAGGTCAAACTAACCCATGTGTCACCATTCTGTAGGTACATATGTTATCCTTCTATTAGTCCCTATGTCACTTACTTTAGGCTCCACATGTCACTCATTTAAGTCTACATATGTCACTACTTGTAAGGCTACACTTGTGTCCAATTGTAAGCCTACATATGTCATCATTTGTAAAGCTACATATGTCACCATTCTAAAGCTCCACATGTCACAAGTCTAAAGTGTCATTCGACACAAATTTAAAGGGCCATTTGTTGTAATTATACTCAAGACACTTAGCATTCATTTAAATGAGCCATTTGTCCCTTATTCTCAATGCCACATGTCACCATTTCTTATGGCTAATCAACCTAAATTCCCATAGATAAATTTGTCTTATTCTTTAACATTTTTCTTAAACTAGATGCACATATCACCTCATCAATCACTCAATTGTAACAATAAATTCCCAATTCACTAATTATAATCCATTAATTCATGTTATTGGTAAATCGAAATGCAAAACATTGGGAATGCACATTCATATCACATTCATTTTCGTTCCATACTCCAGAATATGTCAATTAAGTGCATATATTATCTTGCAATGTTTTCTAAATCATGATTCATATGTGTATACGAATATTATGCATGTGAATGAAATGCACCGCATAAATTCATAAATGAAATAACTCATATGACTCGATCTAACAATTTAATCTCTTAACAATTTTAGGAGGCGTGATATTACAAACGATCTAGTGGTCTCCTTTTAAAGAAACAAACAAATCGTCAGCGTTTCTTTCTTCTGAAGGACTTGTAACCTTCTTTAGGAGACATGTTGGATCTGTGGAACTTCTTGTAGGAGATCTTCCTATGATGATGTTTGTTTTTCATATAACACTCACAATCTTTTTTCTCCTTACACTTGATTGTCAAATATGGATTTTCACACACTTTATTTAACAGAGGATCACCTTTAGTCATGTTTCTGAAAAATAATTATTGATAACGTCTTGTTAAGAGAGGCTAAGGCGAGCTGATAGATTTCTCCAAGAGATATACCTTTCATATGTCTTCGAAGTGTAGCAATGGTCCTTTGTAGCTCAGGTTGTAATTCTTCTAGAAGAGAGGAAATAAAAGTATAATGGAGAGTAACATCATTGAAACCATTGAGCAGATAATAATGTTCCATCATACGCTAAAAATGCTTTTGTAAATCTCTTCTATCTAGAGAACAACACTTCATCTTAAAATATTCTTATCTGACATGTTTGTTGATGTGCTAAAAGTCACCAATGAACTCTTTATGAATTACTCCAAGAAGTAATCCAGTAGATGTGACTTGTACGAACTTAAGTTTGTGATATTCATCGAGACTTTGCCACCATTCTCGTAATATATCATTCAAATAAGAAGTAAACTTAACCAAAATATCCCTTAAAGAATTATTTGGTTAAGTTATTTGCAAATTAATCTAAGCTCCAAATTTATGGAGACACTCTCTCCATTTTCTAGGTGGAAGATCATCGAATGTAAACTATAGTCCAGAAGTAGGTCTAGTAGGTGGTGCTTGTCCTGGTGATGGTGCAGGTTTAAAGGGTTCAGTCCCTGTGGACTCAACTTCACTGGTTTAAGGCTCAACTTCCATGATTTCAGGCATGGTCATCATGACTTGAGCTAGATTTGTCAACTCAGTAAACTGTGTAGATTCATCTGAAGATGGTTCAAACACTTTAGATGGTTCAACTACTGCAGACGATTATTCAGAGATTTTATAATGCTCAGAGGGGCATTCTTCATCAAATACCTTAAGAATAGATGCTGGTGCAAGAGTTATTATGAACTTTATATGAGGAGCTTTGTCTATGCTAGTAGAGTGGGAAGGTTGTCATTTTGGTGTAGAAGATGGTGGATTGTATCTATACGGGTTTGTTCCATGGATTAGTTGATTTAAGGTATAGATTAGTAGGTTTAGTATATTAAGGTGATGGCTCAGGAGGCTTTTCAGGCTTAGACTTTGATTTGGTCGATTTGGGTTTAGTGGTGGTAGGATGGATATATTACCTAATCAAAGGATAATTAAACTTGAATAACTTTTTCATAATCATTAGTTTCAGGATATGTTGGTGGTGAATAGATTGGTGGGATAGGTATGTTGATGAAGGATAAATAGGTTGGTTAACTAGAAAAGATTTAGGATAGGCTCCATAAATAGGCTTAGATTGTTGTTTCTGCATGTTAGCTTTCATTCGTTGAAGGATCTCTTTCACCTTTTTGAGTTCTTACTCTTTGGTGGTACAATCAGGGCCAAAATATTGAGTATCAACACAGTGTCAAAGAGTCGCATCAAGCTGGGCCATTTGAGCTTTGTAAGATTTGTACATTTTTGGGATTTGTACAAAGATTATATCAACTTGTTGGTGAGTAGTATACATTTGTGGAGTCAAACCATCAAGTTTGGAATCAATACACTGAAGAACTTTGTTCTAGGCTAAAGCATTATTAGTCTGCTAGTTGCAAGTTTCATCAACAGGATTTGAAAGCATTGTTCCATAAGCATTCATGCCAGAAGCATGAATATATGGGTTAAAGAGAACCCTTTGTTGGTCATTTGTAAGCCTCTCCAGGGGGGAAAAATATTCCTTATAAGGATTAACAATTATGTATGGAATGGTTGGAGTAGGAAAAATTGGAATAGAAAGAATAACCGAATGAGGATGTTTGGAGATTGACTTTAGATATATCAAATGTTCCTTATCAACAATTTTGAGCATTTCACGAATACATATGGGTCTTGGTCTTGAATTCTTAATCCAAGGTTCAGAATCATCATTATGATCATCATGTTGATAGTGAAATTATTGAGTAGGTTGACAATTATAGATCTCCTTTCTTTTGTTCTTCTTCTTCCTTTGTCATCGATTTTAAAGCTCATCATCATCACTTTCTTAATCAGGGTTCAGACATGCTTCATAGTTTGGTTTGCACATAGAGGGAACTACATCCTATATATAATGTCCACGATGATGGATAACATATACAATTTCTCTATCGGATTTGAAATAATGGATTGGGGGTCCTTCTTTGCCTTCTTTATGTGAGAACATTGGTTGAAGCATTAAAATAGGGCTTGGTCTATAAGAGGGTCTATGCTGATCTTCATTAGGCCTGGTGTAGATGGATGTCACAGTTCCATCTTGTAAACTGTTGAGAATATCTAGAGTGGGGGGTGTGAAAGGAATGCCTATGAGGAGCAATGAACACTTTTTGGTAGTTAGTGATCCATTCATTCGGCATCAACTTTTCAAGCTTCGCTAATAGCAACAATTTTGGGATCTAGATGATGGTAATCTTATCATGAGCTCTATTTACTACCATTTACAAGGCATCTGAAGTTGATTTTAGGAAATTAAGATCTATGGCATAATTTTGTAGATGATAGATCATCTAGTAGTGAAGAGTAGCCATGATAGGCATAGGATCTTGCTCAGCTCCAATGATCTGGATTTAAACTTAGAGTTGTTTAGACAAAGTGGGATTGTCTAGTCTGATATTGAAATCAGGGGAGATGGTGATGATGACACTTCCATTATTGAGAGTTGTCAATAGGGTATCAATTAATGCATTTTGGTACGTCATATAGGCAATGTCTAAAAGAGATATCCTGGTTATAATAGGTATTTCCTTTATTCCATAGAGGGTAAGAACAAGGCGAATAGCTCTAACATAAAGATGTGTATAGTTTGGCTCTCTCCAAAGAGAGATGGGCTCTTTTGGGATCTCGAGTTTTACATACTGTCCTGTTGAAGTTGCTTGCAAACCATAATGTTCTAATCAAGAACTCTAGATGATTTCTTTTACTTTAGGCTAGTGTACAGAAAGGATGGTTTTTATGCTTCTTGTTTAAGAATGATCACGAGAATATATATTGTAAGGGTTAAGAGAAGTTAAAGAAGCAGTTGACATACAATTTTCTTCAGGGAGATGGGTTATTTCTACAGGGTCTATGTTTCATACTAGAAGAAAGATTGACTATAGAGAGGGTTAAAGAAAGATGAACAGGGTCGAAAACGTATTTATGGTTTATGTAACCTCCCTACTTACTCTCATATAGAAAGACAAGTATGCTTTATACTTGCCTCTTCATGAGGATCCTATTTATCAAAAAGTCTTAGACCATAGATCCTGTTTGAGGTCATTAACATGGGGAAAGATTGGAAGTGTAAGATTCCTAAGAGGCAAGCTTTGAGATTTGGTGCCTACAGAGAGAAAGGGCCTGTGTGTCTCGGCCAGTATACTTAAAATTTACACTCCAATTTTGCTTTGTTTTCCTTGATCTCTAATGGATGATTCGTTCCTAAGCATAAGATTTGGTATTCCCTAAGGCCTCTGACCAAAGGTAATGATTGAGTATACATATTAAATAATATTGTATTTGGTGAACATGATAGAGCTTTCTAAACTACTATCAAATCTACCAAAGAGTTGATTATTTAAGAATATTTTATATTTGTAACAATATGCACTTGACTTCTTATCCTTGGATCTTCTAATCCTTTTATCGGTCACTCTTTTACAACATGTGTTAAGAGTAAGCATTGCCTAGAAGCTATCACTATAAAAAAAGTTGAGTTTTTGCTATTATTTTTACGATGATTTCAAAATCATCGTTAAAAATCATTTTTTAGAGAGGACTTTTAAAAACATTAAGCCTTTCCATTTTAAGATGTTTTACAAAAGTGTCACTAATTACAAGCCTTTGATGATGCTTTCTTGGAATTATCATAAGGATTATTGTTTTCCTTTGTCAATGACTCTTTAAATCATCAAAAAAAGCAAGACTTTTGGCAATGATTTTTTAAAATTGTTGCCAAAAAGCAATAACAAAATAACTCTCTTATTATAATTATGAATTAACTAACTTTGACTTGATCATTTTTTGACTGAATAACATACTTAAAAAATTCAAATTTAATATTGTTGACAATGATTGTAAGTTTAGAAATAAATTTAGTTCACAAAAATGTCAAATCATTTCAATAATGTATAAAACTATAAACTCAAAATTAATTAATATTACATTGATTTAAATTTTTTATTTTTCTCTTTTAAATTATATGATTTGACAATTTTATATAATGTCACAATATTTTCAAATAGTTTTAACATGAAATTTGTAATATAATGATATATGATTCTAACAGAAAAATAAATATTGATATATGGTAAGTAATATAATATAATGATATATGGTTAGTAATACAAGATTATAATTAGAAATTCAACAATTCTTACAGGCAAACAATAAGTAAAATTTTATGTCTATATTCTCTAGATTCTAAATGACATAAGACTCGGTAGATAAGATAAAGGAGTTCCCTATGTCTGGATTCCTAATAAGGCTCCTTGCATGTTCAAAGGTATCAATTGAAATAGTGAAAAATCTTTCCCCAAGAGTTTATTTATTGACACCCTCTTCCAACAACTTCTTGACCTCAACTAAATTAGTAGAAGATACAACGAATGATTTCCCAGATGCAGTATGGATCATTAAATTAGATGAACCGCATGTACCATGTGTTTCACCTAAGGAACAAACATTATAGAAATTAAAAAACTAAACTAAATGGTATAAGGAACCCAAATTCGAACATATGCATACCCGATTGAATGACCCCATCATTGTCACAACGAACAAACATAGTTGTTGCAATCGACAACTATTCCAAATCAACCATTTTCCCTAATCTTATATGAGCCCTGGAGACATCTCAACCATCTACATTTTCATCTATATTCTCTTTAAGATTAAAGGAAGTTTTACATAACACATAGTATATACAATCAGACATTCATCTAATAGCTTCCTATTAAAAAATAGGATACAGATAATAAAGAAAGACAGGTAATTCCGATGATGTTAAAAGCCTTGAAGAAGAAGATCAGCCATTGAAGGAAAACAATGATTAGACTTTGATAAGGAGATTAGTTGTTCATCGATTTATTCTTCATCTAGGAGAATTCTACCATATTCCTCCCATCAAAGCTCATTTATGCCATTAGAAACTAATTGCCACATCGACATTCTGTGATGAATTTATGTTAACAGTTTTATTGTGAAAAGACAATAAAAACAAAAAAAATAATCTTCTATAATCTATATATAATTAGAGTGTACAATTTAATAAGGAAACGAAAATTTATATGAAGTTATATGCAATTAACAAAATATTGACAGAAAAAGCAAAGATCATCAGAACTTAATTTTTGGAAAATGTTGACAGAAGAAGCAAAGATCATCAAAACTTAATTTTTGGATGGTCCAAAAATTAAGTTTTGACGATCTTTGCTTCTTCTGTCATTGTTTTCCAAAAATTAAGTTCTTATGATCTTTTTTTGTTAATATTTTGTTAATTACATATAACTTCATATAATTTTTCATTTCCTTGCAAAAATTCCATACGTAAGCACATTCTATCTTGGCCACTCACTATTAATAAGTCAATATAGCTGGTTGAAGTTGAGTTTATAACCTATTAGAATATCATATTTCTAAAATTGTTACTAAAATAATCAAAAAATTATATATCATGTTGTTAGCTGCTTCTCTCTTTTGAAATATAAGTTTAAATTAAGTTTAGCTTCTTTAATTGAAGTTAATGATGTGTTTACTTCAATAACCTCACAAAAATGTGTAATTTATTACTATTATAAGATAATAGTAATAAATTTAGCTTAAGGTTCTTGTTGTAAAAAAATGAATGATGGTGATGATCCATTAATCAAGAAGTTCATATGTAGAGTTCCTCAAGCAAGCTCTCTTAAAAGTTATAAAAAATAGTCCTTTAAAAGTAAGTTATAAGTGTCTCCAATATATAGGCAATCATCAAATAAAACACTAATCCATTTTTAAGGAGATGTTAAATCAACATCCTCAAATATTAAGGTCTCTTTGGTGGAATAGAAGACCATTCTAGTAAGCTAATAAAGCTAAACACTCATAAGAAAACCTCCATCATGATTTTATAAATTCCTTACTTATTTGATATTCCTTGAAAAAATAGATGCAGAGTGGAGTATTAATTACATTTTTTATTATTTACATAAACTTCTCTTACTCCTTTTTACTTTTTAATTTATCCTTTTATTAGTTTGATTCAAGTTTCTTAGTTTAAACTTTAAATATAAATGGATATGTTAAGATTGAAAATCTTAATTATTTTTTAGATTTTTGATAAGATATCAAAGAGAAATATGATATTCATAAATCTAGATTAGCCAAGAAGACAATGAGTTAGTACAAAAGAATCAAGTATTTTCAGACATCAAGGTTAGCTTTCACCTAGGATGGGAGTGATCTATGACTCCTCCAAGAGAAAGTTAATGACTACCTATTGTAGAACAATGACCAAAGGTAAAAAGATGAAGAAAAGGTAAGAAACAAGACCGAGGAAGCCATACCTAGCAACTTGACCAGCTCGGAGAAGAAGATCGCCTTTGATGGTTCAATCCTAGTTAGGAAGCATATGGCGACTCTTTCAATAGGTTAGGTTTTCAATTGATGTCTTCTGTTTGGGTAATTAGGTTTTCAATTTTATAAAATGACGTGGTTTTGGCTTGACATTTGGTGACAAAAATGTGAAAATTTTGCGACGATTTTTATAATTCATCACCAAACGCTATGTATTATAGAAATTTCATAATATATAGATTTTATATAACAGTATAGAGTTTATATAAAATAAATAGAAATTTACGATTAAATAGACTAATATATTACATAAGTAATGAGAAATTTTTTCTATTATCTATACACTCATTATACGTATTACAATTATTATCTATACATTCATATAACACTATATTAATTATCATATATAATTATATTTATTGCAATATAATTAAAAATAATTACATTATAGTAAAAAAGGCAAAGATGATATTAAATATTAATATCATATTCTTAAAAACAAATTTAATATTATTGACAATAATTGTAAGGCTAAAAATAAATTTAGCTAA
>JAOQMP010000004.1:25865135-25877990 GCA_027563575.1 Erythroxylum pedicellare
TATATTATACTATAAGCCTAGTAAAATAAGCAGAACAATATTTTTCTTCTAAGGTTTTCTCTCATTCTCTAATTTTTGCATGGTATCAGAGCTAGGTTAAGAAAACCCTAAAATCTCTCTAACCGACAGCAGAATGTTTTTTATATTTTTTTCTCTCTCCTCCTCCAGCGTCTTCTTAGGTCAATCCCCTCTTCTCCAGTGGCTGTTGGAAAATCTAACCACACCACTGTGTTTAGGATCCTTTCGTCAACCTAACCCCGGGGTGTCGTTGTCATAATCGCACTCCCAATCGCCGCCGGAGTCCACTGCGCTGTCACACCTTTCGGAACCAAATCTCGCCAAACCAGTGACCTGTTGAAGTCACCGACCACACCATTGGAATCAGGAGATCATGGTCGGCCTATCCCTGAAATTCGGCCGCCTTTCCGCCGCCGGACACGTCGTCCATTGCCTAACTGCTACCGCACTCGTTGCCTGACTGCCGCTCACGCCCCTCTGTGCTTATTCCCGTCAATTTCCGAACCTGTTTTGCGTCGTTTTCTGCACTTTTCAATTCCTTTGGATCCTTCTTAGAGCTACCTTTGATCCAAACATGTCAGGTGCTGATTCATCAAACAAGTCAGGTCCTTTTTCGAGCATGTTCTCTCCATCTCCAACAATTGCTACAGATAAGTTGATGGGAAGCTCTAATTATGTCTCTTGGTCAAAAAGCGTTGAATTGTGGTGTATGCGTCAAGGCTTGAAAGATCATCTGACCACCAAGGCTGAAGATGTGAAAACAAACAAAGAAGCATGGCTGAGAGCTGATGCTTTGTTGTGTAGTCTCTTGTGGCAAACAATTGACCTTCTCTTCGCCCAATTTATACCAATTATACAAATTGCTATGACTTTTGGAATTATCACATCAGTCCTTCAATTGCTTGCACTGTTGTCGAGTCTCTAGCTCTCCTTCACAACCATTTAGGTCATCCAAGTTTGGTGAAGCTTCAGATGCTTGTTCCTAGTCTATCTAATTTGTCATCTTTTAACTGTGAGTCCTGTTAGCTTGGAAATAGTCTCGAACTTTGTTTCCAACGCGGGTCAATAATCGGGCTGCGTCCCTATTTGAGTTAGTTCATTATGATGTTTGGGTTCCTTGTTGTGTCAACTCAATTTTAGCCTTTCAATATTTTGTAACCTTTATTGATGATTGCTCTCGTTGCACTTGGTTGTTTTTAATGAAAAGTTGTTCAGAATTGTTTTCTATCTTTGAATCTTTTTTTGCTGAAATTCAGACCCAATTTAATACATCCATTTGTATTTTACGTAGTGATAATGCTCGAGAATACTTCTCTGCTCCATTTAATACTTTTATGTCTTCAAAAGGAATTCTCCATCAATCCTCATGTGCTTATACACCACAACAGAATGGGGTGGCTGAGCGCAAAAATAGACATCTTCTCCGCACCCTTCTCTTACATCATCAGGTTTCCTTCGTTTTTGGGCTAATGCCGTTCTCACTGCATGTTACTTGATTAACCAGGTGCCTTCTTTGTTTTACAACACAAGAACCCTTATTCTATCCTGTTTCTTGATCAACTATTATATCTTCTTCCTCTTTGAGTTTTTGGTTGCACTTGTTTTGTACATAATGTTGTCCCTGGTCAAGATAAACTCTCTACACGTTCCACCACATGCGTTTTCCTTGGTTACTCCCGTCTTCAAAAAGGTTACAAGTGTTATTCTCCAGATACTCAACGTTACTTCATTTCTGTTGATGTTACATTCTTTCAGACATCTCCATTCTTTTCTTCTCATTCTTCTGAGGAGTCACTCGATGTCTGAAATTCTTCCTGCTCCTCTTGTTGTGCCTATTCAGTCAGAAGAAACTATTCTACTTTCTGCACCGCTGCAAGTGTATCATCGTTGCCCTCCGTCTCAACCTTCTGTAGACATCGACTCCTCTCCTACTCCAGATCTACATACTACTTTTGACGCTACTGCTCCTTTTGCACCAAATGACATCTCTAACTCACACCCTGCCTCAGCATCTCAACAGGCTGAGGCCCTACCCATTGTTGATCAGTTTCCTATTGCTCTTCGAAAAGGTAAACGATCTACTAGTAACCTCATCCCATTTACACTTTCCTTAATTATCATTGCTTGTCTTCACCCTATTTTACTTTTGTGTCTTCTTTATCTTCTATTTCTGACCCTAAAACTGTTGGTGAGGCACTTTCAAATTCTAGGTGGCAACAAGCTATGGTAGAAGAGATGACTGCTTTACATGATAATGGTACTTGGGATTTGGTTCCTTTCCCTCCTGGTCATTCTACTGTTGGGTGTCGTTGGGTTTATACTGTTAAGTTTGGTCTAGATGGTATGGTTGATCATTACAAGGCCCGTCTGGTGGCAAAGGGATATACCCAACTTTATGGGTTGGACTATGGTGATACATTTTCTCCTGTTGCCAAAATGTCTTCTATTTGACTGTTGCTGTCTACGGCTGCTATGCAACATTGGCCCTTACATCAGTTGGACATTAAGAATGCCTTTTTACATGGTGAACTTGAGGAGGAAATTTATATGGAGCAACCACCTGGCTTTGTTGCTCAGGGGGAGTCTGGTTTGGTTTGTAAACTTCGTCGCTCACTATATGGTCTAAAACAATCTCCACGAGCTTAGTTTGGTCGCTTTAGTGCTGTCTTGCCAGAGTTTGGTATGATTCAAATTGAGTCTGATCATTTTGTTTTCTATAGACATTCATCACAGGGGGAATGCATTTATCTTGTTGTCTACATTGATGATATTGTTATCACTGGTAGTGATCAGGATGGTATTGATCAACTAAAGCAACATTTATTTAGTCATTTTCAGAATAAGGATTTGGGATTACTCAAGTACTTTCTTGGTATAGAAGTTGCACAGTCTAGCTTTGGTGTTGTTATTTCTTAGAGAAAGTATGCGTTGGATATTCTGGAAGAAACTAGCATGTTAGATTGTAGACCTATAAACTCTCCCATGGATCCTAATTTAAAACTTTTACCAAAACAGGGGGAGCCTCTTGTAGATCCAGGGAGGTATCGGAGATTGGTTGGTAAGCTCAATTATCTTACTATTACTCAACCTGATATCTCCTTCACAGTTAGTGTCGTTAGTCAGTTCTTACAATCTCCATGTGATTGATAGTCATTGGGATGTAGTTGTTCATATTTTGAGATATATCAAAGGGGCACAAGACAAAGGACTATTGTATGAGAATAAGGGTAATACACAAGTGATTGAATATGCTGATGCTGATTGGGCAGGATCCCCGTCTTACAGACAGTCTATTTCAGGATATTGCATCTTTGTTAGAGTTAATTTAGTATCTTGGAAGAGTAAGAAACAAGCATTTGTTGCTAGATCAAGTGCAGAAGCAGAATATCATGCTATGGCTTTGGTAACCTGTGAACTCCTATGGTTGAAACAGTTGATTCATGAGTTCAAATTTGCAAAAGTGTCACAGATGAAGCTTCTTTTCAATAATCAAGTTGCACTTCATTTTGCCTCCAACCCATTATTTCATGAGGGGACCAAACACATTGGAATTGACTGTCATTTTATAAGAGAGAAGGTCTTATCGGGTTATATTGCTACTAGTTATGTCAGCTCTAATCACCAGCTAGCGGATATTTTCAATAAGTCTTTACAGGGACCTCGTATTAGGTTTATTTGTAACAAGCTTAATGCATATGACTTATATGCTCCAGCTTAAGGGGGAGTGTTGAATTGTATATATTGTATACATAGCTTATTTTTTATTAGTTACGCTAACACTAGGTTTTTGGTTTGTCCCATATAGTTAGTATATATATTATACTATAAGCCTAGTAAAATAAGCAGAACAATATTTTTCTTCTAAGGTTTTCTCTCATTCTCTAATTTTTACAAAGGGCATTTGCCCCTTCTAACTTCTTGAGCTCATAAAGAGAAATCTAAACATTGGCACAAATTTCATTTTTTATGAACCATTTCCGACAATACACCTAAGCAAACAAACCTTTGCCCAAGCATTCCTTTTGTATTGGTTAGCATGCTGCTGCACAATCCTTCTATGTCTTTGAACCCAATCATCTCCCAACAAGTCCTTGGCTTCAGATCTGGGAATACAGTGAGAGAAAAGAAAGAGAACGAGATTATTAATCTCTGTATACATTTAAAGCTGGAAACAAACTAGTGGTGCAGGTTCATGACAAACCTGCGTACTGATCTGACCATGTAGTGTATATTGTTCATGAGAAATAAGTGTGTGAGAGCTGGATCTTTATAATGCTTTGATTTCCCATCAAGATTGGTTTGAAGAGCCTGCATTATTTGCATTGTCACAGAAGCTAACTGTGAACTTGTCTCTCCTCTATTTTCAAATTCTTGAAACAGTTGCATCAAGGTTGACTGATAGCTGTTAAAAGCAAGTTTTCAAAGCATAAGTATCATAAAGAGAGGTCAGGCCAATTCAAGCAAAAGAACAGATGATTTGCATAGTAGAAAAAGAAACATCTAGAAGGATTTGATAATCATAGAAATGTATCTCTTAATGTAACAAGCTGAGGAGCTTTTTCTGTCATAAGCCCATATTAAAGCCCGTGGTAAAGCACTGAAGCCAATCACATAGGTTCAATTTGAAGTCAGCTTACAGCTAAACACAAAAAGGCAGAGTCAACTTATTGCACATTATCATTGAATATATTTTGTAGAAATAGAGTTGTTTCTGGGGATACATTTAAAGGCTTCTCTTTTATTTTCTTTTTCCATTGGCAATTCACCAGGTATATTCAAATATAAACTTGCTTAAAAGGTAATCCAAAATAATCAAACTTGTGACAAGTGTGAAATATACAAACTGCTCAGTAGGCAGAGACTGGGTGTAAGGAAGCAACATGAATCAGTTGAAGACACAAGAATAAAGAAAGACAAAGATGACCGTGTATCAGGTATGAGGTCAGAAATAATGTCCAAAAATATATTTCATCAATTCAACGTAGAAAATAGAGATGGGAAAAGAATATAGTACTACCAGTTCAAAAGGCTATCCATTGTGTTCAATTCTAAGTAAATAAGTCAATCTTTATTAAAGTTCAGCATCTAGAACCAGTTAATAGAGAATTAAGCTGTACATATTGTTACTCTTGCGGCCAAAAGTCTGCAGTCAAATCTAGGACAAATGGATATCACGCATGGGCATAATGCATTGCCGCTGCTGGAACAAAACACTATTATGGTCAACAGGAAAGAAAGTAGATTTCTGTCTAAATGGAAAAAGTACTTCATAGATCTAAAAATTAGTTCATCCATCAAGTGCACAAGAAAATCAATTTACAGACATTTACATGGTTTTTTTTATTTTTAGAATTTGACATTTACACAGTTGAGTGTTAACTAAGTCACTGGGAGGCAGGTTAATGGTGTGTTAGTTATGAATTAGAATCTAACATCAGGAAACTTGCATGCCTGAAACATTGCACTGCCCCAACTGAGACAACCATAATACCAGTAAAACAGGCAGATGAACTTACTCAAAGAGAAATTTCACATAGTTAATCACATAGCTAGTCAAAGGATGAACTGTTCCATCCGCAACAGCAGTTCTTGTTGCATCTTTTTCAACTGCTTCTTCAAAATCACCAAAAGTTTCTTGGGCTGTCTGTGCAAGCCGTTTGGTCAAGCCATTTGTTGATTCCCTAATTTGATTGCAAGCTTTACAACCAAAAAGTGACTCAATCTGCAAACAGAAAAAAAACTCATGTCCATAAATATCCCTCTGGCACACCAAAGCGTTGCTTGTCGATAAATTTATTATCCTAGTGAAATCAAAATGATAAAAGCACTAACGATCATGATATGTTTTAATTGAACATATGCTCTTTTAATAGTGTTAAAAGCTTATCATTCTTGCATGGAAATGAAACCAAAACAGGATATGATGGATCATTAAAAAAAAAAACAAAATTCAGAACACATTAATACCTCAGTGTGAAGCTCTCTCATTATCTCATACATGTCCAGAAGTACAAATAGCTTTTCTGGAGATCTCTTGCTATTGGCAATTGCATCCCCAAAACTCAGAAGCATGGAAATACTAATAGTAGTGCATTCGGCAAAACATTGATCACGAAGGGAAGCAAACCCATCAAATATTTGGTCACAAACTAACCTTTCTCCAATAAAAAGGACTTTCACCTGCTCAAAACGAATCAAGCCCATCAAATATTTGGTCAAAAACTACCTTCTCCGGTAAAAAAGACTTTCACGTGCTCAAACATAATTAGATATGCAAACTAAGAGAAGAAAACAGTCATACAAATTTAAAATTCTTACAGCAATACGAATGAAATGGATCCAATTTCCAATCTTGGCCTCCAACAAATCCCATTGCATCTTTTGCACGTCCTCTTTGCTAAGCTTTTCAACCCCCAGTTTGCGCAGGCTTTCTTCCAGAACTGAAGAACGTGTATCCCTGAATAAGTGAAAAAGATGTGGATGAGCTGCTGTAAATGTATTGGCGTTTATCATAGAAAGAAAAATAAAGATACATAATTTGATGAGCTTCATTCTCTAACAATGTTGGAAAACATAGAAAGGTTTGCATTTGTAATAGTACACCACCATATTTTTACTGTACACACAATGAAGTTCTTACCTGTAAACTTTAAGCAGTTGCTGGGACTGTCCAGCTTGAATCATTTGTTGGGCTAGATCATGCAGCAAAGGGAGAATTCGAGGAGGTATTAGAGTAAGAAGCTTGAAACCTCCTGTTTCAGGTTGGTTTTCGGAATGATTGTTAGAAGCATGATTCTTCCCACTAGAATCATGCTGGTTCCCAGGTGATGTAGCAGAAGGTCTCATTGATTCAGGGAGGCACTCAAAGAGACGATCAGGTTCCACAGGCTTGCTAAAAATTTGAAAGAAAGAAACTGATTAAACAAGCAATATTATGAACAAAGCTAACTTGCAAGGTAAGGCAAAACGCATACACCGCATCCCATCCTAAACCATATGGAGACTACCAACAACCATACATCTACTAGCACCCAATTATCGCAGGGATATGTAAAATGGTGGAAAGTGAATTATATCTTCAATTCTTAGTTTCATCTCCATGTTCCGTTTATCAAGAAATTGAAAAATGAAAGAACTATAATTTGTTTTACAAGATAAAGAAAATCAACTTGCCAACATATAAATTGACATAAGATGTCATTTACAGTTCTGGTAATAGGCCATATCAACTCAGTAACCATCTCACACCCATCAGTTCCGAAAACCAAGCCTTTTTTATTATTATATCTTTTTTAAGGACTTTTCTTCAAGCTACAATATAGATATCGTAATATGAAAATCCAAATAATGGCATAAAAATAAATACTACATTAGTGGTTATTAAATATATGAAAAAGGTAAAAGGTAAAATTTAGAAAGAGTTCAATTCGATTAAATTCTAACAATGTTATTCCCCTATAAAAAACATCTTCAACGTAAAATACAAACTTAAAGTGGAAGAGATGATAATTATTGTTATATGAATGATCCTAACATTGAGATAAAAGGGAGAAAAAATAATGTTGTAACATAATATATTTAGATATAATAGTGTTGCATCAATAAAATTTAGGAATACCTATATTAGCAACTTTACAAAAAGAAAAAATAGTGTTATTGAAACACGTTACAAGTACGTTCCCAAAATTTGGAAGAATTGAAAACTAGACAGAAAGAGGAAAGGACTTTCACTTGTCTTCAATCTTTCCAAATTGGACAGTAGCAATTTTAATACAAAACTTCATATTGGAAAGTTAGTGCACTGCTCAACAATTCGTAGACCCTCAAAGTCTAAGTTGATATTATGCTTACTAAACAGATTACAGACACAGAGCGCAAAATTCTAAAGTAAACTTGCATACAACTCTTGTTAGAGCAATTTTCACAAACAACACTGTAATCTCAATTTTATCTGAGAAACCATTGTCGCCTAAACCTTTTTCAAACAATGCTTCTGTTAATTAAAGATTTTAATGCAATTAACAGAAAATTTGGCAATGATCCTTGATTATTTTTGTAATGACAGCATGTCAGTTGATTTTTCAAGGATTCTACACTCTAATCAAATGCACTGTTACAAAAACAATAAACAACAACGGAGTGCTTGTGAATCTTTCCACTAACTTTACTAACTAAATCTTTTATTAACTGAAGAGTCAACTGTAAAACTGAAAATCAAAAGGACCTGCTGCAGAAAGACAGGTTGATATAGGAACACTAAAGAGAAGTTATAAGCGCCAAAACATTGTATTTAGTTGGCCGGACCCATGCATTCCAATTCAATTATTAAGAGATTAATTCAAGGCTCATGCTTTTGGTTCCTTCAGTGTTATGCTCTTCTATTCTCTACTTAAATGACCTACTATAAATAAAGCACCAAACCCATATAGTAGCCAACTTAACATTGGTTCTCAATGTTATTATATTGTACAGCTGTTACATCTTTTACCAGCTGTGTGTTGGTGTACATTCATACTTAAATTGCATGGGAGATTATGAGGGATCACAGAAACAGATTTTGAACTGCTATCAGCTGTATGTTGATACTTACCTTATATAGGAGATTATGAGGGATTATAGGAACAGATTTTTAGGTGTAATTAAGAAGAATGTTATCTATTTAATGAGAAGAACTTCTCAGTGCAGGGGCATTGAAACCGTTTGACATGGTTTCAAAGCCCGCTCTTTTTGAATCTTCTGTTCAAACTCTTTGAGTACTTCTGGTTAAAGGCTTCTCATTTTCTGGTTAGTTGGAGCCCTGTGTCTTATTTTCTGGTTGAGTTTCTGGGCATGTATTATTTTGGTTTGGGCGGCAATATCAATCTTTGATTGGTTCTACTGTTTTCTTGTTGAATATGCTGAAAGAAACTATATCTATCTGTTGACTGCTGAAGATTTTTGGAGTAATTGCTGAAGACTTTTGGAGTAATCAACGATTTTTGATTGGTTCTACTGCTTTCTTCTGTTTCTTCTAAGCATGGTTGATGGGGAAAAAATCGTTGCTGAAAATAAGGTTGGTTTGATTGGGGAGAATCCCTCATTGCAAATCAGTCCTGTAAAGCTAGATGGAACTAATTATCTTGCGTGGTCAAGATCTTGCCTATTATTCATCCAAGTTAGAGGTCTGCAAGGATATATTGCCGGGGATAAACCAAAACCAGACGTCACCAGCCCGACCTACACCAGTGGGAATCTGAAAATTCCCTTGTCATGTCTAGGCTCATTAATTCTACACAACCTCAAATTGCTAGAGGTTATCTATTACTAAACACAGCTTTTAAGATTTGGAATGCAGCACCTCAAACCCATTCTCACGTGGGCAATGATGCACAAATCTATGAATTGCGGAATAAGGTGCATGAGACAAAACAAGGTAAGATGACTATTGCTCAATACTTTGCTGAATTGAGTGGTTATGGCAGGAACTTGATTGCTATCAAGATATCCAAGCTGCATGTTCTGAAGATTTAGCAAAATTCCAGAAATTAGTGGAAATGGAGCATATATGTGAATTTTTTTGCTGGTTTGAATATGGGATATGATCAAATACGAGTTCAAGTACTTGGTGAGGATCCTTTACCTTCTTTAAGGCAAACATATTCCTACATACAGCAGGAGGAAAGTTGAAGAAATGCCATGATACACACTGTTTCAGTTGACAAGGCAGGGCTGGTTGCTAATTCCTTTCATGAGCAGCTGAAAATCAGCAGCCAAGGTCCATCAAAGAAAGGGCCATTTGAGCTGTGACTATTGCGGGAACCCACATTACACTAAGGAGAATTGTTTGAAGCTACATGGTCGACCAACTAGGAGTTGTGGAGGAAAACAGATGGGCTCAACAAGGCCACTAGAAATACTCGTGATGACAAGGAATAAGCTAGAAATAGGCAATTGGATAGACCAG
This sequence comes from Erythroxylum pedicellare, assembly GCA_027563575.1. Classification (NCBI taxonomy): domain Eukaryota; kingdom Viridiplantae; phylum Streptophyta; class Magnoliopsida; order Malpighiales; family Erythroxylaceae; genus Erythroxylum; species Erythroxylum pedicellare. The sequence continues at coordinate 25,875,097 of JAOQMP010000004.1, forward strand.
ATTTGAAAACCTATACACAAAGGGACAAGATAGATAAAGCCATTGAGCACGTTATACCTAGTCAAGCGCTACCTCTGACTCCAGTCCCTAAGAATTCATGCGGTGAGTTTTCCCTTACTTGTCGATTGTCCTAATTCTAGTTCCAGCACTAATGATCTTGATGTTCCTATTGCTATCAGGAAAGGAGTCAAAACTTGTACTAAAGATCCTATTTCTAACTTTGTTTCCTATAACTCTCTGTCTCCTTCCCATAGAGCCTTTGTATCACCTGCTTCTTCTGTTTCTATTCCATAGGTAGCAATAAGCATACTATGATCCAAATCGGGGAGAGACAATGATTGAAGAGATGAAGGCCTTGGCAAGAAATGAGACATGAGAACTTGTTACTCCTCCATTGGGAAAGAAACCAGTTGAATGCAAATGGGTGTTAGTCGAAAGGTACAAAGCTAGGTTGGTGGCAAAAGGCTTCACTCAAACTTATGGGGTGGGTGGACTATCTAGAGACTTTTGCTGCAACTAACCTTGATTGGGAGCTATAACAATTTGATGTCAAGAATGCCTTCTTACATGGAGACTTGGAGGAAGAGGTGTATATGGAAATTTCTCCAAGATTTGATGATGCAAAAACTAAAGGGAAAGTTTGTAGATTAAAGAAGACATCATATGGTTTGAAACAATCACCCAAGGCATGGTTCGATACATTTAGTAAGGCTATGATCTCATTTGGATATTTTCAAAGCAATGCTAATCATACCTTGTTTATTAAACATTGTAATGGTAAGGTCACATTACTTATTGTTTATGTTGATGATATAGTTGTGACCGGAAACAATAAGGAGGAGATTGGCCGACTCAGATAACTTTTAGCTCGAGAGTTTGAGATTAAAGATTTGGGTAAGTTGCAATATTTTATTGGAATAGCGGTTGCTAGATCAGATAGGAATCTTTATTTCTCAAGCGAAATATGTTTTAGATCTTCTTGGAGAAACTGGCATGTTAAGATGTAAACCAATAGACTCTCCCACTGAAGCTAATCACAAATTACAATGGATTTAGGTCGATATCAAAGGTTGGTTGGAAGACTGATTTACTCTCACACAACAAACCAGACATAGCCTTTGCTGTAAGCTTGCTAAGTCAGTATATGCGTGAACCTCGTGATTCCCGTCTAGAGGCAGTTTTTTGCATTTTAAAATATTTAAAATCTACACTGGGAAAAGGGTTGCTCTTTTCTAAGCATGGTCACCTAAATTGCCACATGACACTAAAATGTCATATTGGTCGAAGCAAAAGAATTACAATTGCAACCATTAAAGCACCTGATGTACAACATTTAAATTAGATTGTGTATGTCATACCTGTAAGATGTCAATAGCTGCTTAAACTCATCCCCTAACTTTGAAATAGCCTTAGCAAGTAAATTATTTGCGTTATTGAGCATTGCATCAGTACTCTTGAAGCCTTTGTTACTGCTAAAGAACTGAATATTTCTTCTTAACTGTTCAATCGCTTCAAGGTAACTTTCCAAGTCCTCGTGGGGTCCCTTAAGTATTTTAGCCTCTGCCTACATAGTGAAGGATATAAACAAAAATTCAGCACAAAACACAGAAAGCATCCAGAAAGAACTGTTAAGAGAGCATTTTCCAGTGTTCAATATGCAGAATTCAAATAATTTAAATATTTATCTGTTAATAAATTAAACAAACAACTGCATTAAGCACTTGAGTAATTCAAAAAAGCAGAGTCAAAAGGGTAGAATGAGAACTCTTTTAGTCATGGCAATCTCGGACAAAGACATTAATTTGTTATGAAAATCAGAAAGATATCCCAAGAACGCAGACACCTTAGAAGTTTTAAGAGACCAACCTGCCGCGTTACATCAAACTGTGACAAGAAAACCTCTGCAGCCTTTAAAGTCTTATCAATATTCTCATGAGCTTTCCTTATAGCATGAGTCCTGATCTACAAATTGAAATCATAAGGGAATGAGTGCATGGCATAAACAGAAAACCGAATTAATACAGCTGACCAATCAATCAAAACTGCATGATCTCATTGTCCTATGAACCACGATGAAAAGCCTAATGATTTTAGGCACTTAAACGTAGGAAATACTATTTCTGTCAACCAGACTAAGTAGTCAACCTAGCTACCTGGTCAGCGATCATTTTAAAGCTCCAAAAAAACAGATTTGAGTCTCATCCACAACCACGAAAAAACTAAGAGGCGAAAAGAGGCCAATGCTTCCTAACTATCCAATATTCCGATTAGTTAGAGAGTGTAGCCATAAAAGAGAGCAGTAGAAATCAACTAAAACTCAACAAAAGTAACGATCTTGGTCATCTGGGTTTCTCCATCTCAAAGTCATAAGTCAACCAGAATCCAAAGAAATTCAAGACAAAGAAGAGGGGTGAAATACCTGAGTGGGTCGCATGGCAGTTTCGAGAGCAGAAAGGCGACTATCAAATGAGCCTAGAATTGAGACGACATTATCAGTGATGGTTTGGCTCTTTTGCAGCGCCTCTCTCATCTTAGCAGCTCTCTCGCTCAGAGAATCCATGGCGGTCACTACAACAACCATCTTGTTCTTATGTTCCCTTTCTCCTCCTCAGTTTTGTGGCCCTTCACCAAGAACCAGAAAGAATCCAAAAGGAGAGATTTCTGGGGTGCGATCTATTTTGGTTGATTATTTTGACAGTTCTAATGGGGCCTTTGACAGGGTGTCTATCTCTACTCAATGTGATCTCTTTCTAACTTATTTCTTTTTATTTCCGACCAAAGTCGACGGACATTTTTCTGTTAATAACCATAATCTTCTTATTAATTATCTTTAACCTCGTGCACTCTTCAATTTTTTTTTAATGGGTTATAAATAATTTAAGATAAATAAATAT
>JAOQMP010000004.1:25878090-25915085 GCA_027563575.1 Erythroxylum pedicellare
TTAACCTAGTTCACTCTTAAACATTTTTTTAATGTGTTATAAATAATTTAAGATAAAATATATATATATATATAATTATAAATTTGTCCCCATCTTCGAAATTTCTTCTTCATCTGACCTAAATGCTAAATCCCTAAAACTTGGCTTGAATCAAAAGGAAATATTGTTAATGGAGAATGGAAAACGACGATGAGAACCAAAAGGATAGGATGTAAATGGAGGACATTAGGATCTAGATAAATTTTCGAGTTTGGAAGCACATGTATTTGCATGTACAATAAAACCACAAAGTAGAGAAATGACAGAAGGAGTTTTGGAGGAGGTGGGATTGAGCTTGTGCCTGGCTTCTTCTCAAAGATGCAAATAAAGAAGCAAAGGGGCGAAAGCGGATCTCAAAAATTCAGAAAAATAGGGCCACGTGAAGATAGGTGGATAAGAACAAAACTACTCAGATGAGTTTAGACAACGGCAAATGAGAGGAGATACTATGAATAAAAGAGTTTGCAGTAATTTTATGTTAATTATGATTCTTTTAAAATAAGAAGAAAAAAAATTCAATTTTATAAAATTAGATGATCATTAATCAGATTAGTGGGATCCCTATTAAATAAACTACCAAAGGAGGTTATGGCGACCTATTGAATAAATAAGTTTGGAAATACAAAGGCATGCATTGTTTTTTTAAATGAAATTACAGTCAAAACCTTTGTAAAACCTAACTTTTATTCACAATTCTTACTAGAGTGCTTCATATTATAGTTCTTAAATAATTCTTGAACTAATAATATATTGTCACCCCTTAGTGAAGGTTCTTTGTAAGGAATCAGATATTTGAGCAAAAGCAAATTTCAATTTTTACTTGGCAATGATTTTATAAATTATCTTACAACATTATATAGTTTTGAATTCCTTTAACGATTAGAGGAATGTACCTTAGAGATGACCTCCGAACCTTATAAAGATCGTATTGATTCTTATCAAAGAAAGACAGGATTAACTGAGGCTGTTCAAACAGGCACAGGTCAACTAAACGGCATTCCCGTCGCAATTGGGGTTATGGATTTTCAGTTTATGGGGGGCTTATAAAGGTCTTATTCAACTCGATTAGCAACATGTCATTCTTGAAATATTTTAGAATTGCTTAGTCACTATTGTTTTAGTATAAGGCTAAGTTTTGTGAAAGAAATAGGTATTGAGACCATCAAGTCCTGCTGCTTTTATTGGAATGAAGAGAGAAGACAACTTCTTCTACATCTTTTTCATCAAAAGGTTTGATTGAAAAATTAATAATTTAAGGAGAGATATGCTCTTTAATGAAAGATTTTAGGACAGTCACAGAAAGATGCAACATTTATAGGAGTGTTAATTGTTTTGGAGAAGTAAGAAAATACTTCTCTATGTATCTCTTCTTTAGTAGATAGTAAACAAACTTTTTCATCCCTTAATTAAACAAACTATATTGTTGACTTTTTTTCTTAAGAGTAAGGATTTATGAAGGAAATTTGAGTTTTTGTGTCCCTTCTTTAACCATAATATCTTAGATCTTTACCTGATAAGGGATAGATTAATAACAGTAACTTAATTGTATTGTAGTTATGGTAACTTCTCCTCCTCTTGAAGTGTTGTGCAAGTTAGGAATTATAAAAAGCATTTTTGGATAGTCTCTAGTTTATCTTTTGCCTTTTTCATAAATAGTTATATGTTATCGATCTCAACTTGTTTAGGACCTTAAGTTCATTTTTGATATGTTGTAGCTTCTTCATATAAGTATAAATCTTGCTTCCATGAATGTTAGCATTTAGTTTTTTAATGAGAACCTCTTTAAACATTGTTACTTTAACTATGATATTATTATTTCTATATGAAAAATTCCATGTTTACTATTTAAATATGTTATGCAATAGGATAGGAGTATGATCTGACAGTAGATGGTTATTGAGTGCAACATTACTTTCTAGAAGAGGTGGCCATTCAATAAGCATTACCTCATTAACTAGTTACGTTTTTGCTTATTGTTCTATATATAGCAATGGCCGTCCATTCTTAAATCAATAACCTATATGTGACATAATTATGGAAATCATCATAGTGGTTTCTTAGGCTCATATTCCCCTCAGCTTCATTCGAGTAAATCATATTATAGAAGTCTATTATAATCACCTAGGGTTCCAAAAGCCCTACAAGAAAAGGGTTAGTTTCCTTAATAATCTAAAATCATTTGATATTTTTTGGAGCTATTGAGCACTTTTGTATTCTAAGCTAGGATAGTCATTTGGGAGAAGTGATTGAAGTTTTCTGCTTCCTCCTAGAATTTCTCCTTGTAATTTCTTGAAAGTTAATTTTAAGGTACATCTCTTTAGTGGTCTTGCTTGTTACTTTTCCATGGGTTTTAATGAGGATTGAATTGATTCTTTATCTATAGTAAGGTTTGTTGAGTTAATCTCACTCTTTTGCATTATTACTTTTTTATTGTTCTTTGTTGCCTTTGTTGATCTTAAAGCTTCTTTAGTATCTTGCTTCTACAATGGAGTTGCCTTTCTTTCTTTTCTTTTTTTTGCTTATAAGGGGAAAAGAGAAAAACAAATTAACTTAAAGCTTTGGAATACAAAGCTCCTTGAGCATCTCTATGGAGCAGCTCTTAGATGCCCAGCGGAGGCATCTGAAGGATAAGGAGGCCCGGCCGTAAAAAGGCTGCAAGGTTTGCCAGGCTGTCGGTGCACTGATTACCTTCACAGAAGACGTGTTAGAGTTGTACCTCCTAGTTTCGGTATAAAAGCCCCCTGATACCTGTCACTAAAAAAGCTTCCTCGGTCAGAACAAAATGGGAGGAAGAGAGAATGTTAATTACCTCGAGAGAGTCCATTTCAACAACAACCCGTCGATATCCCAGATCCCAAGCTATTGTAAGTCCTAAGAAAGCACCCTAAAGTTCTGCTGAAAGAGGCAAACCCCTTTCGATAAATTGCTAAAAGCTCCCACACCAGTTCCCGCAACAATCTCTAATTAAACCCCCTGCGGATGCCTGAGTGGACCCTCGTTTTACTGCACCATCAAAATTGACTTTAACCTAGCCCTCCACCGGTTTAGTCCATCCTACTAAACTACCCACAGGCATGCCCTGAGTTGGGAACACGCATCTCTCCATAGCTCTTGCTCGTGCTATCCAACTGACATAATCCATAATGATTCTATTACCCTCTGTCGGCCATTCAAAATTAGGCTTAAACACGCTACCATTCTGTCATTTCCAGAGGAACCAACAAGTTACCCCATAGATGGTGGCCCATGCTTCCTGCTATACTTGGGAATGTCTCGTGAGGTTTGACATCAACCACATCCCCTTGTCTTGTTGAAAAAATCATGTATCGACCACTTCTAGAGGGGAATTTCGCCAGATTGCTTTCACTTGCGAGTAGTCCCTTACTATATGAATAGTGGACTCTTCTTGCCCGCAAAAATGACAACGGCTATCTATGACAATATGATGGGCCACACGTGATTGGTTGGTCAGGAGTTTGCGTTGAGCTACCAGCCATAGAAACGACCTAATTCGCTGCGGCCTTGCCCATTTCCATATAACCTTCCAAAGTTTGTGATGGATATCTGTGGAGCGTTCTTCAATTAAGTCTTAAGCTATCGCCATTGTAAACCCCCATGGTTTGTTGAACCCTAAACTACCCTGTCGGCCCCTACATCCTCGACACTATGGCAGAAGTTTGTCAGCTTTATACAAACTGTGGACGGTAAGTACTGTTGGAATTCATGCCATCGCCAAGTGCCCCCTTCATTAGTAAAGTTCGCTACCGTAGCATAAAGGATGCTTTTAGGAGCTGGATAGGTGGCTACCCGAATTAGTGGTCCACATCCTTCCACCCAATTGTCTAGCCAAAATAAAATATGCCTATCATTCCCCATATTCCATTTAAGACCTTGACGACCAAATTGCCAGGATGTTGATATCCCCCTCCAAGTGACTGAAGCCCCTGACCTAGCGAGCGTATGGGGGATATATCGATCATCGAATCGATATTTGGCTTGGAGTATCTGGACCCACAGAGCATTGGGCTTAGTAAGCAGCTCCCAACCTAGTTTGGCAAGTAACGCATCATTGGTAGAACGAATGCGTTGAAGGCCCAATCCTCCCGCAGCTTTAAACTAACACATTGATTCCTATTTAACCAGGTGCTTTTTGCAGTTCTCAATCGTCGAACCCCATACAAAATTCTCGCATGGTTTTTTCCAAATTGTCAAACAATTGGTGCAGGAGCCACACCGTTTGCATTGTAAAAATGGGAAAAGAAGAGAGGATCGATTGGGTCAGGGTAACCCTGCCCGCGAGTGACAGACTCTTAGCCCGCCATCCTGCAAGTTTCTTCCGAGCCTTATCGAGGATGTGTTGGTAGGTGTTACGGGTAGTTCACTCATGGATCAAAGGGACTCCTAAATACCTTCCAAGATCATCCGTACAAGTAACCTAAAAAGCGTGGCTAAGGCATCTCGCAGTTTCTCGGGAAATGTTCTTAGAAAATAAAATCTGAGTTTTGACGGTGCTGATTGTCTGTCCAAAGGCAAGACAGAAAGACTCCAAGGTTTTCGCTATCACTTGTGTCTGCATATCCACAGCTTCAGCAAAAAGGACTAGGTCATTTGCAAAGAAGAGATGGGAGATAGGAGGTCCCATGCGATTCAGCTTTATCGGTTTCCGGCTCCTGTAGTCCACCTCCTTCAAAATGAGTTGACCTAAATGCTCCAAACAAAGCACAAAAAGGTAAGGCGAAAGGGGGTCACCTTGCCTGATGCCTTGTAAAGGTCTGAACGTTTTAGTTGCCAGGCAACTTGCATCGAAACCGTCATTACACACTTCATAATGACCCAGATTAAACTTTCTCGGATCCCAATATCCACCAGAGTATCGTGAATAAACTCCCATCAAAGTCTGTCATAAGCTTTTTCCAGGTCCACTTTCAGGGCTAGAAACCCAATCTTGCCCGTCTTCCTCTGCATTGTGTGGATAACCTCCTAGGCTATAATAATATTCTCAGTGATGTGCCTACCAGGAATGAGGCTGCATTGGTTTGCCGCTATGAGGTAGTCTATGTGGACTTTCAATCTATTCACAGTGACTTTAGAAATGGCCTTGTAGATGACTGTCACAGTGACTTTAGAAATGGCCTTGTAGATGACTGTACACAAACTAATCGGGTGAAATTGAGACAAAAGATACGGGGATGGGATTTTGGATATTAGGACCAGAAAGGTTTGATTCAGGTCCTGTTCTTATCCTTCCTTCCTGAAAACTTGTTGAATAAATGCCACCACTGCTAGTCCTACCGTTCCCCATTTTTTTTGGAAGAAAAGGGTATTAAGCCCATCGACGCCCAGAGCTTTGTTTGGGTTCATATTAAAAATGTCACTTTTGATTTCATTATCCTGGACAGAGATGGCTAGCTCCTGTAACTTTGACTTTGAAAGTGCCGAGAAGGCTCCTGTAAGGGGGAACGTTGGGCGCGTCCCGTCCTCGAGGTTGTAGAGATTGACAAAATAGGTCTTAACTAGCAAACACAGTTGTTAAAGATCTGTAACAATGTTCCCAGTATCGTCAGAGAACCTGTCAATCCTCAATTTCTTTCTTTTGGAAAGGGTGAGTATATGGTAATACTTAGTGTTACGATTGCCCTTCGATAACCATTCACACCATGCTTTCTGATGCCAAAACAGTTCCTCCTCGCTCAGTACTTGCATCAATTCTCTACTCAGCATGTCTCCAGAACAAGAATGAATACGAATTATCGACCGTCATTGTAAACTGAAGCCCTTCTAGATGGGCTAGAAGCCTTCTTTTCTAATGGAAAATATTCCCAAAAACCTGCATGTTCCAGCTCATAAGGTGCTTAGCGAATTGGGCCAAAGATTTACTTATCGTCTCCTTAGTTGGGATCCAATGCTCGACGACCATTTCGTTAAATCCTGAATGTGTGATCCACATGTTTTGGAAACGAAAGGGCGGAACTCCACTCAGTTGTTGCATTGGAATACATGGAGCAACATAGGTATATGGTTAGAACCCTGAAAGGGTAAATGTTGGTTCACCGTTTGGGGGAACTTCTGCAACCAGGCGGAAGAACCAAACACTCTATCTAGGCGAGCTTAAACCGTTCCTCTTTGCTAATTGAATTTTGAGAAGATAAAACCGAAATTGTGAAGTTCACATTGATACACCCACTCTTTAAACCTTCTACTCACCACTTGAGTTGAGGGAGCTCCTCCCCTTTTATCGGAAATCTCTAGCTTAGCATTAAAGTCTCCCACCACAATCCAGGGTCTCTGGATAGATCCCCTGATACCAATACTGGCCCATTGGGCTCAGTCCGAAACATATATCACGAAGCATAGTTCTATGTGTCAAATCACATATCACGGAGCAAAGCTCCACGTGCAAGCGCTTGATACTGGCAACTCAAGTCTCAACGCCTTTATCTGAGCATTTTATGAAATGCAGCAATTTCAGAAAATCTCATATATCATAATCTTATACAAATGTTTAGGCAAGATTTCACAGTCATCAGACCTAAGTCTGACATTCAACTTTCGTTGAGAATTCACATGGTATAATACAATCAGAATTATCAAACAAATCAGAACACTTCCAATGCAGTCCCAAATATATACTCCTCAGACTTTAAGTCTAAAATTTAGAAACAAGTGCAATAGTTCAATATTGGTGTTTAACAAATCAAATCAAATTTGTCAAATTCATATCAAAACAAAACACTCCCAATACATGCCCAACTATTAAACTCTTCGGACCTCAGGTCCGGAATCCAGATACAACTCACAAACAGTTCAATAATGTTAGAAGTGTAATAAATTCAATTCAAATCAAATGAAATTGATCCTAGGAAATCATCTAGGCTGACTCACAACACGCTCCAAGAAGCTATTGCCTAGACGGTCCGGCAATGTCATACTGGCGTCCGATTTGCTCCTCTAAAACATACACAACACATTCACAAATATCACATTTTTGCACAAATGTACAAGTATTCTTTTATACACATCAATGTATAGAAAGTGTGCACAATGCATGTTTAATGACAATTCCGAGTATCTTATTATAATTCTCATCATCAAATCGATTAGATATCAAAGCCCTCATTAATAAAATTAGTACTTATAATTGGACCATAATAAAGCATATGTGAAATCCATTACATAACTTAATTGACCATTACAGAATTTCTACCCACATGATTTCGGGTCAAATTGTCATAATTAATCTGATAGGATAAATGACAAAATTAGGAAAAACTTGCTACTAGAAAATTGTTCCACAGTATCTTAAGTTTCTAATGACTCCTAGATCATCCAATTTGATTCAGTATTCAATGAGTTATACACAAAATACCACAGACTATGCACATTTGAACTTTTAGCTAGTACATGATCATACCCTCTAATTGTATAACTCATATCTTTCAGCTAAGAAATCCAAAAATTACAAACTTTATACCACTATAAAGATAAGAGAATAAGATACAACTTTGGTGAAACAAACTCACCCTAAATCAACCCAAATCAATACAGTTTATTCAATAACCACAGGACGTAATTTTTGTCCCTGGTAGTGCTACAACCTAAGTTAAAACTCAGTTCCATGCCAATTTTGAAAATCATAGAGACAGAATTAAAATTTTACTTCTTCAAAAAAGTTTTAGAAATATGTCTTTAGTTTAATATGAATTAAAAAATAACTCATTCAGAAATGTAAAACTCAAGTTATAATTAGAAAACCAAAACATGATCATGAAAATTTTCCAATTCATAACATTCCTGTAGACTTTCACACTTCCATCCTATCAATCACTTCCAATCAATTTAGATAACTCTAAATTTTTATTGAGAGAAATAAAAATGTCTTAGGAATCCATTGGTTCAAGTTTCAAGTTATTTGGAGTTTGGATACAAAAGTTATAGGCAAAAGACTGAGGGCTGCTCAATGAGAAACTCTAGTTTTTAACCCACACAAATAACCCATCATCTTTTCTCTCTCTAACACGCCAACTTCATCTTCTTCACCAAACCCAATTTTTTTATTCTCATTCCTTTTCCAACTTAATCACTTCTAAATCGTCTATTATGCTTATTTATACTCACTGAAACTTCCAAACAATTCTGAACTTCAAACATCACAAATTCAAACTCTCATTTTCACTTTCTCACACGACTGTAATTTTCCAACTCTCATACTATCATCAGATGCACAATTCTTTTTCCAATTCTTATACTATCATCAAATACACAACTCTTTACGTTCTTTAACACATTTCACTTCATTAATTACTATAATAGTTCAAAAAACATCCATAACCGATCAAAATATAGAATTTCACACTAACACCAAAAACAGAGCATATTCCGTGAAACATTAATTCCAGCACTCTCTCTTTTTCTTTTTCTTTTTCTTTTGACTTACCCATTTACAGCAAAAACCTCATTTCAACATAACTTTGCATTTACACACACTTTCCCTGAATACTACATCATTTACACTTGTCCCTTAAATCCAAACTCACTCAACTCACCTATGTTAACACTTTATAAATTTTCCATGCATAAACAGTGAAAAACCATAACAAAAACACATATATCTCAGTCCAGAATCTATTTAAATCAATTGAAAACAATTCCTAATTCTCAAACCCATCATCTAAATTATTCAATACCGCAACCTCAAATCTCCATCCCATGCGTGCATGTATATTTTTTCGCCATAAAAACATCATCAAGTTACTTACTTGTTCCAGCTACAAATACAACCAACAAGGGACAAAAACACAAAGCAGAGAATGCTTTCGGTGATCCAAAAGCTACAGTAATTCTTTTCTCAGAGCCAACTTCATGGGTTTTTGCATGATATTTACGTGTCACTCAACCCAACATCCACTTATCTTAATAGATGCAACCCATTTGTCACAATACAACTAGCCAAATGCCTAATAAATATTAATGCCACATATCATTATATAAATGGGCCATAAATCAAATTTTTTTCAAAAATTCAAAAATAATAATATGACTCTCCAAATAAATTTTCAGCTCAAAAATAATTCACCAAAAATTTCAAAATACCCGAAATGTACAAAAATGGACAAATCACGTTTAATACACTTCAATTTATATCCACAATTTTCATTTATAAATCAAATTTACCCGAAAATGCCAATGAATGCATGTGCAATCATATGAATGTGCAAAATAAATGTGTATGGTACTATTAATTCCTAATTTTTCAGAACTTTATCATAATTCACAATTATAACCCTTACATGGGTAACGGGATGTTACAGTATTTGTCTTTCACCTTCAACCCATTGTCACATACCAATATCTCACAAGTGAGCTTTCGTTTTGATTACCCAAACTTGATAATTCTTGCCCTTAAAAATTGGAGGAGAAAGAGTCGATATATTGTTGGATGTCATATCGCTGTTGTCTCTCGATCACTTGCAGGCCCCTTAAGATCATAAGGAGCTTTGATACCACTATTGAGCTTGAAAACTAGAAATTAGCCAAAAACAACAAAGTAGAAAAGAGGTAGATAATATTCTAAATATTAGGCTTTATTTTTATCATTTTAATCCTCCTTGAAAAACTAAAACAAATATGCCTATATATATAAAATGATAAAATATAAGCTTACAAGCAAACAAATTTATGAAATAAGTACACAACCACCTAAGCCTATAATCCTACTAACATAAAATGATTTAATCCAATAAACTAAAGGAATAACAAACTTAGAGAAAATAGGACCATATTTTTTTAACAACTTTGAATCATTCTCTAACAGAGACCTGTTGTACAAGATAAAGGAGATCCAATACCTAAAGCTAGTAATTAGCTCAAGCACAAAAGTAAGTAATCTTATTCTAAACAACCAATGGAAATGACCTTTCCATAAAAGTAGAGGAGTGGGTATTATAATGAGTAACTTGTTAAGCTACCAAGCAACAAGGCAGGATGAAATTCTCTAGATGGTTTAATGGATCTGAGGCATTTAGCTCAATACAACTCAGGAATTTCCTCTGAAGGGAACCAGGTAACAAAGTTAAGTGGAGTAGGATGGTATGGGAGAATGATACCCTCCTTCCCATGCTTTCATCTTAAATATGGGGATTGTTAGGAGGCTCATAGCCAAGGACATAATCAGAATCCCTATAGAATTAATAGGCTGTGAGCTATGCAACACTCATCCAAAAACGCTAGATCACATTATGGTTAACTGCAGGTATACGTGAAGTATCTAGAGAAAAATGGAGAGAATGCTAAACATCAGGAAATTAGTTCTAAACTGGGAAGAGCTAATCGAATGGATAGCCACTATAAGAATGAGAAACAAGACATATCATAAAGTAGTGAAAATTATCCTTTCAATGATAGTATACACAATTTGGCAAAAAGGAAACAAGAGAATCTTTAGATAGGAGAAAAGAGATTAGGAACAACTATCCCTAAAAATTACACTCCAATGCAGACTGAATGTGATAGCAAGGAAAATAAATGCAAACCTCTCAATTGACATAAAAAGAAGATGGCTATTAGATTGAAAGAAAAGTAGCTTGTATCAGATCATATTGCTTCTTTTTTTTATCTTTGTTCCTTTGATATTTTTGACCCTTATAAGGTTGTACTGACTTATTAATCAATAAATTTCATTACTTTTCAGAAAAATAAATAAATAGACAACATCATTTGGAATGCTAGGCCTAGCTTGGCAATCGCATTTAAGAATCTTATTTGTTCTTATTGATGGTGCAACCATACTAAAAGGGATGAGATCAAGAATGTAATGATAAAAAACAAATTAAAGGTGACTAATATTAATAAAAAATTAAGAGAGAAAAGGCTTAAGTGATTCAAACATATTAAAAAGGAGACACCTCAATGCTCAAGTAAGAAAATGCGAGAAGATTTTACTTAGAAATTGTAAAAGGAGAAAAGAAAAGCCTAAGAAGAATTAAGTGAAGGTAATCAAAAATGATAAGAAAGCGCTAGAACTTACCAAAAACATAGCCCTTAATAGAAATTTTTGATATGCTAAGATACGGATAAAAAAGATCATATAGAGAGATTTTTCTCTTTTTCATAAGTCTTTTAAATATTTTGTTTCGAGTCCTATATCTTATATTTAACGTAAATATTTAATAAGTAGTACTTACCTTTTAGTTATTCGACCTAAACATTTTCTTCCTTAGCTATATAAATCTATTGGAACCCATTTATTTACTAGTTAAGGGTAAGAGTGTGTACTACTAGATCTGTACAGGCCTCCATATCAATGGATGTTTATAATTTGTTCTAAGGGCAATATATGCTCTAATTTTGGGAAGGTTGGCCATTTAATTTTTGTTGAAGCACTTGTCTTATATAAGCACTTGGTTGGTCAAGGTAAGCTTACCAATGGGGCCTCTTGAAGTCAGATGCAGCACAGGGTGACAATGCTCCTGCAAGAAAGATTTGTCTTTGGCTTAACGTGCCACTGTACCATCCTTCTTCGATGATGAAGAAGATGATCAAGCACAAAGGATAAAAAGATAGGCCTCTTGTACCAATTGATTATTCAACTGAGGAGTGGCAGGGCACCCAACCTGCTTCTGGATGACAACCATTAAACCATTTGCTGCGACAGAATTTGCAAGGTGAACATCAAATGTTATTCCTAAAGAAGAGAAGCAGACGATCACATGACACGTCAAGCCATTGGGATAAGAACCGAAATGAAGAAGTGAGCATTTTATTTTCGTTGTAGAATATACTGTTGGGATTATGATTTCTGTTAGATTTACCACATGATAGTTTGATGTGGTTGGTCTTTTAAGAAATGATGAAATTGTGCACAGGCACGCCAGTTATGGCCACGATTTGAGTTAAAGAAGGTTAGAGTGCTCCGCGAAAGGAAGAGCAGCTACTGCACATGGAACGAATTAAACTGTGGTAAAACCAAAGTTGATGGATAACCAATGAATGAAACTATTATAATACTTCCATCAATATCCACTAGTTTTTGGGTTTTTACATCAACTGCCGCTCTAGTCCCCTTTTTGTGTGGAAGGGAATTTCATTCTGCAGATTACTATCATTCCAAATTTCAGTCGGAGAAACCTATCTTAGAGTTCAACTGTACATCTTAACTAAAATGCCTCTATTTTCTGGATGCAGCATCCAGGGTTAGTTGCAATCCTAACTTAGTATATACGTACAACGAGGTCCAAGGCATCACTTTATACCCCAGACCATTGAGACGGAGCCTGTGACCACCTACAACACAGGCAGGTTAGAGGTCAAATCTGAACCAGGACCAAGATTCTGATCTGTAACTTAAAAAACAATGATAAAACTGTGCTTTACATTACCCCCACTGAATCTTTCCTTCTCTTGCATGATTTGCTTGGAGGTTTGTTAAATTCACTGTGATCCAAACTAGGAGCTCCGGAAATTCGCTTTCCGTTTTGGGTACTTTGATTACCTGTGGCATCTGCATAGACCAAAGTGTGGTTATCTGACTTGATAGCAGCCTCTAAACTTTCTCGAGTGGAACAGGATTGAGAAGGTTTCTCATATAGAATGGCAGCATCCAAGGTGTATATCCTAAGTGCAAGAGAGGAGATGGTAACAATCCCTGCTGCTGCAGAAAGTGATGACCAATACCACCACTCATTCCTCAAGTACTCAGTTTTGATCATGTCCTCAAAAACAATTGTTGCCTGAACCATCTGAATCAGGAGAATTAGGAATTGGACTATCAGTTGCATGAAAAAGAAATAAGAATAACATTGGAGATAATCTTCAGGAGATATACTGCTGCTTTGTCATCTCTATGTAAAATCGCCATCAACACATATTTTTCCTTTATTCCTGAATATTTCCAACAATTTGTAGGTTTCTTACTCAAGTAGCTGATTAAACAAAAGGAGTTATAAAGAAACTTTTATTCCGTCTTCTTTCTTTTCGATGATGAGCTATAAGATTAATTGAGCTCAAATTGCAACTACTGTCCTTTTAGTCTAATCTTAGGGACAACATTGACACATATTCTATCATAGAAACGAAGTATTAAAGAACCTAGATGCATTGGAGCTGTTAAGGATTTGAAATAGAACAATGCATGTGATCTTCTTTTTGGTACTTCAGAAATTTAGCGTAATATCATATATACAATTACTCGACCCAATATAGAAGAAGACAGTGTATAGGTTGAAAGAAGAATATATAATTGTCCAACTGTTCTTGAGGGTAACATATGTACATATTCAAATCATGCTATATTAGTAGAAGTTTTGAAATGGTATATTAGTCGAAGTTGATGTTACTAAGAAAGTGTTTATGGCACATGAAATTGTGCTAGCTAAACTTCAAATTAAGATGTATTATAACTCAAGCTAGAATAAAGAGCCTGAGAAACATGACTCTATGGTAATCAATTTCAAATCACTAATGAGATACTACCAGGAGCAACTTTTCCGTCTTAACAAAAATTTTGGACTCAAGACAAGTAATTGGAAAGAACAAAAAAGAGAGGACTTATGAATCAATATTCTAACCTCAAATACTGATTTGGCACGTTTAACAAAAGTTCGCCAGGCACATGCTTTCTCCGAGCCAGATTTTGATGGTCTTCGAGCTTCTTTTGGTAGGGCAGCATCCATATCAAGTAAGTTGATTTTGAGCTGCCTAAGAATTTGAGCCCCTCTCCCTGAAAGTGGTCTCGTTGAAGAATAACGAATGACAGAATTTCCTGATTTTGTACAGATAAAATTGAAAGAAGAGTGTGCTCTTCTTCCTCTTATAAAAGTTGATGTTTCAAATGTTTGCCCCTCGCTGCAAAGATCAATTTCATTACAAATACTTGATAAATTTTTGGAAACATTAATCTGTTTCTTGTTTCTCATCAAAATTTCCTGCACCGATAGTTTGAGTTTGCGATCTGCACTTATGGACCTCTCAATTTCAGCAACTCCATGGTGCCAGGAAGGGCCTAACTTCAACGTTGGGTCGCTGAGATAAAGTGATGCGCATGTTATAAAAGAAGGGATGCCGTTTGAACCAAGAAGTCCTATTTCCTCGACGAGCTCCCTATTAGAGCTCTGCATAACAAACTTGGCATTTATCTCTTCAATGTTGTAAGGTGATACTAAGTCCTTTGGTAACCTACACAACCCAGAACCATTCTCATGAGCAGCTTTAATGAAGTTATTTACTAGTTTTGTTTTGTCAGAGCACACTCCCTCCTCTGTCCTCATCATTGATATCCCCTTCACCATACCATCACTGACCTTGCTCTTCTGAGTGACATGCACATCAGAATTGCATTTCCCATCATGATGCTCATTTAGCTCAGAGATAGTGATGAATGAACAATGGCACAAGTTGCAATGATGCCTAGATGGCCATAAAGCTTCTAGACATTCACACCTGAATGAGGTTTCTATGGAAGCAATTTGGCGAGCAGTGGTCCCAGGTTTGAAGGGGCCATATTTCTTCTCCAGTGCACTTAATGCTTTAGTTGGTACAGCATTGGAACCTGCACTCACTTCAATCCTAACGGGATTTGAAGATGGCAAGCATGAATCCTGAAAAGAATTTTCCTCTTTACTTGAATCCTTGCGTGGAGATATTAACCGCAGCATTATTGAATTCAACAACTCTCTCCCTGTTGGGTCATTATTCTCCAACCAACTAACAAGTTCCATGATCTCAGCATCCGATTGATATGAAAACCAAACAGAAGATGTTGGAATTCCCTCTGTGTCTCCATTTTCACACGAATCAAATATACTAGATGCATTGAACCTTGAGGAATCCTCTGCTTCAATTCGTGAAGACTTGAAAGTTAAATAGTTTGTCAACAATTTTGTATGCTCCTTCATGATCCTCCTCTGGGACAGCATCAAAGACCCATCAACAACCACCCATGGAGATGAACCAGGCCTCAAAAAGGCCCAATAAGATCGTCCAGCAGAGTCCCTCCCTAAGAAATCTTTCCTCAGTGATATCTTCTGAAGTTGTGATTCTAGAAGAGCAACTGAATCCTGCAGTAGGGAAATCTTATTCCTGACAGTACTTGCTTCAATACTGTAGGCTTGTGATTCACTCACATCAGGTTGAATGAAGCTGTGTTCACTAGGCATCAGCATTTCTGAGCTCATATGCTTAGCATGATCGGGCTTACTCATGTGAAATTCATTAATGCATGTTGATAGGAGACCTTGAGAAACACTTGCTGGCTGTAAAACCTTACTCAAACTTATCTGCATAGCATGTTCTCCGTCGGAATCATATTTCTCTTGTGGACAGGAAGGTGGCATCTGGGAATTTGAATTTTCAAGTAGAAAAGCATCCTTACCATAATGTTGATATCCATGACAATCAGTATCAGGAATCCATGAAAATTGGCCTTCTCTATTTGCACAATTTCTCTCTGAAGCAGAGTCTTGAAGAATCCAGTAAGGTTGCTTGCAAGATGCACTTTTCACTCGCTGCTGCACACCATCCTCAAAATATAGCTTAACATCGCAGGAAGACAAATGTATGCTATATCCAGCAAGTGGTCTATCTGACGGTCTATCATAGTTTAGAAAAGAGGTAGCTGTCCCCACTCTTTCAGATTTTCCAGGACCTTTATGCACGTTTGCATTCATTTTTGCTAATTTCTCAGCAAGTAATTCTTCTTTAAACTTCAGGTTCTTCCATTCAGTAGATAGCAATCGCAGTTTCTGCTGCAATTCAGCAGATACTGAGGCACACTGATCTAGGTGTTCACGAATATTTGGGGAGTTCAACAACTCATCACCCAAAATTTTGAGAAGATGTATCCTCTGCATTAAGTTGAATGAGTATAAATTAGCAACAAAAGGTGAGCTCTGCCACCAATAACTTCTAACATAAAAATAAGTATGCACATAATATATCTGTAAGAACCATTCCAGAAGTTAGTCCATATAAAAAACTAATTACGTAACTCTCTGTATATTAACCACAAATGGATTTCTGTCATTAAAGAGAGGTATCCATGTGTCATAATCCACAATCAGCAATAGTACCATCATTATTACACAGGGAAATGTTACTGAAAAGGAACAGTATACCCGTGATCAAAGAGTATGGAAAATCACTTACTGAAAAGGAACAGGATACCCGTGATCAAAGAGTATGGAAAATCACCATCATGCTTATACCGTGTAATTGCATTGATTTTGCTAGAAACTATTCTTAAATAGGGACATCAGAAAAACCTTAACAACATGCAACAAATATGAAAATATGGGGCTAAACTTATGAACGTTGTCAGAGTCATCAAAGCTGCACAAAGATTGATGAAGTAGATGATAACCACAAAAAGGGTCAACAATCAAACCTCCTCCACACTGCACTCCCAATAATCTTTCAACCCCATAGCTGTACCTAAATGGGCAAGAGCCTCAAAGAAATTTTGAGTGAACTCTCCTCTGCACCTCTTTTTCTGAGAATGGCCACTGAATTGAGGAACTTGTGTAACACCTTCAGTGAAGCAGTTACCAGTGATACATGAAGGACAATACCAATTTCCTTCAGGTATCCTTCTTAGAGGAGGATTTAAGCAATATGTATGATACCCTGAATCACATTTATCACACAACAAGACACTCTCGTCATCTTTGTCTACTCCACATACTTTACAAACACCTTCGTCCCAAGGAGCTTTTGGAATCTCAATTGAATGCTCAAGGATGTCTTCAATTTCTTTCTTAGCTTCAGAACTTAAGCTTTCAACAGTAGTATAGTCCTTAAATTTCTGGATAAGGGTAAGAACCTGTAAAGAGAATGAACTATTTTAATGATCAAATCGACGTATAGGATAAAAGAGCATAATTATGTTTTTCTATTGCGACTTTCAATTTTTGTTGTGTTTTTAGTTTTTGTTTTTCTTTCAAATAAAAACAAAATTATGTTTGATTATTAATATCAATGAAGTTATTTTTATTACCGATAATAATTAGTAATAATAATTAAATATTAGATAAAAATTTTAAAATAAATTAATTAAATTTATATATTTTGAAGATAATTTTAATTTAATTACATTTATTAATAATTATTTTATTTTATTACAAATATTAAATACATTATTAAATTAAATTATTCATAATTTTTATTAATAATTAATATATTAAATAATTAAATAACATATATTTAGTTAATAGTAAATCGAAATATTTAAAAAATAGAAACAAAAATCATTTTTTGTAGTATTCATAAATTTTCAAAACTGGAAATAATTAAATAACATATATTTAGTTAATAGTAAATCGAAATATTAAAAAATTAGAAACAACAAACAAAAATCACTCGAAAACTGGAAGAAACCAAAACTAAAAACAGAAATTAAAAACTCAAACAATCAGGTTATTGTACTAAATTTGAAAATAAAAACAGAAAACCAAAAATGTTTTTTTTTTTAAAGCCCTAAATTAATGTTTCAAAACAATTAAAACAATATCACAATCAATAGCAGCAAGATTTTAGTGTTGGCCATAGTTATGGAAACAGGTCTGAGATGCCTAGGTCATTAAGCTGTAGATTTATTGCGAAGTTAACATGAAAGTTGAATCAATCACGGACCATGTTCGCCTATCTTCATACTATACTTATTTAAGAAACCACGAAATCAAATTCCAACCAAAGACACAATCAAGCACATTTTCCAATTAAGGTAAAAATTAAGGCGAAAGGCCAAAATGTAAAGATAAAAATGGACAATCAACGACAAACACTATGCTGATCTAAATCAAAGTATGAAGTGTTATGCCCTTCAACTAGCCATCGACCTTTTAGGCAAGATGGAATAAACTCAAGTGGCCTAATATATGCAGTCAAATCATAAGATGCACCATACACTTCATTCGATGAACAGGATCATAAACTAGTCTCCTTTCTAACAAACAATGAATATAGACAAGGGAATTGAGAGGTCATGGCTCAATATGAAAAGAATTTCTTATTATGGGATCAAGAAAGATAGAACAAAGTTGTTGAAAAAATTTTACATGACAGACATGGAAAATGCTTGTCGCAGTGAGGATGCAGACTGACCTCTTTTTCATATAGTGCTTCAAAGTTCTTTGACAAGGTTTCAGCCAAACAGACCAAATCATCCTGATCAGCATATGCAGAACGAATATGATGCCAAAGCTGACAAACGATGGGTCATTATTTAGATAAGTTCCAAAACCACCAAAATTGCTAAGTTGTATTGCATTAAAACTTCATAATAAATTTCAAGTGCATAATTTCTCCTGCAAGACAAGGGGGAAAAAAGTAGTAAAAGGATCCAGTTTATAAGGCTTTACCTCCCTAACATCCTCTAGGAAAGCTTCATGTGAACCATTATAAGCCCCAAAAGTAAGCCTCAGATCAATAGTTCTGAAGTCCAAAGGATGAGATACAATTGTAGCAAATCCAAGAAAGCCCTCATCATCATTGTCAGAAGATTTAAGAAATGTTCTTGCCAGTAAGTTACAGAACACCTTTTCTTCATCTGCTGCTACAGCACATCGAAGCACTCTCTGGCATTGTTTCATGATCACATCTGATAAAGTGCCACTATGCTTATTTTTTCTCTTTCGAATAGGTTTCTGCTGCTGGTTTTCACCACACACATCTGCCAGTAATGATATAACAGCTTTCTGTAATCAATCAGTAAGAAAAACTTCAGTCCATCATCAACTACATGGTCACTATAATAAGAATATTCAAAAGAAAAGCTAATGACTTGACGAGTTTTGAAGATCGTGAAACCTTTGATCTGGAAGGCCATATATTCTTTATTGTAAGAGTGATACTTTGAGGTAGTTGTTGACGAAAAGGGAAGTTAGAAAAGAACATTAGTAAAAAAAGACAACAGAAGATTTTATCTTTAAAAAATAAATAGAAGCAAAAATTGTGATGGAGAAGCGTATTCTATTTTGATGCCTATGTAATGCTTATCGGATAATGGTGAATTAACTGTTGTGAATCTCAGTTGCTTGCAGAGACTACAACGTAATCCCTACATCACATTGTAGGCTAGTATGATTTTGTCATGCTTTCAATGCCCGTAAATATGTAGATAAAAGCAATAAAAAGTGAATCATTTGATTTTTTGGTGCCCCAACCCTCAAACTGACCAATGCAAAAAGAAGAAAAGGGAAGAGATAAGAGACAAACCCATTCTTAGAAAACAGAATGGCAGTTATCCATGGCTCACCTTTATATTAAACAAGCAGGATAGTGAAGGAAAGAAAATTGAAACGACTGTAGTTAGATGAAACTAAGGCATTGATAAGTAAGTTGTGCGGTACATTTTGTAGTAAAAGACCATCGAATGCCTTTTTACAAGCACTTTATTCTGCAACTCAATTTGTCAGTTACGGGTCTTATCATGTGCCTCTGAACACATTTAGATCCACTTAGACAAACATCTGGATTTCCCCTAACCCAGCCTTGGCTTCAACTATAGGTAATGTAGCATAAGGATTCTCTCACCTTATCAGAATTAATTTTTATTTAATTTATGGGTCCCAGGGAGGGGTTGGGACAGCATTATCTGATCAAAACTTGATACCATTTTGAACAATCAGATTAAAAGATATGAATTATTTTAGCCTGTGGTATTTTAGCCTGTGGTACACAAAGTATATGAGGAAGCAATCAAAAACTATAAACCTAATGTAATCCACGTACACAAACAATAAAATTTCAATAGCGACCAGTACTTCCCATATCATACCTTGGTAGGTCCTGAAGCATTTCCTTTGTAGACTTCCTTGCTAATCGAATGCTCTAAAATCTTCTTTGCCCAATCAGGTGGATTTCTTTCTAATGCCTCATAAACACACTTTCGGATCCTCGCTCCCACATTTGTAGGTAGCTTTCTTACAGGTTCCAGCACTTGTGCCCAATCAGGTATTTCCAGATCATTGGTGGTAACATTTTTATTACCACCCAACGCATCCAGTTCATTGGTATCCATACACAGATTGTCATTTATGCATTTTGATGATCCAAAGATTTGCTTTGTAGCCTCTGCAAGCAGCTGAGGATCAGAACAATTAATGCACCATTATCCAATAAGCATTACGTAGACATCAAAATAAAAAGGCAAACCAAGAAAAGCAAAAGAATGACGAATGGAGCCTCACTCTGTGAAGAAACCAACACTAAATTATGAATTCTTTTGCCAAAAAGGGGCTTTAAATATATATACAATGGCATATTCTGTGGCGTCCAAATTCAGAAATTATGACACAAATATACAAATGCATCAACCCTGGCAATTCAATTTGTTGACAGAGCTAGTTACTTTTCAACCATACAATTACTCTTTGGTAGTTGACTTAGATGCTCTTAGGACTTTACATTTGAGGGTTAAGCATGCATGCAAATGGTAATCATACCTTCAAGGGTCCAACACAGAAATTCCAAGACAAGTTCTAGCTTGGATGCTTATTGATGTACTTGCTGCTTGTATAAATCCGTAAGTCCTAAGCTTGTACTGTTTTCTATCTATAACCACGCATTAGTCCAATTATCGTGCATGTCTTAAATTAATCATGTCCCTATGAGCCCAGAAATTAATCCACCTACCCCATATTGTAAAGCATAAAAGAAAGGTGCTAGTCCACATGACCAACCCAAAGTATGCTACAGTTAGAGCAATTTGGGTTCAAAGTTGAATTTAATATCTTTACAATGATAGAAATAAAAATATACATACGATGGAATACTCATAGCACAGCAAACTTGAAACTAAACCAAATTTAAGAATAGCATTTTGCACTTATAAATTAAGTACAACATGAACAGCTTGACCCTAGCTCGATAACTTGTTGCCACTTTATCGCCAGCCAAATCAAGCAAAAGCTAGGGTTACCATCACGATTTAAATTTGGCTGTCGAGACATGAAAAAATCAATTGCAACAAGAATAAGTAGTTTGATATGTCTTTTCCTTATCAATGTTATGATTGAACTATAATGTTAGGGCAAAGTCAGGATTTGGCTATTTGGCATCAAACCCAATGGAATTAAGATGGTGAATTACATGAGAATCCATTGTATTTGGAATTGTATATATCATAAAACCTACAAGTTATATTTCAATACAATGTTAACTACACGGCAACTAGAATAAGCAAGCAAATCTGTACATTTTTATTTAAGCATAAGTTTTTCCACACAACTATCCATTACGATAATACAAAAAGTCATGAAAAGAAAGAGAGATCACAAAGTTTCACCATTCACCCAATGCCATGAAACTGCAAAATACTTAAAAGAGCACACCTCATCATCCTCAGACGGGTAATTCATTTTGTAGGTTAACTTGGAAATCTATGTTAAGACCAGGAAAATATTTAAGGCAGCAACCATGAATACCTATATCGGGATCAACATGCAACATTTATATTTTAGATATATGACGAAAGATTAAAAAAACAGAGAATTATTGTTACAAAAGCTAGGAAATGAAAGCCAATCTACCAGTGCATCTGCTTCCATTTCAGCAACTCCAAGAGGTGAACCACCTAGTGCCCAAGTATCACCATGTAAACAACGCAACACTTTACAGCCCTCACGGTTCAAAATTTCCACAGAATCAAGGTTACCCTCCATGGATGCAAGAGTTAATATGTATCTTCTAGCTAATTCTGGCCAAGTAAGTTCATTCATTGGAAGTAAATCAAGCATCATTTTCTTTGGAAAAATCAAGTCTGAATCCTTTTTCCTCCTCTTCCTTGACTTAGATTCCCCAGTTTCAAGAGAAGGATCTATAAGAGCTGACAGCTTGGATTGTAGCTCAGAAAGTAGTACTCTCAACAGTGAGCAGTGGGCTGTAGTCAAAATTTTACCAGCAGATAAGCTGTTCAATGATCCTTCTTCTTCTACCAATGCATGTTGACTTGTTGAAGGACAAGAACTTCTTAGAGGGGAGGAGCAACAGCAGATGAGTTCCTCTTCAAGCTCCTCGAATGACCACTGTTTTTCCAGCCCCAAAACTTCAGAAAAGCGGCAAAGTAACTCCCACGACTAAACATTTAAAAAAAGAAATAATCATCCCATCAAAGATCAAAAACAGTTCCGGAATATGATTACAAATTAAAGTCAATAGCTCATACCTGCAGAACATCACCAATCAAATATGTCGGAATCCTTGAGCTCAATGGCTTTCCAGGAGGAGAAGAAACCTTCCTAAATAGGTTGCCATCCACCTGATTAATTTGGTTTCTACATCCACTGAACATATTATCTCTTTCTTTACCACCTTGTGCATCACTTTTCCTCTTAACTACTAGAAACCCATCCTCAACAGTTTGCAATTTTGAATTCTGAGTTCTATTGTTCAGTAACGTATAATCTGAACAGTTAACAATACCTGGGAGATGTTCTATTAGTTCGTGGACAAATTCTACATCCAGTCCAAACCTATCCTGGTTCAACCACTCCATCAATGTTTCACAACTAGCAATATGCTGATTATTGCATTGGATATATTGAGGAATATTCACAGGCCCAGATCTGTGACAAAACTTGGCCAATGAAATAGTATATTCAGTTGCTTCACTGTTCTCAACTCCACACGGTGACTGCCACCAATATGCATCATGTGTGCAACAAAACTTGCATATACCATTTTGCAGGAACGACTGATGGCAAGCATTCACAAGATTTTCAGATACCTTTCTCCACACTGAAGATGATGATCTGCCTTCCACCGTGAATTCACCAATATCATCAACTAGGATTTTATTATTGGGAACTAGTTTCCCCAGATTTTGAGAAGCAGAGTTTTTATTTCTTTGACAACAATATGCAGACTGAAAGTTAGAGAATTCATTTGAATTAGTTCCAACATCAGAGAAAATATTAGACTCCAGAAGTGGAGGACTATTGTCTAAGAACATTGTGTGAACATTCATATCCTCTTCATCATCTGCAGCCAATGTGGCATCAAGTTTGCTGTCAACAATGGATGAATCCGGCCTGCATAATAGGGTTAACCCAATTGGAATAGACTGAGCAGAACATGGATATCGTTGGACCCTAAAAATTGGACCTGCATTTCCTCCATCTAAGACGTCACATACAAAAAGAGATCCAGTAATCTTATCATGCCAACAGGACTTGTAACCCACAGGCCAGACCTGGTTGGTGTTATGATAGAAGGGTCGTGGATCAATCTTCCCAAGTGAAAGAATGAAAAAATCTTCGAACTGGACTGGAAATCCATTCTGGAATTGCAAATAATATCTTAGTTTTTACAGCATGGTCATACATCAAATTCAAAATATACAAAGATAGTCTGGTGTTTCTAACAACGTGAGAAAATATAGGATAAAAGAAATGTTCACACTGCTCTCAGATTAATAAATGCATGCATGCTGACCTTCAATGGAGAGGAATCAGAGATACCAGTTTCCTTTGAGCTAACTGCCATGACTCGTGAATCACTTCTAGGCACAAAGGTATCAATATCACTGCTCTCTATTCCAAAAGATAAACTCCCAGCCAAACTGCTCTTCAGATTTTCTTCAAATTCTTGAAAGTCCTTGGTTTTTGAAAAGATTAAGGACTCCTTTCTTCTCTGAACATGCCACCTGTTCTGTATCAAAGCAAATCTATCACTCCTGTCCTGAGGTATAAAATTATGGCTATTCCACTCAAACTTATTTCCGTCAGGTGAACAGTAAACTGCAGTGGTTTCGTTTCCCCTCTGACAGTAAAAGAATTCCACACCCCAGCTATCTTCCAGTATGTCATGACTATCTAAAACTAATTCTTTCAATGAGAGCAAAACCTTTATAAAGTCTAATCATCTTCCCAAAAACTACAAATCATAACATGTCATGGGGGCACTAAATGATAAGCCAATGTTAGACTATCAAACACAGCATGGTTTCTACAAATCAGAAAAGATGAAAGAAGTAATTGACTCAGGACCACATTTTGAGCAGTGACATGATACATATTTAAACCCCATCCACCCACCTCGACAACACCCTAGGATACTTGAAAACCCTTAGAAGCATGAGATGATAGACTAATTGAATTTACTTAGCACAGCTACCAAAGAAAACAACTCAACTAGAAACTGAATTAACTGCCAGATCCAATTACTCTCACTCTCATTTTTATATAAGCATTAAAAATAAATGTGCATTAACTTCTCATTAAGGGTTTCTATGTAGATATGCGATTAAACTCTTCACAATAATTTTGTTCAATAAACAATGCTGGATGGTGAAGGCCCTAAAACAAAACAACAACCATAGCTGCTTCCAACTGAATATTTGCAATTTATATGCATACATGATTGTTCACATTAGTTACAAAGAACATCAAGAAAAAGTTTTTTATCTCATATAAACCTATCTTTTTGAACTGACAGGCCCTGATTTCATCAAGGCAAAATTTGGATACACTAAATATAGTTACATATGTACAATATGAAACGGGGTTGTAAAATTAATTCCTGCATAGATTCTCAATTAATTTACTCCCTAAATCCAAGTAATACGCAAACCCTCTAGCTCAAACAACCGAATTGCCCCATAAAAACTATGAAACATCGATCCAAATTGATCTATAAATTTGATCAATTAGTTGTTTTCAGCCAGTGATTTGTGCGGACAACCTGAAGCTGAGTTCAATTATAACTATTGCTTACTCCAAAAACCAGGGGCATAAACAAGAAAGTTTTGTGTTTCATTTTTCTGGCAAGTTTTAAGTGTAGTAATAATAAACAACTAACATGCATCTCAAAACTAAAATCCTCGAGCAAAATAACAACTTTTCGAGGAAAAAAAGAAAGAAAAAGAAGAATCATAACAACATAATATCAAAATTAAACAAGTTTAAAAGAGTACATTAGTGAGTTACTATAACTAAACCAATTTTTCAAATGAAATTAAAGATTATTTAACAAGAAAAACAAATAAAAAAGAAAAGAATAACCAACCCGTTATTATTCACCAATTCACTACCATCTTCTCCCTCTGCGTCGCTGGGCAACGCATTCATGTCCAAAAGCACACCTTTACCTTTACCGCCTCCCTCTCCGGAAACTCCCGAAGTTGCATCATCTCCGGCCACCGCAACCTCTCGAGGACAGCAAATAGGCGGCTCATTAAGATCGATGTCGAAAACCGTCGAACGGCCTCCCTCAGAACTGCCGTTGAGGTCCATCTAGCCTCCGTCAAACAACAGATTCCAGCGGCGAGTTGGAATTCCGACTGCGAAACCTCACGAGCATTATAGTATAATGACTTGTAGGCCCGAGTTCGAGAACCGCGGTATCGAAGTTCTCAAAACGACACAACCGCCGCGGACCACAGAATGAGCGAGAGAGGAAAAGGTTTAGAAGAGAAGTGAGAATAGTTTTGAAAGATTTGGATTGTGTTTGTGTAGAATCGAAGCTGAAAGGCAAAGGGGGTGGTGGGTCTCTCTCTCGGGACTCGCGAAAGAAGTCGAAGACGTTATGCGAAAAGACAGAAGTGGACACCCAGATATTGGATATACGGCGGCGTTTGGGTCGTGTTAGTAAGTAAACAGGTGGCCGCTACAACGACAAATGGTCAATGGCCATTGGGGGCTAAAACGGGTGTTTCTCAAATTGAGGGGCAATGTAAGCAAACAACAGAAGTGGGTGGGTTTGGTCTGTCTCTCTCCTCGTGACTGGTACCTGTCGTGAACCATGTTTCTCTGCCAAACGTTTAGATTTAGTACGTGACTTAACGTACAGGTACAGTCTCCCAAAACAACCTAAATTCTATAACACTATTGAGTTGTAAGCATAACCCTATTTTATTTTTGGCCAGGAGAAAAAGGAAAACTAAACTGAGACTGCGAGAATCTATTCCTATTCCAAGGCTTGAGCGCTGCATCATTAAAAGCGTGTAAGAAACGGTGGCACTTATACCGTCCGTAACAACAGGTGGCGCTTGGGAGAACATCGTTACTAGGTAGTGGCTCAAGGAATCTGTAACCGTCCCGGAAGATAAGATATTGCGTGTCTTTCACGGTTTAATCCAGTTTGTTTTTGACTGCCTTTTATCTTGGCCACCGACATGTAGTGAATGTTTTTGCAAGAGCAGACATGGCAATCAAGAATGGAACTGGACAAGTATTTAACATATCTATGTTGACTGACTAGTAACCCCAGAAGTAGACCCGGTGAGCGTCAATTATGAGAGTTGAGTTTATGTATTGCCAATCTGATTGTCAGTTGTCACATACAATACGTTATTATTGACCGCTGATTGAGATTCCCCCGTGCTCAGGTTAGAAATGATTGGGCTATATGGTTAAGAAGTCCAATACGTTATTATTGACCGTTGATTGAAATTCCCCTCTGCTCAGGTTAGGAATGATTGGGCTATATGCTTAAGAAGTCCAAGCCTATAACCAGAAGATTTTCCACAAAATTCGGAACATTTAATGCACACCACAGACAGCATATAATCAACCAACCCCGCAGAAGAAAGAGTTCCAAGAACCTGGGAGTGTAATCACAATTAATATATACTAGTACACAAAAGATTTACATTCCAAACCCAATCAGACATTTGGGTCTCTGCGGTGCTTACACTCAATGGTTGGTTGGTGCTAAGGGAATCTTCAACTCTTGAGCAGGTTGGTGGGATCTCAAATAACCCAAAACCAAGCTACAACCGATCCAAGTGCCAAACCAACAACTAGGAATAGTACAATGACAATCCCAGCAGTCTCTGCATGTTGTAGCTGGACAGATTTGGGAGCCAAGATCATCAAAACACTAGTCAGGTAACCATTAGTGAGGCCCAAAAGGCATGTTAGTATTGTCACTGGTATCTCCGTGCGGAAGAATTTTGGACCATGTATGCAACCTAAGAAAAGGGGGTAAAAGAGCAATCTCGCGACACACCCACCAATGGCAACTTTATCATTCTCAAGGAGGTAAACTGCAGTCAAAGACTTGCCAACAAGGTCAAATACATTGTAGCCAGTTATGAGAAGGATCGAATACCAATCCTTCAGAATTGCAGAGTGCACATCCTCTGTCACATACCCCGGAAATATCGATAATGTCACCAGATATATAAGGACGACTCCAATCCCATACCATTTGACAGTCCCCACAATTTCCCACAATGTTGATCTCCAGTGAGCACCCGTCAGGGAGCCTTTCTCGTCTTTTCCCTCATTAACAGCCACAGCTTTCAAATCCGTATAGTACCTAATGACTGGTAGTCTATGAGCCAGGTTGTAGAAAACAATGCATATAGCCATGACAACTATCCCAACAGCAAAATAAAGATTTGCACTTTTTCTCAGGCCATGTGCATCTTGCGTATATACAGCTTTGGTTAAGATCCTAAGAAATGAAACCAGGACACCTGCATTCAGGAACTTTAAAAGTTACAATCACATAAAAAATTTCTCCACCCTATCGATTAAACATGAATAAACTAACTTTATGTGATGCAACAGATGAAAAGCAAACCTTTCACACATCATGGACAACTGCTCAGCTCTACAAGCAGAACACAGAAGTCTCTTTAAAGAGGTTAACTAGGTTAATTTGACGACCATCCACTTATTCTGAAGCAAGCATCGGTTACACAATGGGATTACAGCCAGAGAATATCCTAAAGTAGTGGGAAATATCAAATACCCTAGAACTTAAGCTGTCTATCCAACTCGATAACACAAAAAGTTCCAAACATTAAGCCACATCCATTAAAGAAGACAATTCAAGTCGAAGCAAAGAGCTATCAAATTACCAGAACCAGCAGTGCCAGCAACAATAGCTTGCATATACCGCTTCGGCAACTCACCGGCAGCCCCAACAAGCCCACCTTGAACAAGCGCATCCGCCACACCCGAAAGAGCCACGGCCGTGACGGTCACATAAAACCCATCATACAACCCAACCCGGCCCTTTATATAGACCGCATCCATAATCGGAACCACAAGCAAAGACACAACGAACAACGCAAGACCAGCATTGATTCTAACATAAGCATTAGATCTGTGAGCGTAGAACACGATAACCACCAAACATAGGAGACCCACAAGCATGTACGAAACGGCGAAGATTCGGTCGACGGAAACCCCAGGATATATGTAGGAGAAGTAATCCACGGCTGTGATAAACGCGTTCCAGGGTAAAAGGAAGCCGAGGCCGAGAGTGAAGTAGATGATGTAGGCCAAGTGGAACGCGTCTTCTGGGATTTTCCGGAGAGGCTCAATGGTAGGGTCGTCAGTGGAGGCCGGGAGGAGGAGAGAGGATTCGGTGTCGGGTCCCCATTGATCGGAGCGTTGGTCGGTGACACCCATCGGAAAAGTTTAGGTATGGACTGGTTGGGGGTTGAATATTTAAGTAGCAACTACTTGAATATTTAATGTTTAATATGTAACGTTTTTGCCGTGAAAGATAATATTTAATGTTTAATATGACACGCGTGTTTTTAAAAACTAAATATATTTGAAGAATCCATCCTATAAAAGTAATATTTACTACTGCTAATTTATCAATCAAATCACCTAAATTTGTGACTAATGATTATCAATTCATACCAAGCAAATATTTAGGTCAGGTCATATTTGACAATCAGCTTATTACATTAGCTATTAGCTGATTCTATCAACTAGTAGTTGATAGCCGATTCTATCAACTGATTTGACCAGCTGATTACATTAGCTGTTTGTCATTTGATGTTTGGTAAAATTAGTTATTTAGTATTAGCTGTTTATGTATAAAACGACATATAAGAACATGATTAAATTTCAAAAATTAAATTAATTTCTAAAACATTCCTAATAAAATTAACTTGAAAAATAATTTTCAAATAATCAAAAACACTTTTTTAAATCTATTAGGAATTTAAAATTACTTAAATTCATTTAATTGGAATTAATTTTAAAAAAATCAAAAGCCTAATAAAACAATATGCCTATACCATTAATATACTATAGTTTGATTTGACAAATAAAGTTGGAAGTTTTGGAACCTTACATCTCTTGCTTCCCACGTTTCTTTTTCTGTGTATAACCTCTAAGACTTCTACTGCCTCTTGGGTTTATTGTCATTTTTGAAAACGCTGAACACAAAACGCTGCTACTCCGTATCTTGTTGAAAATCAGCTGATTGGGTTAATCAACTAACACATTCAGCTGAATCACCGATCATAATAAATAGCTTTTTAACATAGTCAAATAAGCTAAAATGGTCAATCAGCTAATTTTTAGTTGATAAGTCATTCACCAAACAAGGCCTTATCACTATCAATATATGGCAGGTCGGTTCTTTTTGTGAGGCTATTGCTGTTCATGGACTAGCGCAGGGAAGTTTTTTTTTTCCTTTTTTGGGTACATCAGATAAGACTCAAGAAGACTAGCCTAGGGATTAGAACTTAAGCGAGCAAGAAAGTTTACATACTGATTTCCTTCACAAAAAGAGTGGGAAAATTCAAAGTTAATGCCACAGTCAAGCAAATACCAGATATCGCGAACAATACGAGCATGAGGGTAAAAATCAATTGAGGCTTGACGATGAACAACAATCCTTAGGGCTTCCAAAGAATCGAACTCGATATCTAAATATTCACAATCAAGGCAAATTGTCAAATCAATGCTAGATCAGATAGCCCATAACTCGACAGCCATATTAGAGGTTACACCAATAGAGGAAGAAAACCTAGTAATCCAACTATCAGCATAGTCTCGAATTAAGCCTCCAATATCCGCATTACCCAGATTACCCCTAGAACTACCAACTATATTAAGTTTCCACCATTGATTTTGGGTAGGAGCCATGAGATCAACCTAAACCTTAAGGGAGAAAAATTAGTGACGAGAAGAAAAAGCTTCCTGGTAGTCAGCCAAAAGATGATGAACTTGAGCAATTTGACCGTGAACAGACGTCTCCTTATGCTCAATAACAGCTTTATTGCGAGTTTTCTAAATAATCCAAGCCACACAGATAAATAACCAAACTGTCTTCTCATGATTAACTTGCGAACAGTGTAAAGAAAGCCAAGAAATTAAGTCAAGGTCAAAAAAATTCTGGTCATCAAAAGACGATATGAAGTGCAACCAAAGGGGTTTGGAATGAGCACAATCTCGCAAAGCATGCAAAGTTGTCTCAATAATAGAACCACAACAATAACAAATTGGAGATTCATATAACCCACGGACATAGTGATTAGCATTAGTGAGAAGGTTATCTCAAGCTGCAAGCCATAAGAAAAACTTATGTTGTTGAGCCACTTTCAACTTCCAAATCCAATTACAACCAAACTCCCCGCCAATGGAAGGGGCAGAAGTGATGAAATCATATCCCGAACGAGCTGTATAAATGCCAGTCGGATTACGAGACCATATAAGCTTATCTTGAGCAGTATGAGCGATAGACAAACGAACAACAAGGATATTTGCGATAATATTCGAGGATACAACCCCATTAAGAATATTTAGATTCCAAGCCTTGACGGAGAGATGAGGTTACTCACCCTTAGATCATAAACATACTCAGGAACTTTAGGAATATACAAGGAAAGTCTACCCTCCATACACCAGAAGTCATCCCAAACAGAAACATTAGCCCCGTTTCTGACACACCACTTATACCTACTCTGGAGATAAGAATAACCTTTCATGATACCCTTCCAACAACCAGATGCAGACCTAGGGGGAATGTAAGAAGAGAGATCACCATCACCAAGATACTTGGCCTTATGGACCTGAGTCCAAAGCCTATCGCCACCACGAATAAGGTCCCAGCTTAGCTTGTTGATTAAAGCAGTATTATTATCTCTAGCTTGACGAATTGCTAAACCACCACATTTTTTTGGAGTGGTGACGGTATCCCAATCAAGCAAGTGAACCCCTCGTTGATTTTCCTTATGACCCTATAGGAAGCCTCTAGCCAGCTTGTCCACTTCATCACAAATAGATCTTGGAAGTCAGGTCAATTGTATAGCGTAAAGAGGGATAATTGAGACCGTGTTGTGGACCAAAGTAGTATGTCCTGCCATGTTTAAAAGCTTGGATTTCCAACCAGATAATTTGGATTGAATTTTATCAATAATACCCCTAAAATCTTACTTCCCCACATGACTAGTAGCAAGAGGCATGCCTAAATAAACGCCAAGGTTCTGAGACAAAGGTATATCGAGAGCAACTTTAATTCTATATCGGTTGCGTCTACTGACACAGGGTGAGACATAAGCCTTGGATTTAGAGTTATTAACAACCATACCCGATGCATGACCAAAATCACCCAAGGCAATTCTCATAGCCCGCGCTTGACTAAAAGATGCTTCAGCAATAAGAATAACATCATCGTCAAATAGTAAGTGAGAAATCATAAGGCTAGTGGTAGCAACAGGAATAGGCTTCCATTGACTAGTGGGTACCTTGTTTTTAATAACTAAAGATAATTTCTCCATGCATAGCACAAACACGTAGGGAGAAAGGTGATTACCTTGCCAAAGGCCCCTGTATGGTTTAAAAGGCTCTAATCTTTCTCCATTCCGAACAAGAAAGAGAGACGAACTTAAAACACAATTCATGATAAGCTCCATATATATCTCCGAAAAGCCAAAATCAATTAAAGTTTGTCGTAAGAAACGCCAATCTCCTCTATCATAAGCTTTATCCATATCTATCTTAACAACTATGCCACCAAAAGAACCTCACTAAAAGAAAGAATGGAGCAATTCCTGGACAATAACAATATTATCAACTGCCTTCTTACTTGGGATGAAGCTTGCCCGAACCGGATTGATAATATCATTAAGGATAGGACAAATTTTGTTAACAATCACCTTTGTAAGGATTTTATAAATGACATTACGAAGGCTAATAAGTTTGAACTGGTGGACTACAGTGGGATTTTCTTCCTTAGGGATAAGAACAATCAGAGTATCAACAATTTTAGTAGGGATGGAACCAGTGTGAAAAGCCTGTCTCACCATATTAACCACCAACGACGAGATATCCTGCTAAAAGGATTAATAAAAGATTGAATGAAGACCATCAGGCCCAGGACGCTTATAAGGTTTCATACTCTTAACAGCAGCATGGACCTCTTCATTAGATATAGGCAGCACTAGCATGTCCTGATAAGACTGAGAAATGGTAGAATTAGGAGATATGTTCTTATTTAAATCGACCTCCTCTATAGAGCAAAAAAAGATCATTAAAGAACGAAAGGACTTCCCCCTTTATGGTTGTTGGATTAGAAGACCACTCCCCAGTTCGAAGATGAAGTCTTTCAATGCGATTACGCTTCCTACATGTGAGAGTCGTGGCATGAACAAACTTTGTAGCTCGGTCCCAACTTCAAGCCATTGAACTTGTGATTTTTGGAACCAAAGCATTTCTTCCTTATTCAAAATTGTTCGATATTTCATGTGCAAGGTTTGTATCCAAATCAATGAGAAGTTGAGAGTGATGTCTACTGAGATAATCTTGAATGCCCTTCAGCCTGGCTAGTAACAGATGTTTCCTATGAAAAATGTTTCCAAAGACGTTGGAATTAAATTTCTTGGAAGCAGTAACAACCGAATCAATAGCGTCAACCACAGAGTCCTGAAACGGACTTCAAGCATCCCTAATAACTTGAGGATAGTCAGCATACGAGAGCTAAGCCGCTTAAAAATGAAACAGTCTTATACTCAGGTCAGGAACAAGGTTATACAACTTAACAAGAATTGGGTTATCATATAAGACTATCCTGGGGAGATGAATAACTGAAGCTTCAGGAAATAGAATCCTCCAAGCATCATTAGAAAAGGCCTGATCAAGCCTTACGTGAGTAGTAAAAACTCCATGACACTTCCTGGCATAAGTAAAAGGCTAGCCCTTGAACCCAAGATCAAGAAGAGCACAAAAGTCCACTCGAGCTTGGAATCGAGCCACTTTATGGTACTAAAACACACCAGCCCTCTTCTCACTTGGCTGCAGATAGTCATTGAAGTCTCTAAGAACTAGCCAAGGAAGAGAGATTGAAGTGCCAACTTCAAGTAGGTGCTTCCAAAGATCATCTTTGATACTTTCAACAGGACTAGCGTAGACCACATAACATACCCAATGCCCACCACTAGGCAAATCAACTAGCAAAGTGAGGCACTAGTGGTGCACATAGAGAATAGAGACCTTAATGATGGTAGAATTCTATAGAGCCCAAATGCCACCCGCAAAGCCAATTGTATCAACTCTAAAAACAGAATCAAACCCCAAAGCTTTAGACGCAACATCTGCTCGCTGCTCAGAAACATGAGTTTCTAAAACAAAGAAAAGAATTGGTTTATACAACATCCTTTGATGCAACTGAAAACTCTTTCTTTCCTACTCCACGACAATTCCAATTGATAATGTTATAATCTAACATTAATTAAAATAATAAAAAAAGAAATAGTTGGAAAGTATCATAGTCGACGCACGACCTATCCTTGCATGCTATTTACATCTCCTTAAATAGAAAACCCTGCAATAGTTGCTTCCATGATCGTCTCAGGAATAATCTCTTCCTCCTGCGAAGCTGACACCTCCATGGTCACATGATTATTGTTCCTAAGAAAAGTAAGTGGTGTTGGCAACACTACCCCTTGTGGGGGCATCCTAGGACCTATATCAGGGGGATCGCTAGTATGCTCACCCATAGGAACAACATCCATATTGATCGGATTAGGAGGATTAAACTTGATCTTACCAATAAAAGTTTTCTGCATGACCTGGGCCACTTCCTTAATTGGGGCGTGGTCCATATGTGTGGTTAGACTAGGCTTAGAAGTGATATCCTTACCCACTACAGAGGGACCAACAAAACTATCTCGAGCCTCCCCAATAACGATAACAGCAGATGTTTTGGGCTTTGATGGGCCTTGAGGCCTAGTCATAATTTGCTTCCCCTTATTTTTGCTCAGTGAACTATCTTTCTTTTTATTACACGTCTCTAGATTAGGACCTATAGCGAAATCCTCCATCTCCAAACCATGGAAATCTTCCTTACCAGATAAAGCAGCAAACTAATTAGAATTTGAGTTATGATTGCTCTCCTTGATACCTCCCGAATTTTTAGGTAGAGAAGGCGGCACTTTTTATGCTCAACAATCATCCATTTCCCAAATTTTGGAGATACCGTTTCTTTCGCTTCCGAAGATCAGCTAGCATCACCAACAGTTTGAGCAAGCTACACGTCACCAATAAAATCGCCATCATCTCCATTGTGAGTTGGAGGGGAGGAGGGGGAGGAGCCAGAAAAGGACAATTTGAGACACCATGACCATAAATACCATACGAGAAGCAAATTGAAGATAGGCCTTTGTACACTACATTATAGCAATCTACCTCAAGCCAAGTTTTTCCTATAACTGACCTAGCAAGATCGACTTCCACACAAACCCTGGCAAATTGACCTCTAGTTGCTAATGTTGTATTTAGGTCAATCTTAAAAGGCCTCCCAATCCCAAAAGCCAAGGCTTGCAAAACATCCTCATCATAATACATTACAGGTAATTCAAGAAACCTAACCTAAGCAAGGGTTTTATCAATAGTGGTTGTGGAAGGCTGAAAATCAGGAGACCGTTGACGAACAGTTAAATAGGCACCCTGGATTACCCATAGTCCACCATTAATAACTGTGTTCAGATCTTCATCGTTTGCAAACTTGATTAAAAAATAGTCCATCCCCGAATCCAAAATATCCAATTCTCCCTTTGGCATCCACAGTTGATGAACTCTAGCATACAACACCTATAACCCACGTTCTTACTAAGAACTTTTACAATAATTGAATCCTTCCAAGGGTACATAAGATTATCCTTTAATCTTTGATCCAATGTAAACTCTAGGCATAGAACATTGTCATTTCTAAATTGCACCTGCATAGATTTAGCAGCAAAAAGATCAATAGGGGCCCTCTTGGGCTGATCCTTCATCTTTGCAAGCTTACCAAGCAGTTTGTCTTGGAAAGACGATACAATTATGATTATATCAAAGCAAGGTTGGTGCAATCTTACCAAGAGTAGTAGTACCAAGGTTATTAGCGGTTTGTCTAGGGCCTGGGACCGCTTGGAGTTTCTAGAGTTCTCGTCGTTCACAAGATCGTTCATATTGTTCGGACTCTAAAACTTAATCCAAAAGATCGAAGCGAGCACAGTCGAGGAGATGAGGAGATACTTGAAGGAAATCAACGCCAAGCGCTGCAAGTAGTAGCGATAGAGTGGTTCTAACTAGTTACCAGCTCCTTAAACTTGTTTGATTTAAAGATACCCCAAAAGAGTCAATCGTTAAGCTTTTTGGGAAGTTATACTTTATACAATAAACAATGCCTAACAACAAAATACAAATTCAGTGGAGTAGCTAATATTAGAGATTAAAGCAATTAGTAATGACCAAAAAAATAAAGATTCGGTTTAAATAAATTTGAGTATTTAGTTTGGACCTTAAACCAATTCAAGATTCGATTTGACAATTCTTTTTCAATTGAACTAATTATAAAAGTTAACGAGTCAAAAATGTTTATGTTAATATATTTGATTATAGTTTTACTTTCATTTTTAAAATTTTTTTGTATATTAATAAGTTATGAAAATTGCAAAAATATTTGATGTAATTTAAACTAGGAAAATATAATTTCAATTTTAAAAATCAAAATTTATGAATTTGGTTTGAATAAGATGAACTTGGATGGTTTAAATTTTACCTTTCACAAAAAATCATTTTATTAAAATTAAAATTTAAAAATATTTAACCAACAATTAAAACAATACTCTGTAGAAATTTCGTTAAGATGCGGAATTTGAAAATGTTCAGACATAAGTATGTTACATGAACAATTATATTACTTGTTCTACCCATTTTGACACTTCCATTTTACGTGTTCATATAATATATCTACTATTATATGCTAGATTTATACTATCATCATCATAATCATCATCATCACCCAGTCTGAAATTTCGCAATGAAGCGAGATCTGAAGAGGTCTGATAGTACGCAGCCTTACCCCTACATAGAAGAGAGGCTGCTTCCAGTAGACCTACATGCAAATAAGACAATATAAGAGTGATACAAGTTACAAAGAAAAGGTAAAACTAGCACAGAAAATTTCTATGTAAATAAAATTACAATAAATATATAAATAAATGAAAATAAAAGTAATAGGGAATACCTAATGGAGTCCAAATCTGCGAGTACCTAATAGGCTACAAAGTCCGTCCTTTCTTGTCTCTAAATAAGTTAGGAGACCTTCCTCAGAGACCCTGAAGATATGACATCCTACTGTCCCCCCACACCTGTCCCGTGAAGCCAAGTTTAATGCCCGTAAGCCTTGTCTAATACTTACCTTTATAAAAGGGAGAGAGGACATTGGGTATAACTTCCTACATGCTAATCTGTGCATCGTGAATTATCGTCTCCTAATAACCGCTATACTGTTTTGGCTAAATTTAAAGTTTAATCCTTTACCCTTATCCAATCACGCCAAACTTTTCTATTACTAGCCACTACCTCATTAAGGACCAACTTTGACATATCCTCCTTGATCACTTCCCGCCAGTTCTTGTAAGGCCTCCCTCTTCTCGTCTTGTATTCACTAAGTGTTATTCCCTCATAGCTTCGTACCGAAGTATCAAAGGGCCTCCTGTACACATACCCAAACCACCTAAGTTTACTCTCTCTTAACTTGTCGGCAAAGCTAGCTACCTGTAGTCTATCTCTCACCACCCAGTTCTGGAACTTATCTCTCTTAGTAATGTCACACATCCACCGAAGCATACACATTTATGCTACCAATAACTGTCTTATATGCCTACGCTTGGTAGGCCAACACTCGGCCCCATATAACATAGTTGGATGGATCACCGTTTTATAAAACTTCCCCTTGATCACCATTTTATAAAACTTCCCCTTGAGTTTTAAAAGAATCTTTCT
>JAOQMP010000004.1:25928583-25943537 GCA_027563575.1 Erythroxylum pedicellare
TTGATGCGAACTTGTCAACCTTTCTTCCTTGTCGATGCTTCTGCTTTCTTCTTCAAAGACCAAAGCAGCAACAACATCAAATGCCGAAGTATCAGTAAAGATATTATTGGTTGAATTAATGATGAGTTGGTCATATGAATCTGGAAGACTTTGAAGTAGAATCTTCGCATGTTCAGTTGGATTTACATTATCTCCCAACTTTGAAAGTTGAGAGCATAGAAAGGTCAGAGTATTGATATGCTCTATTATTGAAGTAGATTCAGATATTCGGAGTGTGTAGAGTCTCCTCTTTAAAAACATTTTGTTGTGAAGAGACTTAGCTTCGTATAACTTTGTGAGGTGAAATATTTTCTTTTCCTTTACACCTTGCAAAATATCATCCGATAAACAAAGATGCAAATCTGACATGGCCAAGGCATCTATTTGTTTCCATTTGACGTCATCTGTGAAATTAGTTGGCCTAGCACTGACGGCCTCCAAACAGTTATCTTTTACTAATACTGCCTTCATCTTCAAGTTCTATAATGAGAACTTTGTCCCGTCAAACTTTGTAATATCGAATTTGGTCGACATTACTTCTATCACAAGAATTGACTCCCACTCTCTCGCGTGAAAAAAGGAAACCACTTCAAATTACATCAACTTAATATATAATAAGATTGTAGTACACCAAGAAAGTTCTTAAGAAAGGCTGGAGGGGTCACAAATGGTCCCACTTAAAACTCAATCTCCTTAGACAAAGCTTTTCTTAAACACACACTCAATTGCCTCAAACACTAGCAAAAATGCCCAAAAAAATGACAACAAGAACGCGAGAACGAAAAATCATACTTAACTCTCAAGAACACCAAAGAAAAACTCATTTTTGATGTGAAAGATCAGACTATGCTGCAACCACAGAGCATACTTGAGCAACACTTAGGCTTTGATTCCACCGATAGGAGGTGGACTCCACCTGGATAGAGCAAACATATTAATAAAAGAAATTGAGATAAAAAAGGGACACACAAAATTTAACGTAAAAAACCTCTTAAAGAATATGGGGAAAAGCCACGACCAAAAAATAGAAAACTTTTTACTATAGAAAATAAAGATTACAAAAGGAAGATCTTACAATCCATACCAAGAATTAATACACAAGTTTATGGAAAAGAAATTTTGAGATATATAAAACCTTAAGCATATGCCTCTATATATAGCCTTAATGGAGGCTTCTAATCTCATCCACTTATGAGGTAGAATAGAAAACCAACAATTTGTTTATAGAGCAATATATGTCCATTTATTTATAAAGGTCCTTAGAGTAAGGAGTAATGACAATATAGCAAAGTCTTTAATTTTGTAATTTCTAAAGTACTAAAAAAAGATCAATTTAAGATTTGATTTTTAAAAATGCAATCTTATATTTATTATAAATTTCTTACTAAAATCATCTGTTTCCATGAATCAGAGGTTCTTTCCATCGGATTTTGGAGTGGAAGAGGACAGAGTTAGTCCCTTGCCACCTTTTGAAGCGTTCCTTGAGACGAAAAGAAAGATCAGAAGAGCCATAAAAGCAGCTGGAATTCCTTATACTTTTGTTTCTGCTAACTGCTATGGCGCATACTTCGTCAATTTCTTACTTCATCCACACGACCAACTTGATCATGTTACTGTCTACGGGACCGGGGAAGCTAAGAGTAATCACAAACGTCCATATCTAGTAACTATTTCCTGAAATTCTCTGTTCATTTTACGTGCATGGGGTCCTCATATATGTACTATGTTTTCAGCGGTGTTAAATTATGAAGAAGACATTGCCATGTACACCATCAAATTGGCTGATGACGCCAGAGCGCAGAACAAAATAGTTATCTACCGGATGGAGAAGAACATTATATCTCAGCTTGAACTGATCTCTCTTTGGGAGAAGAAAACTGGTCGAACTTTCAAAAGGGTTCATGTCCCAGAAGACGATATTGTCAATCTCTCTAAGTGTAAGGCTTGCAGAAAATAATGCAACAACTTATCCTTATAATTAATCAAACCTATAAAATTCATGTCAATTGTTTTGTGCAGCTCTGCCACATCCAGACAACATACCGGTGTCCATCATTCACAGCTTGTTCATAAAAGGTGACACGATGAACTTTGAACTAGGAAATCATGAAGTGGAGGTTTCAGAACTATATCCAGACTATAAATACGCATCAATCGATCAACTTCTTGATGTTTTTCTTGTCAATCCTCCACTACCGGCCATTGCTGCTTTTGAATGACTATCAACTTTTGTTTCTTTAACTGTGTTGCAATCCAGAATTGCATTTAATAGGTTTGAACAATCAATGGGAAATGGTAGTTGAAAAATTGAAGGGATTAATTATTTCGCAAACTTTCCAAATTAATCTTCACACAAGTAGAGTAAAATCTGACAAATGTAAAATAACAAAGACACCGAAGTTTGATAACGCAGTTCAGCACACTTTGCCTACGTTTGCAGGACCCTCACCCCGATTAATCACTTTCACTATAGTTCAACAAAAATTACACAGGATTAATCTAACACCGTATCACTCAACCTATGTAACTATCCCACAATCTAACTACCCGTGAAAGATTTTCACACCCTGTAACACAACCAACTCGTGTCAACCTCGTCAGAGGATTTGTCTAACTATTTTCATTCAAGAAACAATAACAAATAAGTCAAAGAACGACAACTTCCCAGATCTGAAATTATTCAGCAATAGAACCAAGTTGTTGCATCAAAAGTTACGTATCCATCAACAATAATTCTCCTATGTGGCGCAACCAAAAACCTTCCTCAAAGACCCAGGGAAATCAGCAACTCCAGTTGATATACATGAACTGCTTATTCAATATTAGCCGTGGAACAAAGTGACAACCAATCAAGACAGCTGTTTTTCAAAACCAGAGCACCCAAACCTGCGTAAACCACTAGACCGCTTCACACACAGGAGATATTCACATATCTTAATAGATTTCAAA
This sequence comes from Erythroxylum pedicellare, assembly GCA_027563575.1. Lineage (NCBI taxonomy): Eukaryota > Viridiplantae > Streptophyta > Magnoliopsida > Malpighiales > Erythroxylaceae > Erythroxylum > Erythroxylum pedicellare. The sequence continues at coordinate 25,931,572 of JAOQMP010000004.1, forward strand.
AAATCCCCTTAATATAGGAGGCATAATTGAAATTGACTTCTTCAGAGATAAGGCTATATATAGCAATACACACCCTTTTTAATTACCACCGTAAATGCAATCTCCTATTCTAATTTTCATATATGTCCAATTTAAAATGTCAAAACCAAATAGGATACATATAAAATATATTCTAACAATTTCCCTTTTTTTGACATTTTTGTCTCAACTCTAAAACAACGTACAAGTAGGCAGTAATAGGACATTTAGAGACATATAGAATATTGATGCTTCCTCTCAATGCAATATTTAAGTACATATGCCAAAGGCACAATCCAAGTCCAAACAATATAAGCCAAATCCGAGCAAACCAGATAGGTCTCCCCCTTTGAGACAAGAGATGACAAAAAAACAATTAGGAGGCTCCCGAAGAGCGGAGAACTTGGTGCTTTAATTGACGAATGGCTTCAGTAGTAGCTTGAAGAACACCTTCAAGTCGCTCAAGCTCAGAGAACAAGGCAGCATTAGGATTGGCTGTGGACGTGCCCGAGACATCCGAAGGACCCAAGGCAACATACGGCAAGTCCACCATCCGTGGTTACCGAAAAATTCGTGGAAAGATATTCATCAAGGGAACAGTCTCCAAAATACTCGATTCAGGCTTGGGGACCTCATGGGAATACAGAAATTGGGAAATTAAACATGGAAAGTATAAGAGAGAGTGGGGATTACTCTCAATAGTCAGCACTGAGTCGATAATGTGACACCCAAGATTAAAACGAACTCCCGTTCCGATAGCATAGAGAAGCTTGGCTTGGGCCAGATAAATTGTCACCACATGAGCACTTGGCATCCAATTAGTGGCAGTCAACTTGAACAGAACAAAGTATTTCTAAGTCAGCATGGAAGATCGGAGAGCAGAAGTTGATGGCCAAGCAGTAAGTTTGTCGCCAGTTAAGACTGTGGCAATTTGATCAGTTGAGAAGTCCCACTCATCATCATATAACGAATCAGCAACCACATTGTCAAAGTTCAAAAATACATTCAGCCGAGTAGCATCAAAATTAATGACCGTCCCCCTCACATAAACAACACCAAAAGAGACAGCATTCACATTCAGAATATCACTTGTCAAATTGGAATAAAACTCTTTTACCAGGACGGAGTCATAATGTTGATGAAGCAAGGAGGCATGAAGCAGGGAACCTTCGGTAAGTAAAGTATGCAGACCATGACTTCAAAATTCATCCAAATTGATAGGTAGATCCATCACGACCCCAATATCAGACAAGATATTCCATTTCTGCTCAGCAGCTGAAGTAAAGAACTTTAAAGAAATCGCTTTGTCCACTGGCAGTCTGGCTGAAGGATGGAATCTAGGTGATCAGACAGATTTGGTACATTTCATCTTAAAGCGCCTTCTTAGAGCAGGAGGAGGTACCGACTGTGGGACTGACTGAGTCGAAGGAGGTACGTCAGATTCTAACGAGGAGTCGTCTACTAAGGACTCAATCACTCTAACAACATCATCAGGAGGATCATTTTGATCCTGAACATCAGGGATATCAATCAGCACTGCCGAAGAGAATCCAGCTCGTGTAAAGCTTCTTCCAGAGCCTGGAAGGGACTGCAAGCGACTAGATCGTCACGTAGGAGCTGCTGATTTGTGCAAGCGACTAGATCGTCACGTAGGAGCTGCTGATTTGTGCTCTGAAACTGGATATATAAGCTTTTCTTTGTTTCTACCCATACTGCAATGTTGATTAATAAGACACCAGCAAGACAGAAATTATAATGCCCAGATACCAACCCAATCAGTACAAATCCCAGCAGGAAGTACGACTTAAGTGAAAGATCTCACCATAAATATACATCCCAAAATCAATTAAAATCACAGTCAATGAACTTGGAGACGTCAGAATCACGTCAACTCAGATTCAACACAAAGGTTATCGAAACAGTAGTAACCCACACGGTTAATAAGATAATTCACCAGAAATCACAAACTCGAGCACAACACAGGAAAACTAACCACGGCTTCAACTTCAAGAACAACCCAACCAGTTGATAAAGGGAGAAGAAAATCCAGTACCATATGAAAGGCACCACTGAGGAGCAAGGATGAAAAGGAAAGTGGTAGAGGAGTTGCACCACCAAAGGAACGAGATGCCCACACCGTGGAGACTAGGAGGTTGAAACTTGCTTTGCGTGTTGGAGAGATGCGGTGACAGTAGATGGAAGAGGAAGAGAACAAATTAGGGATTTAAATCCCTTACTAAAGAAACGCTGCATTTTTTGTTTTTTAATATATAAATAACAAAAAAAACAAAAATTAATAAGAAGAGACACAAAGTCCCAAGGCTCCTCTAAGTTGTTCGAACCTTACTGCATCAAGAGGTTTTGTGAAATTGTCCGCCAACTGCTTTTCGGTAGATACATGATATAGAATGACTGTCTTGCTCTCTACGAGCTCTCAAGTAAAGTGATGTCGAAGATCAATATGCTTTGCCTAGGAGTGCTGAACAGGATTCTTCGAAATATCGATCGCACTTTTATTGTCACATAAAATTGTTAACTCTTTCTGATCAATCCCATAATCTTCTAACATTTGCTTCATCCAAAGCAGTTGTGAACAGCAACTACCTGCGGCTATGTATTCAGCCTCAGCAGTCGAAAGTGAGATGGAATTCTGCTTCTTGCTATACCAAGAGATCAAGTTGTTTCCCAAAAAGAAACAGCCCCTAAAGTACTTTTGCTATCATCTAAGTTTCCAGCCCAATCCGCATCACTGTATCTAGCTAGATAAGATGTTGAGTCCGATGTATACCAAATCCTAAAATCTGATGTTCCACTTACATATCTGAAAATCTTCTTGACGGCTGTCATATGTGCTTCTTTTGGATTTGATTGATACTGAGCACATACACCAACACTATAGCAGATATCTGAGCTGCTAGCAGTCAAGTACAATAAGTTATCAATCATGCTTGGATATAAACTTTCATCAACACTTTTCCCATTCTCATCTTTGTTTAATTTCATTGAGCTACTCATGGGTGTCCTTGTAAGTCTTGCTTTCTCAAGACCAAACTTCTTTATTATGTTGCTAACATATTTTGTTTGCGATATGAAGAATTCATCCTTCACTTGTTTCACTTGCAAACCTAAAAAGAAGCTTAACTCACCCACTATACTCATTTCAAATTCAAACATCATTAGCTTGACAAATTCTTTAACCATTTTTGGACGTGTAGCGCCAAACACGATATCATCCACATAAATCTGAGCTATCATAAAATCCGATTTACACTTTTTAATAAACAAGGTTTTGTCAACATTACCTCGTTTATACCCCTGCTTGATAAGATACTGAGTGAGTCTTTCATACCACACCCTCGGTGCTTATTTTAGGCCATAAAGTGCTTTCTTCAGTTTATAGACATAATCGGCATGAGCTGAATCAATAAAACCTTTCGGTTGCTCCACAAAGACTTCTTCTTGTATAAATCCATTAAAAAAGGTGCTATTTACATCCATCTGGTAAAGTTTAAAGCCTTTAACACAAGCTATGGCCAATAGTAGTCTAATCAATTCAAGTCGTGCCGTAGGTGCAAATGTTTCATCAAAATCTATTCCTTCCACCTGAGAATATCCCTGAGCTACTAACCTTGCTTTATTCTTGATAACATTACCCTTTTCATCTGTTTTATTCCGAAACACCCATTTTGTACCAATTACATTTGTAGTTGGTTGTCTTGGCACTAGTTCCCACACATCATTTAGTACAAATTGAATTAACTCTTCTTGTATACCTGCTGTCCAGTATTCATCTTGTAGTGCTTCTTTGACATTTCTTGGTTCAAGTGAGGAAGTATAGCACAAGTATCCTGTAAGTTCTCTATAATTGACCCTTTTTCTTTCTCTTTTTCTTCTTCTTTCACTCATATTCCCAATAACATTTTCTTCTGGATGGTTTCTTCAGATTTGAGATGAAGATCCTCGGTTCAAATTATCTTCTAGCGAATTTGATTGCATCATCATCTGAAGTAACTGAAAACTCTCCAGTTTCTGTAGTTACTTTTTTAACAGTAACTAACTGTAAATCACTTTCTGCAACTGCTCCATCTGCAGTAACTGGCTATAATTCACTTTTTGCGGTTACTTCATCTACAGTAACTAACTGTAAATCTGGGAATTTTCCATCTTCAGTCACATGATCACTCATCAAAGATGCATCATCTATTAGAACATTGATGGAGGGAAGCAGCGTCGCTGAGGAATGCAATATCTCTCCTCCTAAAAAAAAAGCTTTGCCTTCTCTCTACTTTCACTTTCCCTCTGATTTGGTTTTTATCCTCATGCCCCTCCCTACCTTCATCCTCACCCTTTCTATCAGGCCTTAGCTTTCTGGTTATTTGGTCTTTTCCTCCTTGCCCTTCAGCCCTTGTGGGCACCCATCGCCATGGGTGACCCGACACCCTTTCCTGATCCTTTTCCCCCCTTCCTCCTCCTTCTAGTTCGAAGCCCGACCTTTAGGCTGTGACAAATGTTACTGTTGCTGGCTCCCTGCAAACGGCATCACTGGGTGCTCCCAAATCCGTGCCCCTAGTGATCGGAGCTCTTTTTAGGACAACGCCTTGGCCTCTGCTACAGCCTCGGGACAGCTGACCTCGGGTGAGAGCTCTTAGCGTGACAAAGTAGCAGGCCCTCATCATCGAGGTATGCTTAACCATTACCCTCATGTACTTCAAGATGGTGTTATTGCCCCTCCGGTTCAGTTGTTAAGAGCTGGAGCTAAAGCTTGGTCTAATTCTTTAATTGGCTTTTTTTTGGAGCAAACGTCTAGCTTTCCCTGCTGTCAATGCTTGGGCCAAGGCAAGGTGGAGTAAGCAAGGCTTTGAAAAAGCCATGCTCATAGATGATGGGTTGTTTCTGTTCAAGTTCTCATTGCAAGCCAATGTTACTGAAATTCTTGAACTTGGGTCATGGAATATAGGTGATCAGCCTCTGTTTTTGCAACAATGGAGACCTGGTGTGGGTTTGGACAGAAGTTCTATTGCTGTTATTCCGATTTAGGTTCAATTTCATGGCCTTCCTTTGGAGTATTGGACGTTGGAGAGACTTAGCCACCTTGCTAGTGGAATTGGGAAACTGATTTGCTTGGACTCTCAAATAGCTGCTATGGACAGAATTGGATATGCTAAAATCTGTATTGAAGTGGCAAAGGATGCAGTGCTCCTAGACACGGTGGCCATCTGGCGACTTGATGAAGCAAGTGAATTGATCAATGCTAGTATTTCTATCACTTATCCTTGGAAACCGAATACTGTCAGTAAGTAGTGGGTAAGGACGGGGTGTCAATTTTTGTCAGGCTGGTCGGAGGATCTGACCATTCAGCCCACCGAACAACATAGACAGATGGCATTTGGACAGATTCAGCAATGTGTGCTTGTAGATGGGTTAAATGAGACTCTGGGTGAGGTAGGTTCTAGTCGACCACCAAGTCCAATAGCTTGTGATTCACCTGAAAATAGTCCCTCTTAGGCTTGTGTTGGGCAAATGGCTATAGTAGCAGAGGACCACTTGGAAGGGGCTGATCAGAGCACCGTAGGCACAACACGACAGGAGGTGATAGGAGAGTTGGCTTTCTCTTCAGGGCTAAACAATTTGTCTACCGCTAAGGAGGTAGCCTCCCCAAAAGGAGGGGACGCTACTTCAGCTACTGGCCGTGAGGACGGGGAAATAACATAGAGGGGTGGGGACACTACTTCTGCTGTTGACCCAAAAGAGGGTGAGATTCCTCAAGACTCACTCAAGATGAACAAGAGTACGGTGACTAGAAAGACAGCCAAAAAGAAAAAGCATAAAGGGGTTATATCCCCTGAATGCCTTTTTTAATGATGTCCATACTAGTGTGGAATACGAGGGGGCTGAATGATCTCCTCAAAAAGATGATGGTGAAACAGTTTGTTGCTTCTTCAAACCCTGTTTTGGTAGGATTGCTGGAAACTAAAATAAAAGCTACAGCAGATCAGAAGGGTTTGTCTTTTTTGGGACCTCAATGGAAACTGTTTTCCAATCATGCTCATCATTACAATGGGCTTATTTTGTGCTGGTACAATTTGAAGAAAGTCGAAGTTCATGTCCTCAAGCTGAGTGCTCAATTTATGCATCTTTGTTGCAAGAAAAAAGACAAGGCTCAATTCATGGTTACTCTTATATATGCTGCAAATTTTTCTTTCCAACGCTCTGATCTGTGGACTGAATTGCTGGACTTCCAAACTGGACTGACTTGCCCGTGGTTGGCTGCCAAAGATTTTAACTTCTGTCTTAACTCTTCAAAAGTGGAGGGCAGGGTTAGATTTCATGGTGGCTCGGGTAGTGAACTCCAACAACTTTTCTGTAACACTGAATTGGTTGACCTCAGAGGCATTGGTAGATGTTTCACTTGGGAAAACAAATAGAGAGGGGACATGTCTATTCGGAAGAAGCTGGATCGCGCACTGGTAAACCAAGAATGACCCCGTTCATTCCCTCTTGATTCGGCGGTGTTTGGTGACCCGGTTTTCTCGGATCACACACCTATACTTATCCAGCATCACTCAACTACATGCAGTTTTAGAACCCCCTTTCAATTTTTCAATGGTTCATTATGGGCTGAAGGGTTTATGGAATTGGTTTCTCAGATCTGGAGGGTGGAGGTTCACGGTTTTAAAGGCTACCAATTAATGTAGAAATTGAAGACGAAAAAAAGGGAGATTAAGGTTTTTAGTAAGCAAAAAACTCTTAATCTTCATGGCTGACTTGCAGCAACAATGCTATAGGGACCCCCTTAATAAGGGACTGCAGGCGCTTGAAGCTGATAGCATGCATAAATACCAAGAAGCTCTAACCCTTCAAGACTCCATTCTTCGGCAGAAATCAAAACAAAACTTGATACGAGAGGCCGATCGAAACTTTAAGTTCTTTCATGCGGCGATCCTTGCTTGCTGTAACAAGAATACTATCACTGAGTTGTCAGATACAAATGGCAATGTCTGGAGGGGACAAGAGGCGGTGTCTACCTATGTTTGGACCTTCTTTGTTCAACTCATAGGTTGTCCTGAAAAACGGAGGCGAAATTAGTTTGGGTTTAGGCATGTGGTGGACTTTACTCCAAACTAGGCCACTCTTGATATGTTAAATGCTCCATTTACTGCTATGCAAATAAAGGAGGCCTTGTTTCACCTTAACAGTTCCAAAGCTCTAGGACCTGATAGGTATTCGGTTGGGTTCTTACAGCAAACGTGGCCTATCACAGGACAGTTACTCACTGAAGCCGTACTTGAGTTCTTTTCTTCTGGTAAATTGTTACGAGAAATCAACCACACTTACATCTGTTTAATCCCTAAAAAGGAGAGACCTGAGAGGATCATGGACTATAGACTGATTTCATGCTACAACACAGTTTATAAAATTATAGCTTCTCTTTTAGCGGAGCATCTGAAAGTTGTTTTGACTGAGGTGGTCAGTAAGGAGCAAGGAGCCTTCTTACCGTTGAGGAGTATTGGTGATAATATTCTGTTGCTTCAGGAACTGATGGGGGAGCATCAATCAGGTAAAAAGATCCATAGTTGTGCATGAAAATTGATCTTTATAAAGCTTTTGATACAATTGGATGGGACTATTTGAGAGACTGCATGCAGTGTATTGGTTTGCCTCCCCGATTCTGCCACCGGATCTCTCAGTGCATCTAAACGCCCTCTTTGAGCGTCTTAATTAATGGAATTCCTACAAAGCCTTTTATGGTCCATAGAGGAATACAGCAAGGGGATCTCCTTTCCCTTTATTTATTCACTCTTGCTATGGAGGGCCTATCTCGATTGTTGTCCAAAATGGTGCACTGCAATGGGCTTTTCCAATATCATCATAACTGTAAGGAACTTCACCTGTCTCATTTGATTTATGCTGACGATGTGATTCTTTTATGTAAAGTAGACCCACAGGTGATACTTATTATGCTGAATTTGATGAACACTTTCTCTCGGTGGTCTAGTATGACCATGAATATATAGAAGAGCGGCCTGTATGTATCTTCAGATGTGCAGAACCGAGAAGGCCTTAGCCATTTGGTTGGGTTAACTCTACAGAGTACTCCATTCCGATAACACAGAGTTCCTATCACCTCGGCTAAGCCTTGGTTCTCTGACTTTATGCCTTTGCTGGAGAAATTAAAGACCAGAATTAACTCTTGGCAGAACCACTACCTCTCCTATGTGGCCAAACTCAATCTAATTGTCTCCGTTCTAAATAGCATGCATGTGCATTGGGTAGCCTATATGACTACCCCAAAACGAGTAATAAAAGAAATGGAGAGGATCCTAAAAGTGTTCTTATGGACTGGTAAGTATGATCAATGTAAGGGCGCTAAAGTGAAATGGGGCGAAGTTGTTGTTCCAAAGAAGCAAGGGGGTTTGGGCATTATTTAATTTTCTGACATGCAAAAAAGCCTGCTTATGAAGAGAATTTGGCACTTATTTGAGGATAAAGATGCTATATGGGTCAAATGGGTGCAAACTTACCGCCTTACCAACCAAAGCTTTTAGCAACTCCAAATGAGGTATGACTACTCATGGATTTTCAAAAGCTTCCTGAAATTGTGTGACTTGATTTACCCTTTGATTAGGAGTAGAATTGGGGATGGAGAGGGAACATATTTCTGGTTTGACAATTGGTATATAATGAGTCCTCTTTGGCTCAGAGATGATTTAATTGGAGTGCGTACCTGCATTCCTCAGGATGCCACTCTGGCATGGGTTGTTTGGGAGAGTGACCGTTTGCATAGGTACAGGTTCGGCTCTCTACTTACTACTTATATGCAAGCTATCTCTCTTCGTAATACTCCGGACAAAATGATATGGACAGCTACCCACACCGATGAATTCACTACCTCTTCAGCCCGAGCCATTGGGAGAAGGCTGATGGCAGAGGTTCCATGGGTTGCACTCGTTTGGAAACAGCTATTATGCCCCAAAGAAGCCTTTTTGTCGTGTCTGACTATTAAAAAGAGATTAAGAACAAAGGACAGGTGGTTCGGTACTTATGACCCCATTTGTGTGTTGTGTAAGTTAGTCAATGAAAGCATAAATGACTTGTTTTTTCAATGCGAGTATACCAAAGCAGTGTGGAACCGAATCTTATCTATGATAGGCACCCTAAATTTCACTTATGACTAGAATGAGGTTCTAGATGAGGTTATTCATGTAGTCAAACAAGGGAGGTAGGATTGTGTCACACTTACGACCTCTTTTCAAATGGTTCTCTACCACATCTGGCGGGAGCGGAATCGACACCTTTACAAGCAAATGGAACGGAACAAGTATGAGTTAACAGATTGCATTATTAACTTGATCAGAGAGGTCATAATCGGGCTTGGGAAGTAAGATCAGATATGTTTGGAAATGAGAAGACATTGGCATATATAATTGTAGCTTGAGGTTGGTTAATTTGTGATTTGTTTCCTCTTTGCATTCATGTGATGTTGGCGCCTATGTGACAGTGGCCTGGAAGGCTGCTTTCTCTTTTGTCTTACTTGTATAGGTTACTATTCTTTGTACATTGTTCTCAATGTTTCTTTGGTAATCTAAAGTTTCTTAAAATTCCAAAATAAAAACATTGATGGATTCTTGCACTTTCCTTATTCTTTGATTGTACACTATATAGGCATTACTATAAGTTGAGTACCCAATAAATACACATTCATCACTTTTGCTTTCAAATTTTCCACATTGCTCACGATCTCGAAGAATATAGCACATCTGGTTTCTTTCCTCTTCAAAGCTCATATGACGTCTTGTTTAGGAAGTTTCGAAGATATATTCTATTGCATATGTAGCAAGCTATGTTCACCGCTTCAACCCAAAATTTCATAGACATTTTGCTTCCATTCAGTATAGATCTGGCCATTGCTTGGAGTGTTTTATTTTTCCTCTCCACGACTCCATTTTGTTGTGGAGTTTTGGGTGCTGAAAATTCTTGTGAGATGCCATATTCATCATAAAACTCATTAAAGCTTGCATTTTCAAATTCTCTTCCATGATCCGATCGAATTCTCAATATGGTCAAATTTTTTAGATTCATCACCTGCACACATAAACTCCTAAAAGCCTTAAACGCATCTGATTTTTCTTTCAAAAATGCTACCCAAGTATATCTTGAATAATCATCAACACAAGTTAGAAAATATTTCATTCCACCAATACTCTCATATTGTGTTGGCCCTACCAAATCTAAGTGAACCAATTCAAGTATACGAGATGAGGTAACATATCTAACCTTTTTGTGTGACACTCTCTGCTGTTTTCCCATCTGACACGCGTTGTAAATTGATTTCCCTTCTTTGTTCATTTTGGCTAAGCTCCTCACGGCCTCCAATTTTGTCAGTTTGCTCATAAGATCAAAATTCACGTGTCCAAGCCTTTGATGCCCTAAATTAATACTATTTTCATGAGTAGCCGACTTACATGTAGTTATGACTTGCAGCATTTAACAGTTGTCGGTCGATCGCTTGCCAATTACGATACATTCACCTTGTTCATTAAGTACCAAGCATTCATCACTGGTAAATTTCACTAACAAACCATCATCACATAGTTGACTTATACTTACCAAATTTTCTTTCAAACCATCGACATGAAGTACATTCTTGAGAGTAGGCAACCCATCCACACACAATGTTCCTCTACCGATCACGGAAGCTTTCTTTCCATCTTTGAAAGTCACATGACCATCCATACAGATCTGATAATCAGTCAAGTAGGTCTTTTCCCCCTTCATATGACGTGAATATCCACTATCAAAATACCAACCATATTGTAGCGTTGCCTACATCGATGTACGAACTACAAGAGCTTGCAATTCACTCCTTTTTACCCAAGAAGATTTAGATGCTGAAGACTGATATTGAAACTTTTGTGAAATGTGCATACTTTTTCTACTTTGCCTTTTTTCAAACAACATTTGCAGCAGCTGATAACACATTTGCCTTATATGCCTAACCACCCTACAAAAATGAAATGTGCATATAAATTTATGAATTTTTTTAGTGCTTTTACTTCTTGGGCTGATCTGAATGTGTCTGAGTTTCCTTCATTAACTTTTGAACATTCACCTTTGTAACTGATGCCTTTAAAATATCCTTTAGCCTTACCAATTTCAGGTAGCTTATCAAGTTTTTGGTGCCTCCATTCAACATCCTCAATCCCTTTTCAGTACTCACCAATTTCAATCTAGCTTCACCAAGTTCATCCGAAGTCAACATTAACTTCTTTTCTAATTCTTGTATGCTATTTTTCAAGTAAAGATTCTCTTCTTTCAATCTTTCATTCTTTTTATGCATTTTCACACATTTTTCATTCAAAGCCTTGTAATCCTCATAAATATCCCCATTTTTATCATCAAGGCCACTTCTGTCACTGTCATAGTCTAATATACAATCTCGAGCTGAACTGATTTCGAAATTTTCAAAATTTCTCCTTGTTCTGCTATCAATTACTTCCTTCTCAGTTACTATTAAGCAAGTAATTGGACTTTTGCTGTGTAATGCAACTAATGCAGCATTATTTGCTATTTCTTCTTTACTGCCGAAATCACTTTCAGAATCGTTTTTGCTCCAGGTGGTAGTGAAGGACTTTCCTCTTTGTTTCTTTAACGTGTTAGCACATTCGAATTGAATATGTCCAAATCCCTGACATTCATGACACTGTATTCTTCTTTCCTTCTGTTCGCCTCTTTGTGCCTTGACTTGTTGTCTTCGGTTATTACTTGATGAACTTCCACCATATTATCTAGAGTCGGGTCTGTCCTTTTTCATTTTTTTCAGCCATTTACTGAAATTTCTAGTGAGCAACACCATGTCTTCATTCTCATCTGACTCATCTTCTGCATTGTTCACACTTTTTCCGGCTTTCACTTTCAATGCCAATCCTTTGCTTCTTTCTTGCTTACCT
>JAOQMP010000004.1:25956881-25967689 GCA_027563575.1 Erythroxylum pedicellare
GGCTAAGAATGACATTTCTTCCTTTAGTTTTGATATTATACAAGTTGTTGGTTTTATTTTGCAGGAAACTCTATACCTGTCAAACTCTAGGCTTAATTGGTAAGAGGTGGTTATAGCAGTAGGAGGATATATAAGGCTAATAACTATAAATATTGTTAAGTGGATTCCTCTGCTAGTTGGTTTCTATAAGCTTAACACTGATGGAGCATTTAAAGGCAACCCTGGCAGAGGAGGCGTAGGGGGCATTTTAAGAGATTCAGCAGGTGACCCTATTTTAATATATTCTTTGGCCCTTGATGATTTAGGAAGTGTCTAGGCTGAGATTCGAGCTTTACTAAAAGGTTTGGAATTATGTGCAGAGATACTAGAAGATTCCCAATTGTTAGTGGGACTTAACTTTAAGGTAATTGTGGATATGCCTAATCATCATTCTTAGATTATATGGTGAATTAGGCCCCTCATTCGAGAAGTACATCATTAGACTTTTGTGAAAGAGATTCAACATTGTTTTAGGGAGGCTAACCAGGCGGCAAACTATATGGCAATCTTAGGTTGCTCTTCAGAGTGGTTATTGGTTTCTAAAGAATGGACGTAGTTTTCATATGGCTTGTAGGGAATTATAACTTTAGATAAAATATCTTACCCTTTGATTTAAGTTTGAGCTAGATAATCCATAGTCGTAGTGACATTAGTGCAAAAAAATCTGAATCTTAATTTACGTATTTTTTGAGCTCTAATGAAATATATATAAAAGTTTTATATTTATATGACTTGATGATGTTTCACTAAATAAAGTATCAAAGTAGTAATTGATAGATGTGATATTGCCAGATTAGATAAAAAAGAAAATGAGGGAGGGTAAGGAACTTGATTAAAATTATAATAGCTTTAATATTAAAAAAAGAATAGCTTAACCAAACATTAAATAATTTAACTAAAAAATTATGAATAATGAGATAATTGAAATTTCCTATATACTTTAATATAATCTAATCTTTTACAATTAATGACTAAATTTATTACTCTCAATTTGGAATTTAAGATTTCTCTGGAGCAATAATAAAGAATATATCATTAGTCAAAATGACTATAGATGGTTTTTGCATGAGACGACCCATTAAAACTAATAAAACCTACCAGAAGCTCATATGCTTTATTCATAAAGCATAAAGCCTTATTTACAAAAGAGTAGGCTATTGGAACCATAACTCAACAGAAATGCTGTTGTTTAATAAAAAGAGGATTTAAGTAGATGGTGAAAAGATTGCTTATTCACACATGTACATTCGATACTCCATCTCATCTTTGCTTGAAAGTTTTGGGGAAGTCTATGCATGTGGATGATGAGATGAAGTCATACCTACTCCAATAGTTATTATATGAATACCCTACTTATCCTTTCCCTTCCTTTAAATGCTCTCCTATTCCTTTCATCCAAATAATTGTGACAAGGTATGATAAGCCTACCCTGAATACCCATTTTTCATCAGATGATCTATATTGAAAATTAATATTCCAGTTGATTAGGTATGTTTAGGAATTTGTATAGTCTATTAATGTTAGGAAGTTTTCTCTTAGCTAATAACGACATATATATGGATGATCTAGGTTGCATGTATGTAGACTAGAATAATTTATGCCATGCCATTTTTGATTGAACTTTCCACCAATCTTGCTAATTTATTAGAAAACTCCCCATTACTTGTATATATCGATCTCGCCTCATCTTCTCTTATTGGGGTAAGAGGAAAGGTTACTAGATGCTCTACTAAATTATCATCCAATATCATTTTACAAAGTAGTTCTTTATTCTAGAGGGCTTCATTGACATTGATATTCATCTGGAGACAATCTTTCAATTGAGATAAGGCATGTAGGCATTCTATAGGACCATATAGCGACCGATTGTCATACCAAAAGAAAATCTTAGAGCCATACCTTATTTTATAAGAAATTGACTTCCTTTTAACATTTCTTAGCTTATATATTTTCTGCATCATTAAGGATGTGCTTCTAGGGCATTTCATACTCTATATATTTTTCTCTTTAATGTGATAATAGTGAGCCCATTTGGGCAATAGAGAATTTTTGTCCCTAAGCAGCCTCCAAATTCTTTTAGCTAGTAAGGTTATATTCATAACCTTTAAAGGAATCAATCGTACCCCTCTTTATTCTTTAAAGCATAAACTTCCCTCTATTTAACTTTTTCTTTGACCTTCTCCTCATTATTGACTTTCCATATAAATCTCCTCAGGACCTTTTTAATTTCCTTAATTACTATACTAGGTAAAGCTAAGTGTGAAGCCCAGTAAAGGCTTATAGAATTCAAGATAAATGATATTAGTTGACCTGCTAACTATGGATAACTCGAACATCTTATTTTAGTTTCAACTTTTCCATTAAGGGTTTGAAATTAGAATATGAAAACCTCTATGACGATATGGGAATCCTAAGGTGTATGAGATGTAAATTCAAAAGCTTGAAGCTTGTTAGGCTAGAAAACTAATTGGCATCATGAGGTGTATTGGTAGAGAGATATATCCCACTTTTCTCCATATTAATATGTAATCCTGAGACAATAGAAAACATTTTTACACCATTCATCAATGACATTATTGAGCCATGATCTACCTTTAAAAAGAGAAACAATTCATTAGCATAATTTAGTTATAATATACCATTCCTCCTACATCTAGCATGGAATTTGAAAGCCCTATTTCTCTCAAGCACTCTGGTTAGAAGCTTGCTGAGCACTTCCATTCCTAGTGAAAACATATAAGGATAAATTGGGTTGCCCACCTCAAGCCCTTCATACCTTTGATTACCTTAGTTTTCTCCCTATTAATCAAGATGTTGTAAGAAGACCTTGTAATACATTGTTTAATCCATTTAATAAAGATATTTGGAAAGTATAAACCTTTAGACAATTTAAAGTAATTTCTAGTCCATTAAATCCTATTTCTTTTGGAAGTTAATTTTAAGTGCACAATTCCTACTACTTCTCCTTTGAGTGTAGTTCCTAAATAATTCTTACATGAGTAAGATATTGTCTCCAATATATTCTATAAGAATGTATGATCCTTAATGATAACCAATATATGTAGGTAGAACCTTCTTAATCCTTTCAGCAATAATCGTTGATATAATTTTAAAACTTGAATTGTAACTTGCTATATATTTGTAATCATTCCATATTTACTATGTTTTTTTTTACCTTTAGGCATCAAAATTATGAAAAATTTATTTATCTCCCTTAATAACTTCCTTTCCTTGAAGAATTCATAAATTGTGGCTACCATTAAGTCCCCAATTATATTCTAAGTTTTTAGGAAAAATGCGACAGTATTGGAGCCTTATTAGGATTCAAATCCTCAAGAACATTCTCAATTTCCATTTTAGTTACTAATCTATAAATAACTTCTATTTGTTTAATGAGAAGATCTAAGGAAGTAACTTCTTATGGGTTCCAAAAGTACTAGAAAAGTAATTTTAGCTTCCTTTTGCAACTCTTCTTACTCTATGATGATTGATTCTCATTTGGAGATGGACACAATTCTGTTTCTAGCTTTCCTTGTACCCACTCTCATATGAAAATATAGGGTGCTTTTTTCCCCTTTAGAGACCCACAACCTACATACATCATCATGGAGGATGGGAGGTTTAGGTTTTCTTACAGTAGATGAAGAAGACAACAAGGTGAGAGTAGAAAGTGAAAGATGAAAGAGCTAGGTTCAACTTGAATGGAGATTAATGAGAAATTCATGAAGAAGGTGAAGAAGAAAGCCACGAAGAAGAAGAAAGCAAGAAACAAAAGAATTAAAATGGTCTTTCAATGTTAAGGGATCGTAGGTGAGTGAGTGGCATGGTAAGTGACAACCTTATGGTCCCCTTTAATAACTAGTCTATTTGTCTCCAATTTCTACTCCAATTATCTCCCAATTTTCAATAACACTTGTCAATAAATCCCAAATTCATTTATCAAAATTTCCACTATCATTTGACTCTTATTTCTACTACCATTTATCAATTGTCTTGCCACATAGGCATTTTTCCTAGTTCAAAAATACCCAAAATTTTAAAAATTTCCTAAATTTCACTAAAAATTCTTGAACAATTATACTCTCCAAATCGATTTTGAAGACAAAAAATCCACAATTCTTAATATAATCACATTTATAAATCAATTAAGTTCAACTATACCTGATAATTGTCAAATAAGTGCATGTTAGTCATTTTAATATGTGCAATTATCAAATTCACGTGTATGTATGCTAATTGATGCATAAGCATGAAATGCATTTCCTAATTTCTCAATAATATCTCTCACGTACACTATTCTAGGGTTCTAACCCTTAGTATGGGATAATGGGATGTTACAATATGGGAGTGGTATGCTACAGAGATAAGTTAAACCAAACTAAATATTATCAGATCAAAATAACACCATATTAACACAAAAACAAACAAATGAAATACAAACATGCTAGTGGATATGACATTCTAAAGAAGTGGCGTATAATGTGGATATGAAAATGGCTAGATGGTAGTATGATTCAAGTGTATTATTCAATATCGCCCAGTCTTATTAGTACTAGCCTACAGTGGATGCTATTGCCTCTTATGGCCCAAGATATAAGGCTCTTTCAATTAATGACTATAAAGGTAAACTTCTAAGCAGCCATATTTATGAAATAAATAGTTAATTAGATGAAAGAAGAATGACTTGGGCAACTTATAAATGTTTAGTCATGTATGATGGTTAGAAGAATAAAGGAGATGAACCTATTATTATTATTTTTAGTTTATTATGTTAAAGGGACAATGTCTTTGAAGTCTATTAATGCATTTAGCCTTGTTAAAAATGTTGATACCTTATTTTGGATATTTGATGAAGTTATGAATGAATTGGGTAAAAAAAATTATTTAGTTCATTATTGACAATGATTTTTCTTACAAAACAGCTAGGAAAAGATTATAAAATAGGTATAATTCTTTTCATTAGACTCCTTATGCTACACATTGCATTAACCTAATGTTAAAAAATATAGGAGATGATGAATATTTTCCTATCATTGATGAGATTGTGTAGAAAGTAAAGAAAGTAACCAAGTTTATTTATAATCATGCTTAGGTCTTCAATTTGATGAGGAAGGATTTCACCAATGGTAGTAATTTGTGTCGTCTTGCTATAGCAAGGTTTGCGATTAATTTCTTATCACTTTAGTGTTTTGTTTCGAAGGAGTAGTTGAGGCAAATGTTTATAAGTGATACTATGTCGCATCACAGTATGTCAAATCTAATGCTAGAGTTAAGGTTTTTAGAAGTATACTCGAAGATCATGAATTTTGGTCTCAATGTCAATTTATAACATGAGTTTGCGAGCCTTTGGAGAGAGTAATTCATCTAGCTAATAGTGATAAGAAGGCAACAATGAGTTATTTTTTGATGTCATAAAGACAACAAAGGAAGCAATTAAGGTTAATATGGAAAATAGGCTTTCTTTGTACGTACCTTATCTTGCAATCATCAATGAGAGATGAGAAAGACAACTTTACTCTCCATTGTTTGCAATTGGGGCATTTTTGAATCCTATTATCTATTATAGACCAAATTTTACAAAGAAAGTTGAAGTTAATAGGGGAATGCTATTAATTATTACAATAATTATTGCCCATGAGATGATGTAAGATCTCTTCAGCTCATAAATGGAGGTTTACAAGGATGTTTATAGTGACTTTGGGATGCCATTGCTCATCATTTTTTTTGTTTATAATATTACTTATGTTGTTTGACAGTTGCTTAGGGGGACTAATTCGAGAGTGGTGCTCTACAATTGCAAAGATTTACAATTCAAATTCTAAGTCAATGAGTAAGTGTAATAAGGTATGAAAAATTAGAGTATATTTGAATTCATCCATTCAAAGAAAAGGAAAAACACAAAAGATTGAACGACTTGGTCTTTGTTTGATACAACCTAAAGCTTTAAGAAATATATGTTATTATCATTGTTAAGTTGAACATAATTTTTTTAATTTCTTAACAATTTAATTTAATTTGTTTACTATGACTCTTAATAGTATAAGTAATTTTGTAGATTCAATTTACCTTGACTGTAATATCCTGCCTCCTAAAATTGTTAAGAGACTAAACTGTTAGATTGAGTCATTTATTTTATTTAAGAATTTATGAGATGCAATTCATTCATAAGCATAATATTCGTATACACATATGAATCATGATTTATAAAAAATTGCAAGATAGTATATGCACTCAATTGACATATTCCGGAGCATAGAACACAAATGAATGTGATATGAATGTGCATTCCTAATGTTTTGCATTTTAATTTACCAATAACATAAATTGATGCATTATATTAGTGAATTGAGAATTTATTGTTACAATTGAGTAATTGATGAGGTGATATGTGCATTTAGTCTTAAAAAAAATGTTAAAGAGAGAAAAATTGATACATGGGACTTTAGGTTAATTAGGCCTATGAAATGATGACATGTGGCATTAGGAATAAGTGACAAATGACTCAATTAAATGGATGACAAGTGGCTTGAGTATAATTGTGACAAGTGGCCCTTTAAGTTTGTGACAAATGGTACTTTAGACTTGTGAAATGTGGAGTAATAGAATGGTGACATGTGTAGCTTTTCAAATGGTGACATATATAGCCTTACAATTGGTGACATGTGTAGCCTTACAAGTAGTGACATATGGAGACTTAAATGAGTTACATGTGGAGCCTAAAGTAAGTGACACATAGACTAATAGAATAGTAACATATGGACTAATAGAAGGATAACATATGTACCAATAGAATGGTGACACATGGACCAAGGGAATGGTGACACATGGATTAGTTTGACATCCTTTGAATTTTCTAGAGAAAATGGATGAAAAAGGTAATATAAGTGAGACTAAGGGTTGGATATAAGGTTAGAAGAGAGAGAAAAACGAAAATGAGGAGACAAGGAGAGGAAAAGGGGAAGAGAAGAGGAGAAGGAAAGAAGTTATCAAGGTAAGTTAAAATTCTGGTTTTAATTTTATCTTTCTCTTTCAATCTATATTTCATATTCTTAGGGCACGAATTTGAAGAAACTCAAAGAATTAAAGTTGTAGATATAGTTCTTAACTTGACCTTTTCCAAGTGGCTTGACAAAATAGTGACTAGAGCTTAAGTTATACTTGTTTCCCTAATATTGTATGTGATAGACCCCCATGCCGGAACCTTGTATTATTTCGTGATTTTTGAGGACTTTAGAATCCGAATTAGTGAAAGTAAAAAATATTAAAATAATTATTAATGTCTTATTAATGCTTCTGTGAAGCGGTTTGGTTAAGAGATGTCTTAATAGTGATTTATTGAGGGTTGACTATTGGTTGCTAGTCTGTTTCTTACCAGAAATATGTCAAAATTTGACTGGAGATTATATTTTAGAGGGAGATCTTGTTTATGCAATTTTTAGATATATTAAGACAAATGGAAGTCTAGTTTTGAGGGTCATAAGATTCATGACATTTGGATCTTTGTAGAGAGAGTTATGATTAAAAGAAGATAACTTGTTCATAAAGGAACACTAGGAAGAAAAGGATGGAAACATTGCACATAAGGTTAGGTTAGCTTGATGGTTGAGGAGACATTGAGCTGAATTACTAAGCGAATTATTGACTTATTGACATATGTTAGAATAACAATTACGATGATTGATTAGGGATGAATTTGGTTGTGGTGGTGTACGAATATGAGATACATGTTTGAGTAGTAAATACATTGCATATTTGTATGTATAATAGCTCAGGAGCTGTGGATCAAGGAGCTCGTATCGAGGATTGTTTAAGTTAAGGGAGTGTACACCTTCTTTTGAGGTGAGTTACATTTATCTTAAATAGGATTAGGACATCCCAAGACATGCATGATGAATTTTGAACCTAGGTAATGCATAGTAGAATTGATTCTCAAATAGATGCTAGTATACTTGTGCATTTAAGAAACGAAATTGTTTTGAATATCACCTTGCATTGGAGTGCAAAAGATGAATTTTATTACATGAAATAATTTTTTGAAATTTACATATGCATAATTAAGTCATGTATGCTACATATATGTGTTCTCTTTTGGCTTAAAGCCATGGTAAGGTTCCATTTTATCGGTTAGATCGATAAATAAAGGCTTGGTACTTTACTTGATTTTAAAACTTAATATTTGTATATGATTTTTATGATTGTTGAGGTAACGATTGGCCAATCATGTGCTAAGAACAATAGATTAAGCGATGTTCGTACCCTTGATGCTGGTACATAAAAGTCGAGTCCCCATATTGATACCTTTCTACGAGACTTCTGGGTGATTGCACACCTAGAGATTTGGTCACCAACAAGGTCATGCACTCTTGTCGATCGTACTCCAGACCCACCAAGGATGAAGGTCAAACCATCACTGGGAATCGGTGGGTGTGCACACTAGTTTGGCCGACTAGTGGCCACATATATGATTGTTTTAACATATTCTGAGATTTGGTTTCCTGACAAGATTTGATTTATATATGTGATGCTTTTTTGCTTTTATGTACTAGAACTAGAACCTATGTTCATTGGATGAGTGATTAATAGACTAGGCCTATGTAGTTCCTAACTAGTATATGTTGAGTCATGGGCTAGGCTTATGTGTTTCTATGTCATGTATGTTCACTTCAAAGGTGGTTATGTGTTTGGTAGATGTGTGAAAAACCCGCCCTTAGGTTATCTAGACCATCTTTGTATGTATCGGGTTCTATTTGTGATATATGTTTTTACTACTCACTGAGTACATAGTGTACTTCCCCCTCTGCTTTCTAACCATGCAGGTTAATTTGGTGAGTTTAAAGCTCTGAGTGTATTGTACGGTCTTTTGACATTTTCAAGCATTACCGCATGTGGGTAGTCTTTGTTTTGTACTTTTGTTGTATAGTGGCTCATGAATTGGTTATATTAAGTTAGTTATGTTGATATGCTTTATGATTTTGTAAATTAAATTTTGACTGTCTTGTGGTTTATAAATGACCTTATGTACAAACCTTTTGTATTGTTGTTAAGATTGCTCTTGAGTGAACTTAAAAGTCTAGAAGTTGGGTAGAGTTTTAAATGTGAATATAAAAGTGCATTTAAAACTGATTTACAATATTTTAATTGAGTTTTGGGATTTTCAAAATATAATCGTTGTGCTATCCAATTTTTTTCAAAGGATATTCAATTAGTCTCGCATAGTCGGGTTAAGGGTATTGTGAGTATCCTTAGCCTAGGTATGTGGTGGTTGTCATGTGCCTGATGTGGTTCCGGGATGTGACATATTTAATTTGTTGTGCCTAGCACACACATGGCTAATCGTTACCTCACCAATCATAAAAATCATATACAAATATTAAGTAGTAAAATCAAGTAAGGCACTATGCCTTTATTTATCGGTCCAACCGATAAAATAGAACCTTGCCATAGCTCTGAGCCAAAAGAGAACACATATACGCAGTATACATAACTCAGTTATGCATATGTAAGTTCCAAAACATTATTTCATGAAATAAAAGTCATTTTTTGCACTCCAAGTGCAAAGTTGTTCAAAATTTTAGTTTTAAAAAATAAAACGTTCCTATGCACTTTTAATGCAGGTTTGTTGAAAATAATATCATTTCTCAAAATACGTAATAAAAACATTAGTTGCACTACAAAGAGTTATTCAAAATAATATCATTTATTAAATACACAAGTATACTAGCATCTATTTGAGATTTAATTCTACTATGCATTACTTAGATTCAAAATTCACATACAAGTCATCATGCATGTCTTAAGATGTCCTAGTCCTATATGAGAGATATGGTTTCCCCAACTCACCTCAAAAGAAGGTGTACACGCCCTTAACTTCAATAATCCTTAGTACAAGCTCCTTGATCCACAGCTCTCGAGCGTTTATACATATAAATATGTAATGTATTTACTACTTAAACATGTATCTTGTATTCATACACCACTATAACCAAATTCATCCTTAATCAATCATTATAAATGCTATTCTAGCATTCAATAGGTCAACAATTCACTTACTAATTCAGCTCAATGTCTCCTCAGCCATTAAGCTATCCTAACCTTATATGCAATGTTTACATCCTTTTCTTCCTAATGTTCCTTTATGAACAAGTTGTACTTATTTAACCATGACTCTCTCTACAAAAATCCAAATGCCGTGATTCTTGTTCCCCCCTAAAAATAGACTTCCATTAGTCTTAATATATTTAAAAATTACACAAATAACATCTCCATTTTAAATATAACTGCCATACAAATTATGTCATGCTTCTGGTAAGAAACAAACTGGCAACCAATACTCAACCCTCAATAAATCATTATCAATACATCTCCTAAAAAAACTGTTTTACAGAAGTATTAATAAGACATCAATAATCATTTTTCATGTTTTATACTTTCACTAATTCAGACTCTAAGGTCCTAAAAAATTAGGAAATAATACAAGGTTCCTACATAGGGGTCTATCACAGGCCATATTGGGGAAACAAGCATAACTCGAGCTCTAGTCACTATTTTGTCAAGTCACTTTCACAAAGGTCAAGTTAAGACCTATATATTCAACTTTCATTCTTTGAGTTTCTACAAATTCGTGCCCTAAGAATATGAAAGACAGATCGAAAGAGAAAGATGAAATTGAAACCAAAATTTCAACTTACCTTAATAACTTCTTTCCTTCTCCTCTTCTCTTCCCCCTTTTCTCTCCTTCTCTTCTCATTTTCGTTTTTCTCCCTCTTCTA
>JAOQMP010000004.1:25970912-25982757 GCA_027563575.1 Erythroxylum pedicellare
GAAAGATTGTATAAGATGTTGATGTGGAAGTGTGCTGGAATATTATGAACTGGAAAACTTTCACTGAACATGTCTCGATATTCTAATTATGACTTGATCTGTGTATTTTTAATTAAGTTGATTCTTGATTCAGATTAAACTAGAGATATATGTCTACAACTTTCCATAAAAAGTCAAATGTTAATTCTATCTCTAAGCATTTCAAAAACTGGTTGGAAGTAGAGTTATGAGTTCTGTTACAGTTTAAAAAAAACAGTCTGAACTGTTTTACGTATAACTTTCAGTATACTGAATCAAATTGTACAATTTTAGTGTTATTAGAAACTGGAAACTTAGTGGCACAATTGCCTAGAATAAATTGTTACTGAAATAAAACATTTTCCTGGTCATAATGATCATGCAAAGTTATTCCGAAAGGGGGTGCTAGGATGAAAATGTTGAGGTGTGCTAGAGTTTGATAACTGGAATGTTTTTACTGATCATACTTCGGTATTTTGACTCTATTTTGATCTATAGACTTTCAAATGAAATGATTCTTAATTTAAATTGAAATAGAGACATTTGGATACAAATGATAAGAAGAAATTGAATTTGAATTCTATCCTTAAGGGTCTTCAAATTGAGCTTGAAAGTAAGTCTTGGTTTAGGTAGTAGCACCACCAGGGACAAAAATCAGGTCCTTTTGTTATTGAATAAACTGTATTGATATAGGCTGAATCAGACAAAGATGTCTTCACAAAAGTTATATCTTATTCTCTTAGCTTTCAATTGGTATTAATTTTGTGATTTTTAAATATCTGAGTTGAAAGATATGAGTTGTACAATTCAAGGGTATGATCATGTACTAGCCAAAAGTTCAAATATACACAATATGTGGTATTGTGAGCATAACTCATAGAATACTAAATCAAATTAGATGATTTTAGAATCATTAGAAACTTAAGACATGGGTGAACAATTTTCCAGAAGTAAGTATTACCAAATTATTTTATTTTCCTAATGATAATGAACAGACAAAGTTAACCCAAAAGTATATTGTTAGAAAAATCTGAATTGATCAATAGGGTTATGAATTAGTTTCACATTATTTTGTTATGGTCCAAACCCTAAGTACAAATTATTAATTAGGGTTTTGATATATGAATGATATGGCAATAAGAATTCGATAAGATACTTGGGATTGTCATTGAACATACATTGTGCATTTTTTATACACATAGATGTGTATAAAGGCATGCTTATACAGTTGTGCAAAAAGTATGATTTTTGTAAATGTTTTTTGTATGATATAGAAGAGCACATTGGATGTCAATCAGACATTGCCGGACCATCCAAACAATAGCATATCGAAGCGTACTATGAGTTAACCTAGATGATTTACCCTAGGATTGATTGAATTTGTTTGACTTCCAATTATTAATTGTTTGTGATTTGTTTATGAATTCCGGACTTAAAATCCAAGGAGTTAATATTTGGGAATTTATTGGAAGTGTTCTAATTGCTATGATATTCTGAATAATAATTATATTCTGTGATTTGTTTATGAATTCCGGACTTAAAATTGAAGGAGTTAATATTTGGGAATGTATTGGAAGTGTTCTGATTGTCGTGAGATTCTGAATGATAATTATATTATGTGATTTTTATGAATTCTGGACTTAAAATTCGAGAGTTAATATTTGGGAATATATTGGAAGTGTTTTGATTGCTGTGAGATTCTGAATGATAATTATATTATGTGATTTGTTTATGAATTCCATATTTAAAATCCGAGGAGTTAATATTTGGGAATGTATTGGAAGTGTTCTGATTGCTGTGAGATTCTGAATGATAATTATATTCTGTGATTTGTTTATGAATTTCGGACTTAAAGTCCGAGGAGTTAATATTTGGGAATGTATTAGAAGTGCTCATATTGTTGTGAAATTCTGATTAATATTTGTATTCTCAACGAAAGTTGAATGTCGGACTTAGGTCTGATGACTATGAGATTCTGATTGTGCATCATATGTGACTGTTGTACATGACATATTCTGGATTTGATGCATTACATAAAATGCATGCTCAGATAAAGGCGGTGTGACCAGAATAGCCAGTATGAAAGCGCTTGCACATAAAGCTTTACTCCATAATTTCTGTTTCTGCATATAGAGCTATACTCCGTGATTCTATTTTGACCGAGCCTAGAGGGCCAATATCTGTATATGTATGTGATAGGCACTTGGTTACAAAAATAATAACGAATCTAGAGTCTCATATGCATCTACATTTGTATGAATCTCTGTGATTACGAATATGTTCTGAATTTGTGATGAAAACATGATACGCCATGATAATGTGAGTATTTGGATTATACAAGATCTGAATGAATATTTGTGACGTATGTGATTTGTGTATTTGACCTGGGTGAAATCATCAATGATGATTCACTCATTGAGTTCGCAAATCTTATAAAAATTGCAACGTGGATTTTCAGGTACGAGACAGGAGACATAGTTCCTTAACTAGATTGAAGGAACATTTTGAACTTAGTTATGACTCAGAGATCTATCAGCGAACATCAGAAGAGTTGTACTTTTGTATTTTGTAGTTTTTGTCTACAACTTGTATAAAGTTTGAAAAAATACAATATAAGCTTTCGTGAATGAATGCAATAAATGGTTTTAAAATTTGATGACTTTTAATTAAATTGGTTGATTCCATGTGTAAGTTGGATTTGTTTTTGCTTTAACATACTATTATCATAGGATGTGTACTTGAATGTCCTTGGATGTTCGGGTATATACTTTATGGTAGTGGGATGTTACAAGATAAGTGGGAATGAAAGGACCTAAATAATTTTATTCCTAGGAGTGCTGGTGGTTCCCACGTGATCATTACTACCAGACTAACCAAAGTGAAGTTTGCATAATGCACTTGCCACCAATAAGAGGAACAAAGAAAAGGAGTGCACAAGCCAGGAGCTAGAGTTTCTTCATAAGCTTGATGAGAAACCAAGAAGGTTAGAGTTTTGGTTTGTGGGTTGTAAGATCACTTCTTTCTAAGCTTGCAACTATTTTGTCCTCATTATTTAAAATTGTGAATCAGGTTTCGCTAAATTAGAATGCTATACTTTCATGTATACAAGTGCAACAGATGAGCCCCATTGTAACTCTAATTCCTTTTTGATGAAGCTTCTACGCTTTTTTTCTCATTGTATTGTAGCAAGACAATAAGACAAAGAATCTTCTTAGCTCGAGAATGCTTTTAGTTGGCACTTGGTTTGCTCACAGCATCAATTTCAACAATGCTACTAGTAACAATAGCTAAGAACATGCTTGTTGATGGAAATAGATTTCAAAACTGGACCAAATTCTTGAGTGTTGCCTTTGCCTGCAGCTCTAGTTATGTACTCACATCGCAAAGTGAAGAAGATTCGACCCCTTTCCTTGTCAAACTAGGATTTAGCACGAAGAGCAAACATGCAGGCTCGGTGTTGGATTTAGTTCCACATGTATCTCAAGCTTTTCAAAGAAGGAAAGAAGGTTGATTAGCTACCAAAGGTCCAGTTGACGCGGTGAGACAAATTGGTAATTCACTGGTACGCCCAGACCATCAATGGGCGTCATCATTTCTTGTCTTTGGCTTCAAGTCTGAAGCTCCATTTATCTATAAAGAAAATAGCTATCCCTTTAGTACATACACACCAATATTATACAACTTTGACAACATGACCAAAGATGAAATTATTTAGGGTGCTGGAAAAATGAAGGAGAGTTGCGTAGGATGATGCTCCAACGTAGATGACGGAGTGTATGGAAATATATTAATATTATTATCACGTTGTTTCATATGGCTAGAATTAATTTGGTGGAACATTGTTATATTTGATGATGGAAGCCCGTGCAAGAGTTTCAGTGCGCTAGATAAGCATAGAGTTCTAGCAACCAATTATAGAGAGGAATGCGAATTTCCTTGGAGGAAAATTGTATCTCATAATTTTTTCAGCCAAGGTCCCTGACTCTTCTGCTATTATTTACGATCTCTTACACATATCTCATCTTTGGCTGCGATTCTCTCTAAATAGAAGCCTAAAAATCTACATAAGCTTTAGCCTTAGCCTTTGCTAACATTAGGAGTAAATATAAACTTTGTCAGATATCTCACGGTTAAACTCATGGAGCCCTCGAACTGCCAATTTTTATTATTTTTGTATGTAATTTTTCAACCTGAAGTCGCTGGTAAGTAAGTTGTCTATAAGAAAAGAGTAAGTTCCACAGCACAATCAATGGGACATTCATGCAACTTACCCATCCATGCAGAACCATACCCAGACACTACAAATAGCTTCGAGAGTAGTAAAGTGCTTTAGAACTTAGACGACCGGTCAATGCAGTCATAAAAGGATTTCGCTACAAAACAACTGGACCTTCTGAACTACAAACCCATGTAACAAGAGTTGAGTTAAATAGCCTGGGAGGAAAGTTGGGATTGGACCCTATAGACGACTTATTGAGATAGGTTTGTCCTTCAGACTGATACCCAGATAAAGTATGTAAATGATTCATGGTATAACTAGGAGCTGTTGGAATCCATCGCTGCTCATTTTAAGGTTCCTGTTCACTATATTTTCACCTCTGGGGACATCATTGATGATGATCACTTCCTTCATAAGGGGACAGATGAAACCGAAAGATTTTTTCCCAGGATATCTAAATGATGCATTACGTTCATATTACACAGTGACTCACATCTCCAGTTAAACGCATAAATTGTTGAAAAAACATAGCGTTAAAGTTGCAAGTGTGCCACTAGGGTGGGTCCTATAATTAAAAACATTTTAAAAAAATCTACCTTATTAAAATTTTGTGTTGCATCAATAGATAACTGACAATATTTTCGTAAGTGCTTAGGGTTTAATCTAAACGTTTTTCAAATGCAAAAGTTTATTTTAAACGTTTTATAAATATTGGAATTCAATTTAAAAACAATAAAACATTATGGGATATTTTA
Source organism: Erythroxylum pedicellare (assembly GCA_027563575.1). NCBI lineage: Eukaryota > Viridiplantae > Streptophyta > Magnoliopsida > Malpighiales > Erythroxylaceae > Erythroxylum > Erythroxylum pedicellare. The sequence continues at coordinate 25,975,905 of JAOQMP010000004.1, forward strand.
TACATATGTGCAAACGTGAGGAACTAATTAACCCTTTTGTGTTGGTCTTTTTCTTGACAAGAAGGTTTTCGGACCTTTTACAGCGCGTTACTCTTAAAAAGAAACAAGGTACTTGCTTTCAGCGTTGTCCTTAAAGCTAGAAAGCGTCGCTCTCTTAAGGCCTTGGCCAAGTCCTTACCCGATCTTCATTTCGCTTTCGTCAATTTTCTGGCCGTTTTTCTCCTCCCTTTCGCAGGTCGTCAATCATATAACTGCCTGCATTTGTAATTTTTCTTTAGTTTGTTGGTACATGTTTCTGATGTGATAGCCGTCGTGATTCGTTCTTAAATATGTGTAGTAGCATTGTGTCTGAAGGGGGGGAAAAAAAAAAGGAGAAAATGGGTTTGATCGGAGACACCGTAGACTCAATCAAGTCCATTCAGGTGCGGCAGCTGCTCACTCAGGCCGTAAGTCTGGGTACATCCTCCTCCACTCTTCGTGTGCTTTACTCATATACTATTGTCTATCTGCTATAGGAGAATGATTTATATGGGAATTACTTGGGCTTTTGGATTTGAAAAGGAAAGCCTAAGGAAGGTTAAGTTTGGCCCTTGTTCGGGAATTGAGCTTTTATTATCTGATTGTTTGTTATTTGCTGTATGTTGAATTGCTTTTTTGGGCTTCAAGGGGGTATAACTGCTTAACGTAGCAGTCACAAAAAGCCGATTAAGTTACAATTTTTGACTCCTTGTGTTTACAGTTTGGATTGATCAAAACCTTGCCTCAAAGTTTACCAGCTCATATTATAGATGCCAATGAATGTAGGTTGATCAGTTTTAAGTGGCTGAAAGTATCAATTCATGGAATTATTTGCCATTTGATGCTTTTTAGGAGTTACCACGCCTCATTTTCAGTATTGTTTAAAGGAGTATTAGCAAGCAATGGCTAGACAAACTAGTAATGTGACTTGTGGTTCCATCTCGGGCAAACAAAGTGCTAACAGTAGATTTTTGGGTTATTGTTGGTATACCTCCAGTTTAAGTTACCTCCTGTTGACATTTTACTTGTTTAACTCATTCTAATGGGATAATGTTACATGCATTTTGCTGAAGACAATAAATCCGTAATTCTAAAGACATACAAATCTCAGTGTATTTGATTGTATCATATCTGTCATAGTATCTTGTTCCCTGATTCATCTGCTCTGGATTTCAGGAATGATTGTAACTTCTGCACTAATAATATGGAAGGCATTGATGTGCATAACTGGCAGTGAGTCCCCTGTGGTGGTTGTTCTTTCTGGTAGTATGGAACCCGGATTTAAGAGGGTATGACAACCTTTTGGATCTATGATTAATTTGGTTCTACATAATGAATTTATTTTATATTCTTTGACTCTTATCTGGTCACATTGTATACTTTACCCAATATCTCAATTATTAATGTGATAACATTGTAATGCTGCTGCATTAGGAAATATTAAAAACGTTCATCTTTTGTATGAGCGCAAAGAGTTTGGATAAATTCTTGGGCACCTTAGTATGGTAGCAATAGTTTATCTTGGTGAATTTTGTATAGTGCATTTTTAAGGAATCCTTATATTTTCTTGTGGTCCTCACTTATGTGAGAATCCATAGTTTCGATGCTTACTTTTCAATATATCACGCATCAAGGAACTGGTAATGCAACAAAATTGCAAGGGGACTATGTCGTTTTTGTTAATCTTGTTGAACAGATTATGCATTTTGACTTTTCCATTTGCAGGGTGATATTCTGTTTTTGCACATGAATAAAGATCCTATTCGCGCAGGAGAGATTGTTGTTTTCAATGTTGATGTAAGGACACATTTTGTGTTTGTGCTTCTATTTTATTAAATTAATTTTCCGTATTTTCACTTGATTTCTACTTGGTGGTTTTGGGTATGTCCCTTCAAGAGTTCCATATATCTTTGTTCATTAATGTCTTTCATGCGATGTGTAATTTTGTTATTACCAGTCTATGTTCTCTGGATTTTGTTGAATAATTTTATCTATGGCAATTGAAGCTTCTATGCTCATACCATTATAGTAGTAGAACTAGCACTAGTCAATTGGGTGTGGAGTTTCTAGATCCGTAGTACTCTCGGTTGCCTCGGGTATATACTTATGCTTATTAGCTTGAGTGGCTGAGTAAGGTCTTTGTTTTATTGTATCCTTTAATATGAATTCTTTGAAGTTCTTTTGTTATCTCTTTTCTCTTTTTGCTGAGACCATTGGTTGTAAGAATATGGAGTTTGAAGCATAGATGCGTTGGTGGGTGATAATACGCTGTGGTTTCTGGGGGTGATCTGTTTGTGAAGTTCTTAAATTGGTTTTACTGGGAACATGTTTTGGCCCTATAGTTTTATCAACTGTTATTTTTTTGGTACTAATCTCTTTTCACTGAGCATCAAAGAAACTTGATGACTGTGAAACCATATTTTATTGAAAAAGAAGAATTTCTCATTTCTTTCATCTGGGATGGAAGGCATTACACTTTATTTGAACTGATATTGAGACCCTGGCGGCAATAACATTTGATTTACCTTCACATGGGTGATAGAGTATAGGAATTTATTCTTCTCACGGATCACTTCCTTATCAATATCTTCTCACATCTAATAATTTGCTATAAAACCTTTACTGCTTGAAGTAGATAAAGGAAGAGTGGAAATTTATTTTGATGTCCTATTATTTTTTAAGTGCTACTTTGTTCTTCGTCTTACAGGAAATGGTTAAGGGCCAAAACAGGACTAGCAATTTTGGTCATTAAAGTTTTGACTCCCATAAAATTCATACCCCATGGATACGTGGGAATAATTAAATAATGACATTGAGGATATCAATAAATTATTCATAGTAAACTGTTGCTGATGTTAACTTAATAGTTTATAATGTTGCATGACTTGTATTCTGTTTGCATATTAACGATAAGTGTGGATCTTCCAGCATAAGTATGGTATCATTCACTTTAGTTCCTCCATGGATGTTTGTTTATTTCTTGCTATCTACTTGCTTTTCTCTTGCAATGCTTTTTGTTCTAAAAGTTACTTATTGGTTGATCAGGGTCGTGAAATTCCAATAGTCCATCGTGTGATTAAGGTAATGATTTTGCTGGTTTACCTCAATTAACACACTGCTTCATTTTAAACAGAAATTTGTTTGTGTGCTTTTGTTGTTGTCCATATATATGCATACAATCAAACATACATATATATACATAGACAAAGAGAGAGTGCTAGATCATTACTCATATATAATAGGTTTTCCTTAGTTATATGCATTAGCAGTTGATTGAAGTTTACTATATGAATTATCCTACTCAAGCTTTGAATTTTGGCAGGCTAATTGAAGTAGCCTTCTTGTCATTGCTTTGGGTTGGGTCTTTAATGCATGTTTAGTGGGAGTCTTATATATAGTTGCCCTGCAGGTCCATGAAAGACAAGATACTGGGGAAGTGGAAGTCCTAACCAAAGGTACCATTTCCTTGATTTAAAGATTGCTTCTTTCAGTTTTAGAAGCTTATGTCCTACAATATCTCTGTAAATTTTAACATTATGTACTTTGAGCGTTTTACTAGATATTGTTAAACATGCTAGTTGACCAGCTTTGCTAATGCTTTATACTTTAATATTCTTCTTCCCAGGAGATAATAATTATGGGGATGACAGGCTGCTTTATGCTCAAGGACAGCTTTGGCTTAATCGGAACCATATCATGGGCCGTGCTGTTGGGTAAAGATGTTACTTCTACTGACCATTGGTTGTTGTTTATTGCCAGAATGAAGAGATGGTAATGTCAATCAATCTTGTGTTTTTTTTTTTTTTTTTTTCAGGTTCTTACCATATGTTGGTTGGGTGACCATTGTTATGACTGAAAAGCCTATCATCAAGGTCTGTTTCTTTGTAAATTATTTGCAAAGATTTGATTGAAAATGGCATTTAGGTTTGCTCATTTAATTTAATTCTCATTCTTTCTTATTGAACATGCTGTAACCTTCTCTGTTCTTTGTAGTATATTCTTATCGGTGCGCTGGGATTACTTGTCATAACTTCGAAGGACTGAAAGCTTGGAGCAATCCAAAGGTTTGGCGCGTTCGAACTAAATGTTGAAGCAATGCATCCTACTTTCCTTGAATCTCATAATTTGATGTCCTTTTTGTAAGCCAGACAAAAAATTAATAGTAGACGGATTTTACTTGATTAATTAAGTTCAAGAGACAGTTATACATGTGTGGCATCAGAAATTTGGTTATACTCTCCTTCAGGATCTTTTTGGTCCATCTCCGCGCAAAGTTTCTGTTAGTTTCTGTTTATTTATATTGACTGTTGGATTACGAGAAGACAAGCATTACCAATGAAAGAAGGCAAAAGGTAAAAATCCCCCTTTGGGATGGATTAAATTCAAGCTCACATTAGTAAAGGAGTTTGAAGCGCAAGTTTTCTTTATTTTGGGTACCTAGCTTCAAACACCGGTTACCAAAGGTTCTTGCATCCACCATCACTTTTGATTCACCTTGTCTGCTTTTGTTGTCAACTGTACTAGGGATCATTTGTTTTTGTAGTGAACCTTCATGACACGAGATCTTTCTGTCAGCGTATATTTGATTGCTTTTCTTTGGGTTAATTATAAAAGATTTTAAATTTAATAAAATTTATAATTTGTCTCAATTTTTCAAAATGACAATAAAATATTTAAAATTTTAATTCTTTGTAAAAATAATCCAACGAAAGTCTTTCTATTAATGTTGTTGATGTGATTTGTTTATCACAATGGTGACACAAACTTTAATTTTTATGTTAATAAATTATAATTTTTAAATAAAAATAGATTACAATCATACCTATTTTTCCTTTTCTTGACACTTTTTGTCAACATAGTTTTACAAAATTTGAACTCACTCGCTCTCCCTTTCTCAGCACGATCTCAGATTGCTTCGTGAAACTTGCAAACATCATAGAATGTCGAGATATTTTGTTCTATATGATGCTTGACCAATTATTTGCTGCCGACCTGACGTGCAACTAGCATTTTAATCATGTGGTAAACGATATGCTTGTGTTATGTTCCTCCTAATAATTGCAGAGAAAGACCAGGAGGAAATTTGTTAGTGTTGTCCACTACATTGCCTCTTGCTTTGAGTCTTGAAATATGTTATGTAGAGAAATGAAAGAACCTTTCTTTAGGCAATGGAGCTTCAAGAAGGCAAATGAACTGCTCCTGATGGGTAAACAGAAGGTTTATGAGTGGACCACGGCCATTTGGAAACCAACGCTTTGTCAGCGGTGGGCGTGATATTGGGGTGTTATCTCCTTCTACTTGGAAGATCTAGGACCATGCGTTAAAGAAATGCCAAAAGAGGTGCCGTTAGAATTGCAGTCGATTAATTCCATCACTTGAACCGATAGCAACGACCTGCTATGACCATCATGGTCGATTGCTCTGTCGTGACTGAAAAATAATTAAACAACCGATGGTACATATGATGGAGATAGGAATGCAAGATTGTCAATTCTACTTCTGCTTAAATAAATCCACCTCAAGGACTGTTCATGCAATCCATAAATACTACATATGTTGTTGGGTCTTCACTTTTAGAAGTTACAAGCCGACCATAGAGTGGATAAAAATGGACGAGATTGAGAGGTGGTGAATGCTTCAACTTTTCCAAGAGCGCCAGGAGGTTGAAGCTTTCCGATGGCTTAGCAAACAGAAGACCTTTTGGATGTAGTGCACAGTGAGCATAGCAAGATACATGATGTTCAATGCAAAGGCTTCTTTGCTTCTTCTGTGGTGTTGCAGGTTTCATGAAGCATTTTGAGATGTGTTGAACAGTTGCAGCACTCATTATGCTATTTGTTTTATATGATAATCTAGTGCTGGGAAAGGGGGAAGAAAAATTGATTTCAAGTTTTAAAAAATTATGGCTGCAAGAAGTGTTGAGGATAGAAAAAGAGAATAACTTATTTTCATAATTTTATTTTATTTTAAAATTATGATTTGTTGATGTAAAAATTAAAATTCATATGTCAATCACGTGGCAAAGATGTTAGATGATTTATCATAACACATCAAAAACATTAACAAGAAGCTATTTTTGTGAAAATTTAAAAATTTAAAAATTTTATTATCACTTTCTAAAATTTGGACTATAATTATAAAATTTAGTAAAATTTAAGATTTTTTTTTTATAATTAACCCTTATTTGGGTATAGTGTTAATTCTTAAGTGAAGTAAGGAGCTTCCATTTCTTCTTGGAAATTTCTTTTTTAGAATCTATTAATTCCTTAGAATTAAATGCAGCAACCAACATGAGAAGGGGATATATGGAGTTTAACATGATCGTCTTCCTTCTGTACCTCATCTTTTGCTAAAATCTTCTTCCCTTATTTTGATGATTAGTTTCCATTTCTAATAACCTAAATTTGTTTGGATTATCTACATTAACTGTTGGGACCATTGAATTTAAGATCCATTAAGGACGTTTTATTAGTTATTTATTTCTTGATTTTTATAGTACTTGGTTTTTATTTCTTGATTTTGTTTATGTTCTTTTAGAAAGAAATAATACCCTCATTTTATATTATTAGTTAAATATTTCAATGCAGACTTTCATCAATTACTTTGGATTCTCTAATACATTTTTTTCTTTCTTATTTTATTTTAATACCCTGCTTCTCTTAACTATTTTAGCTATTGTAAATAAGAACTAATCAGTAATGTTGGCCCTTGAAAATTTTCTTCTTTTTTTAGCATGATGAGACTAATTTTGGGGTCTTGCTAAATTATATGTTGGAATTGATTAGCTTGTTAATGTAGGTAAGATAATATGACATGGGCTAAGGATTTTGAAATA
>JAOQMP010000004.1:25982857-25995515 GCA_027563575.1 Erythroxylum pedicellare
TTAAGTCCTTTAACTTTTGACAATTTGCAAATAAGCCCTTATGTACATCAACTTTTCCAATTAAGCTTTCTAAGTGTCTAATAAGTCTATAAATCATGTCTAATCATCTATAAGGAATTAGAACACATTTAAATCGGCCACCATGGTCATATCCATCCAATGGGCTCAGTTTTTACTCACTTAGAAGCTTATATGTCAGAAATCTCCAAGATTTCACATACCGATAAACTCTAAGTTCATGTAGAGGCATATAACATTATATATCACTGACATATACCCAAAAGGATTTAAATACATCTTTTAAATTATATACAACTATGTATATATATCAATATAAAGTAGCATCTCCAAGTACAAATCGATACAAAAGAGCTCAAAGAGTTCGGCGTTAAATGGTCCCAACCATCTTGATTTAAGTTTTAACAGGAAATAACCTTGGGTGAGAGTTGTATAAGAGAACTTGATCGCTCTTCTTGAATTCTAAGGAATTCTTAATCATATGGTTTTGATAACTTTTGGCTCTTTCCTTATGGATCTTACAATTTTTTATAAACCATAAGTCTCCATTAGTACAGTTCACTAATTTGGAAGTTTCTCTTTTCACCTACATTTTGAAGATCAAAGTTCATTACTTTAACTGCCTAATATGCTTTGTAATTCAACTGGAGGATGACATGTTTTTCCATAGACCAACTTATACGATGTAGTACCGATAGGTGTCTTATAAGCATCCTATAGGACTATAATTTAATTAACTGGTCCTTTCTCTAATGCTCTACAGTCCTTTCTAAAATCCATTTTGAATCCTGTTGGATACCTCGACTTGGATGCTAGTTTGAGGGTGATAAGGGTAGCAGTTTTATGATTAATTCCATACCTTTTAAGAACTTTTTGAAACTACACATTACAAAATTGCGTACCACTATCACTGATAATCGCCCTCAGTGTGCTAAAGCAAGAAAACAGACCTTTTAGGAATTTCACAACAACCCTAGCCATTTCCAACGTCTTAGAAACGTAGTCAACCTCTACTAGGATATATTTATTACCAAATGAATTTAGGAATGGACCTATGAAATCAATGCCCCAGACATCAATATTTTGCAAATAAGAATGAAATTTTGGGGTAATTCATTCTAGCGAGACACATTACCTAATCTCTAGCATCTATCACATGAAGTTACAAATCTATGGGCATTTTTGGAAATTGACAGCCAATAAAAACCTAACTCCAATACTTTCTAGGCCATACTATTAGCACCATGGTGACCTCCTGTTGGCCCTATATGATAGTGGTGTAAGATCTTCCACCCCTCCAAGTGAGGTACACATCTCCTCATTATTTTATCTGCATAAATGCAGAACAGATATAGGTGTTCTCATAAATAATTCCTCAAATCAATGAAGAATTTCTTATTGTACTGATAAGATAGACCTTTTGGTAAAACCTTAGCAATAAAACAATTTGCAGTGTCTACAAACTAAGGAGTTTCAATTTCCCTTACTTCCTCCACACTATAGTGTCATTCTTTTGGGAAGGTATCTTCAATGCCCTCTTCATTTAGTTCTCCTAATTTTAGATTTTCTAGGCGTAATAAATGATCCGCTGCACAGTTTTTCATCCCTTTCTTATCCTTGATCTATAAATCAAATTCCTACAATAGAAAAATCCATCTAATCAACTGAGTCTTAGCATCCGTTTTATTTATCAAGTATTTCAGTTTAAGGTGGTCAGTATACACGACCACTTTGAATAAGACTAAATAAAATCGAAATTTATCGGACGCAAAAACCACAACTAGTAACTCCTTTTTTCATTGTTGTGTAATTTTCTTGAGCATCCGCCAAAGTCTTACTAACGTAGTAAATTGGTTAAAAATGTTTGCCCTTATGTTGTCTAAGTACTGAACCCACTGTAAAGTCAGTTACATCACATATTAGCTCAAAGGGTTGATTCCAATCTGGTGCAATCATAATTAAGGCCTTAATTAACTTTTCCTTTAGAATGTTAAAAGCATATAAACATTCTTTAGTAAATGTGAAAGGTATGTCCTTTTCTAACAACTTGGTTAAGGGCTTAGCAATTTTCGAGAAGTCTTTAATATATCTTCTATAGAAGCTCGCATGACCCAAGAAACTTCTTACGGCTTTATGAAATTTTCAAAATTAAAGTGAATATTTAAATAAATCCTAGTTGATTAAAATTAAAATAAATATTTGTAAAACTCTAAATAAAATAAATTGGACACTAATAAAGTTAATTAAACTCCATAATAGATAATTATTTGCAATTAAAATTGATTCGAGGACAATTTTTAGGATTTTCTACATAAACCAGGAAAAGAGTAAAATACCTTTGGTCATTTAAGATGTTTAACCTTTTTCCCTAGATCCAATGGTCTACAATCCCATAATTTTTATTTGTATTATTAATTACCTTAATTTTTCCTCCAAGTTTTACCTATTACATATCTAAATGTTAATTACAATATTGCCTTTGCCATATTCTCTTTTTTTACATTTATGTTTTTTTCAAAATTAAAGAGGACATCATCATAAATCCTAATTGACCAAAATCGAAAAATGTGTAAAAAATCTAATTAAAATAAATTGGAAACTACTAAAAACTAATTAAAATCTATAATAGATAGTTAATTGTAATTAGAATTCAATTGAGAATAATTGATACTTAAGTGAATAGAAGATACAGTAACATTAAAACACAATTTGACATAAAATAAGATTATAGGATACAAATAAACTTAAATGAATTCAAACAAATTTACTTAAATTAAATTTATGGGATATAATTATAGAAAAATAAAAAAAGAGATGAACAAAATTAAGAATTGACATATATATGAGAATATTTATAATGTACATGAGTACATTAATGCATATGCTTATGTATTTATGGTTTTTGGATATGTTGATACATTTACTTGTTTCATTGGATAATTTGACATGGTTACATATTATGTTGATTTTTATGAGTATGATGGAATATATAGGTTATGAATTAGTTTATTTTCATTTAATGTATAAGGATATTTCTTTATTATGAAATGTGTTGATATCTCATTGAGGATATAGTAAACATAAGCACACATTGAGAAGAGGGAGATGCATACCTTTTAGGGGGAATGATATGAGGCGTGATTATATCCTTTCTCATTATTTTATATTATAGTTCTTTTCCCTATATTTTTTCCATCGAAAAAATAAGGATATTTTTTAACCAAGAGTGTTTGATTTTGATAATAATAAAATATTAGAATACTGGTATTTTATTTATAGAATAGTACATAACATTGGAGAGAAATGATACAAATTGAAGCTTGATGGAGCTTCATAGTAGATACTTGAAACTATATATGAGTGTGTAAGACTTAAAACTTGTCTCTTCAATCCTTGAATTCCAAGATTTGAGATTTTTATTAACGATCAAGCTTTAGAGAAGTGGATTAAAGTTTTTTAAATGTTGTGTAAAGTTATTCGAGTGTTGTTTGAGTGTTTTGGAATAAGTCAATAAAGTACTAATAGAGTGTAGTGACAAAAGAGTGTTGCCAGATCAAGATAAATCATGTTCGGACTTATAACTTGTTGGTTAACAAAACCATTTACATAACCGAGTGATCAATCGAATGGTAAGTTTTGTTTTCCTTTTATTTCTTATTTATGAAATTGACTAATGGAGCAATTAACTAAGGAATGCAGAATGACTAACTGCCAGTCATATTTTCCGTAAAAGGAAGGGAAAGACACTAGAACAACTAGTTAGTTAGAAAAGTTATTAAATTGATTTTCTACAATAGAGAAAAACATAAGAGTAAGATAAATATCAATAGAAAGTTTATAAGATTCAATTAATTATGAGCTACAAGAGTGTATAAGAATAGTTGGAACAATTAGAGTTAAGTGAATGAGTAGTATTAAGAGATAGAGATTATGATTTCTTTATATAAACTCCTTGATGTGATTTGATTTCTAAGTGTAGTAAGCAGTGTAAAATATTGAAGTAGAGGATTATAGTGAGTCATCTTAACTTGAATAAGAAGAGTTATATAGAGTTGTTTCTCTTTATCCATTATAAACGATCTGTATAATATATTTAAATTTCATAAAATATTGAAGAGTGGATTTAGGTTAAGAGAAAAATGAACTATCGTAAATTGTTATACAATATCTGTTATCCTTTCGCATTTCTTTGTTTGTGTATGATTATGTTTGTACATACTCCCCGAAAATGAAGATAAGAGAATTGGTTTTTCTCTCAAATGAACTCCTTAATTAGAGCAAGAATATTTTAAGATCATGGAATCTGGTATAAAACTATCAGATATAAAACCCTAAACAAGCAGTGCTAAATCGCAAGAGGAGAATATAAATTAAGCAGATACCTGAAAGATGATGAAGTCCTATAGTTGCTATGTTGAAGCTGATCCATTAAAAGACTTAGAAGTATCGTCTGCATCACTTGAGAGACGGAGGAAGTACATGAAGGTTAATGGAGGAGAAAATAAATAAAGTTCTGGAGGAGTGCCTTTTCGCGATATCTAACTGAGTTCCCATTTGAAATAGCCTGAGTTTTTAGACACGTGACCACTATTGAGACATTATATTTGATGGTTTGTGTAAGGATGCGTGGTTAGTTTGGTTCTTCTTAAAAGCACATACACTTTTCCAATTATTCATTAATATAGTTTAATTTTTAAAAAATAGGGGTTTAAGCTCAATTTTTTTGTTTTCACAAACCATTATAAATATACTTTCACTTAATATTTGCAATGAGAAATACGTTTTTAAGTGCTTAAAAGAACCAAAAAGTGTTGTTTGGAAAGTTAAGGTTAAAATGAAATTTTATTCAATGGTATGCACAAAAGAAGGTACTTGTAAATTCCCTTTTTATAAGAAAGAAAAGTCATGTAACATCAGTGTTTAACATTATTACTAAATTAAATTATACATACTAAGAAACTAAATATTAACTTTTCTTAGACAAAATTTTAAATGGATTTATTTTGTCGCTTGGTAATCCAGATATCTCACATATTGGTTTTATAATTCAAAATACTAATGGTGTATTGATTTTAGTTGGAACAAAAAACATTGGCATAGCCACGAGTCTTCAGGCTGAATTTCTTATAGCAAAGGAAGGTTTCAATGCTTGTGTTTCTATTCATTTGTTTAAGATCATTTTAGAATCTAATTCCCTACAAATGGTTAACATCTAGAATGGTAAAAGTTTGTGTCGATGGAAACTTTAGGAGATTCTTGAAGAAATAAAGACTCTTATGTCTAGTATTGAAGTAGTGATTCAACAAACATACAGGGAAGCCAACACCTTAGATGATGCCAGTCTAAAATTACAAGCTCTTCACTAGAACCTAAGTAATATTTGTGTGGAAAAAGATTTATTGATCCATATTCGTGGTCTCCTAACTTTAGATCAGAATCGCTTCCTTATGCTAGAATTGTTAGATAATTTGAACTACATGTTTTGTATTTGCTAGGTTTTAATTTACTGAATAATCTCACTAATTACACACATAATTCACAAGATGCTATGGTTAATGCCTGCATCCTTTCTTCCAATTCTAAGAGGTAAGGTTTATGTCCCCCTCTCTTATTGTAATTTTATATTTTATTAATAAAAGGGGAACCAAGCTTATCAGGCACAGAATGTCTTTTTTTAGAAAAAGGATTTATTTAATAGGTTGTTAACTATTTATAAGAGGAGAAAGAGAAGCCTTCTTTCCTAATATAATTTTGATGTAAGATAAATAATAGAGGAAATTATTGGTGATCAAAGACTAATCTTTTTGCAATTTATTAACTTACATTAATCTTCATGAAAGATTATGAAGGTAATGCTCTCCATCCTTTATAATTGGAAGATAGTTATCTTTATTACTTAACTCTATAATATTTAATAAACAAAAGGTATAATAAATGATTAGTAACTGAATATGAAGTAAATTGTAAAACATACGAATTTTTTGCCACTAATTTTTTAAATATAAATTGTTATGAAATCAAATTGTAAGTTAATGAATAAAGATTGTGTGTGTATATGTTTTTTCTAGATTTATGTTATAGGATGACTATAAATATATTGAAAAAATAATATACGACATCTAATTTAATACTCATTCTGTTAATTTATTTCTTTTTTTAAAAATCAGTCATATGAAATAATTATAAGTGTTTGTAGTGTTGGTCAATGATCATTTCTCACTTTTTTTTGAAAAATTAAATATTCATTGCCAAAAGAAGCTCTGTACAAAATGGTATTAGTAAGTACATCATTTAACTAGCATTACTAGCCTGACCCAACATGCACCTTTAGCTAAAATGCATTGTACCTTACAACTACAACCTTTAAATATTTGTTCAAATGTTTACATTATAAAGGAAGTCACAATGTCATCAGAATTTCAATTCTCATGATAATGATCAAAAGTTGTCCTCAGAATGCGATCACTTTGAGGAAGTCTTCAGTTGTGAGCCAAAGTATAACTCTATTTTAAGTGCAAATTGTGTGTTACAATCTGATCCTTTCTATTTTGCATAATGCCTATAAAGACTCTATCTTCTTATTGAAGTGCACTTTAGAAAATTCTAAGGTTCATTTCCTTCCAGAATCTATTGATAGTATTTAGTGCTAGATTGTCCAATCACCTTATGTTAGTACTTTTATCACAAAAGTGTTGCATAAATGTGACCATTTTTCAAAATTAGTTACTATGTCATTAGTGAAGAAGGTGTTTGTGATGAGAGTTGATGACTTTAAAAATTGGACAGTATTAATAGTAGTGTCTAATATTACTAATTTTAGTGATAACTTTTGCTTTCACTAAAAATGCAATTTCTTGTATGGCCAAAATGTTATCTAATGTTAAAAGGCTTTTTAAGAACAAAACTTACATCACAAGTTACACCTACTCCTTTACAAGACAATCTCACTTAGGTCTATTTAAGTAAGATTCTGCCTTCCACAAACTAACTTATTTTTTAATGGCTCAAACCTTAAATGTCTAACTCTCATGCATTTGAAGATTACTGGGAAAACACTAAACTAACAAGCGCAACAATAGGAACATGAAAGAGATATAACAAATGCTAACCTTTATCACTTCTCTCAAAGTATACAAAAGAATGCTCTCTCAATCTGATGTGAAGAGCAAGGCTCAAATAAGTTATTTATAGGCACCTTTAGTTTGATAGATAAGTCAGAACCCTAACTAAACTCAATTAGCTAGATCATATCTTATCCTAATCAAATTACATCACGTTATCTAATAAGATGACATCCCCATCTAAATGGGACTCTATTTGATAGGATATATCTACATCATGACTAACAAGATAAGACATTATATTTATCTAGGAATGATACATCCATTTTCACAAAGATCTCTGCAATCTTTAGATGATCCTCCCATATGGTCTTTATCTTTTAGAGCTGATGTCTATCCTCTATGATCTTATCTGCTACATCCCAGATCTCTCTACGATCTCTATTCATTGATCATGAGTCATCCAAGCCCAAAGCCTTTTATAGCACTTTGTAGCACACTAGTCTGACACAATGCTTACCCATGTTAAGCCCATTAGTTATAGTCTATTAATTTGAGCATACACTAAGTCCTTAGTCTATTAAGAACTTAGCCTTAGCCAAGTTGTCTATACAAGGTCCAAAACTCTAAAAAAACTCGCACTATGCTTGATTTAAATTATTAAGTTACCTTAGGCTTTCGCATTCTACTTTTATACATATGATCCAGCTAACCTTTGACCTAGGGCCTCATTTCTAGTTAGCTATAAAGTGCCTTCATGTGATAAGGGGCTAACAATCTAGCCACTCATATGTTATAACCACACATGAAAAATCAACACAATTGTTGCTTTCGTGTGGCTAATCAAAATCCAAATCTTGTGTTTTATTTTTGTCATAATTAATGTTTTAACCTATCTAATGTGTATAGGTGTCTCATATGGCAGCTAAAATGTCAACTATTGACATTAAAATTCTGGTAATGCAATGCTTTCTAGCTCTTTCTAAATTTTGCGTCAAATTTGGGATCATACTATATGATTAATAAAACCGATTTCATAGAATATATAACCCTTAAAAAATTTCAATTATATTGACAATTCAATTCCAAATTGAGTTATAGGTTTTTTATTTCAATTTCAAATTTTAAGATAAATAAAAATCATACAATTTTAATTAAGTTATAGAATTAAAACTGGCTCTAATACCACTGTTAAAAACTCAGCGTATAGTGTAGTGGAATAATTACAAAACCTATTTCGTATGATTTTCCAAAAGCCAAGATCACTTAAATTCTAAAAAATGATTAACACATAAATTATTATAAAGCATGAATCATAATTCATACCTTATTGTGAAACTTAATTCTTTTCTTATCATTTTATTTTAATTATTTCCAAAATCAGCTCATCTCAACCACTAGCAACATAAGTGATTGGTCTTTAATGGTATCCACAAAACATATTGAGAACTCTACAATTTTTCTAAAGAGGGTTAGACAAAGATTGCTAGCTCCCACTCCCCTAAAACCTAAGCTTATTTATAATAAACATGGGCATTGTAGTAAATTAATTTTAATTATTAATTTCAATTAAATTTAATTATATATACAATTAATTTTAATTAAATATGAATTAGGCCCAAATAAGATATATTGATCTTTATTTATTAAATATATCATATTTAATAATAAAGTTTCTCTAACTTTATAATCAAGTCTAACTTGATTAAAAGACATTTTCTTTCTTCAATGCATTCTTTATATATGACCCATTAAGTTCCTAAACATGTTGACAATGGATATGATATATAACCCTAAATCATATTTACAATTAGATAAATTAAGCTTCTGTAATTTATCTTTAATTCTATAATTAAACAATTTATATTCATATATCAAAATTGACGTCTAGAACACATTATGTCTACTCAAATATGTAAGAATGTCATAGTGAATTTGAATAACTATTTTATACATTATTGTTTTGTACAATTCAATTCTTTTATTATACAAAGTTCCTATTAGACATAGAGTATGAAGTTAATATTTACCATATTTGAGCTCAATCATGTTAATTCTCTGACATTAGTAATTAATTCAATTTATGATATTTACAAGCTGCTTTCAAAGTGTTATTCAATCTTAGTCAAAGATTTTTTTAAATCAATATTAATCGAGAGGAACATAATATTATCCCAAATTACTTTAGAGTGAAGAATTAACATTAATCACTCAACTACCTTCTTATAGTTCATACTATATCTAATAATTACCAATTAAGTTATCTTTGACTAGAATAAGTCATAAATAGTATTAAAACATAGTAATCTTCATACAAAATATAAAATCAAAAGGATCACTTATACAATTATCACAATGAAAATATTCTTAGAGCTACAAGTAATATTATAAACTGATTGAGATAATACATAAATGTAAAATGAACCTCGTAATAATGATTCCAGTTTAATTTTATCTATAATAGATATTTATCTACTCTGTCAATATTTCTAAATATTTATAAGATATAGAATGTGTTTTAATAACTGTGACAATACTACAATAAATTGGTTGGTTGTAAGCCATAAATCAACATCTTAGACATAAGCGTTAATGCAATCGGAGAAGAGGGAGATTGAGACCTTCCACTCCATGAAAATGAAAGAGTACTTCTCGGCTTCTCCAAACTAGTCCAACTCTGATTAGTTTTGCCGTGCCTCTGCTCGAAGTTCAGTACGTGAAGGTCGCTGGGCATGGCTTCTGGCTGGGTAATGCGAAGCAGGAGTGTAATTCTCTCGAAAATTTTGTACCCTTGGAGCTGAGAGTGAGAGAGAGACAATAAAACTGTCGTGAACGTTATCTGGACATCCACTCGCGGCTTGATGCGCGTGTAAAACAGGGTGCACTATGTTTTAAATTTATCTTCGATGGGCTCGCCATAGTCATCGTACCCATACTCGAGTAGTTGTTGTAAACTATAGTAAGCATGTGAAACTATTATTATGGGATGGAGAATAAAGCTGAATACACAAATAAAATAAGAAAAATGAATAATTTATAAATAATAAGAAATACCAACTGAAACAGAGAGATGAAAAGGTGGCTATCCCGTTTTGGGGTACGAAGAAAAAGAAATCCAGAAAGGATTAGTGGCTTTTTTATGCATAATTTTATGGGGATATGTTCAATCACGAGAATGCCAAATGCAGACGACAGAGAGAAGAAGAAGGTAGTGGTGATAGGAGGGGGTGTGGGTGGCTCTATTCTTGCATATACAATCCAGTCTTCTTTTGAGGTTGTCCTTATTGACCAGTAAGTCGGAATTAGGATATGTATGAAGAAATTGTTGCTACATATATATATATATATATATATATATATATTATTGAAATGTTGTTGATGCAGGAAGGAATATTTCGAGATCCCTTGGTCATGCTTAAGGGCGGTGGTGGAGCCATCTTTTGCGGAGAGAGCATTGATTAATCACAGAGATTATCTGCCCAAAGCACATATTATTGCATCTGCAGCAACTGGAATTACAGGCACTCAAGTTTTGACCGCAGAGGGCCACGCCTGTCCATATGACTATCTTGTTATTGCCACCGGTCATCAGGATTGTGTGGCTAAAACTCGATCTGAAAGGCTCGACCATTACAAGGCAGGTGAGGAAGTTTGCTTTTGGATTTTTTTTCTTAAAAAAAAATTACTGATGCCTCTATATGACATACGACAGAATTCGAAAAGGTGAAATCTGCAAATTCAATTCTGATTGTAGGAGGGGGACCAACTGGGGTCGAACTTGCTGCTGAGATAGCTGTTGATTTTCCAGAGAAGAAAGTAAAACTGGTACACCGTGGAGCAAGGTTGCTGGAATTTGTTGGTCCTAGGGCATCAGAAAAGGCATTGGAATGGTTAACTTCAAGAAAGGTTGAGGTAATATTGGATCAAGCAATCAATTTGAAAACCTTTTCTGATGGTGTTATTCAAACATCGTCGGGGGTAATTATCGAAGCTGATTGTCATTTTGACTGCACTGGGAAACCAATGGGTTCATCGTGGCTTGGAGATACCATTATAAGAAATAGCTTGGATCTTCGAGGACGACTGATGGTTGATGAGCACATGAGAGTTAGGGGTCACCAAAATATTTTTGCCATAGGCGACATAACGGATACTGCAGTACGTCCTTTCTATATGCTGTTGCTGTTCACCATTTTTCATTATTCTTTAATCTCTCTCTCTGTGGTTTACAAAGCAGGAGGTCAAACTAGGGTATCCCGCTCAAAGACACGCCTTAGTAACAGCCAAGAACTTGAAGCTTTTATCCATGGGTGCAAATAACAGAAAGTTGGCCACTCATAAGCTTTCTCAAACTTACGCAATAATCTCTCTAGGGAGAAGAGATGCAGTGGCACAGCTTCCCATGGGGACACTTTGTGGCTCCATTCCTGGCAGGTTGAAGTCCAGAGACTTGTTTGTGGGCAAGACCAGGAAACAACTTGGCCTGAAACCTAAATAGAACGTAACTCCTTATGTGTTTAATGGGTATGTAGTCCTTTGTTTTCACGAGGTATATAAACGCAAGTATCTACCCTTTTTTTTAACTAGGTTTTCATTGTTTATAATACCATGAAATAAATATATTTCTTTATTTATTTCTGACAGTATTTGAAAACTCAGATGACTTTAAGCTTCTACGATCTCCAAGAAAAAACAAACTAGAGTATTTGAACATCAGAACCATCAAGTTATTAAAGATCTGTCATGGAAGGACTACTCATTTCTCATTATTTCATGAAATCAAAGCTTTGATGTTTTAAGGACCTTTCGTCTTTTTGAATAGGCCTTCCTTCCTTTGTTCCAATAAGAGCAATAGTATGTATTGTTACAACTGTGTCTCTCATAATAGTGCATATTACATGTATTAATATGAAATTCATAATTTATAAAAGAAGTAGTTAATAAATGAGTAGTTAATGGTGGTTACCATTAGCCCTTTTTTTAATTATGTTATAATAAAATTTAACATTCAATATAATTCTTTATCTATCAAATATATTATACTTCATCTTAAAGTTTCTCAAATTTTATTTTCAAGATCTACTTCATTCAATATGTGTTTCTCTCTTCATTCATTTTTTATATGTGTCTCATTAGTTCTTAAATATATTGACAATGAATATAAATCATAATCTTAAATTATATTTAGGAATAGATAATTTAAAATCATATAATTTATCATTAATTGTTTAATTAAACAATTTATGTTCATGTATTGAAATTGACCTCTAATATTACATCATTACTACCTAAATATTAAGAATGTCAATATAGTTCTAAATAATCATTTTTGCGTATAATTGTTTTTATATATTTTAGTCCTTTCATCATGCAGTATTCTAATTAGATATAGAATAGAAATTTTGTGTGTACTATATCTTAGTCCAATTTTATTAATTCTCTATTATTAGTAATTGCCTCTTTAATGACATTTAAAATTTATTTTCAAAGTATCGTTCTACCTTGATTAAAATTTTCTCAAATTAATGCCAATATAATATAGTAAAAAATTCTCTCTATTTATTTTGAATTGATGAATG
>JAOQMP010000004.1:26031020-26050948 GCA_027563575.1 Erythroxylum pedicellare
AGAAGAAGGTGGTACAGGTAGTGGAAGGGAAATGATAGAAGGGGAAGGTGTAGAGCAGGTAGATGGGGAGTTAGTAGCAAAGGGAAAGATAGTTTCAAGAAAGCGGACATGGCATGATATGTGAATTTTGGAGGTGATAGGGTTAAAGCAGCGATAACCTTTGTATTTTAAGAAATACCCAATAAAGACACACTGTGAGTGCTTTGGAGTAAGTTTGTCCATGCGTTGGGACCCAAAGAAAGGGAAACAGGCAACCCAAACACACGAAGGTGAGAGAGATCAGGTGGAGTGAGGAAAAGAGCTTCATGAGGGGATTTTTGATTTAGGACAGGTGTGGGAAAAATATTAATGAGATAGGTGGCTATAGAAAATGCATCAAACCAAAATGATTTGGGTAGAGAGGCATGAAGAAGAATGGTAAAGCCAATTTTAATTATGTGACGAATTTTGTGCTCAGTAAGGCCATTTTGTTGTGGGTTGTGAGGACATGAAATGCGGTTAGAGATGCCATGTGTAGTTAGAAAGGTTGCAAAGGGACTTTTGATGAGTTCAGGGGCTCTATCACATTGAAAAGTTTTAATGGTGGACGAAAAAAGCTTTTCAGTTGTAGTTTTGAAAATTTAGAATTGAGAAAGAGCTTGACTTTTGTGAGTTAAAGAAAAAATCCAGGTGTAGTAACTAAAATCATCAATAAAAAGAATGAAATATTGGTAACCAAAATTTGAAAGAGATGGAGAGGATCGATGGCCATCGACGGATGCCGTGATGGCTGTGTCTGGTGAGGGAGCTGAATGAAATGATAAGAGACGCTGCTCGTGGATGAGAAGCTTCACTCTGAGTTCACCGAAGGAGATGTTGGATTCTCGGTGCTCTATCGCCGTGATAAAGGATTCATAATCTGCAGGTAAACCATTCAAGGTAAATAGAATAAGATCATTATCAGTTATTTGATCACCAATAGCTCCTAGTTCATTAGTTGTATTTGAGATAAAAGCCAGATAATTAGTAATAAACTGATGTCCTTTTTGTAATGTGTGCAGTTTATGCTGAAGAAGAGAGCATTGGGAAGTAGATTGCTGCATAAAATGACACTTAAGATCAACCCAAAGATCACGAGCAGTGGTGCTGCTGATAGCAAGGCGGACGGTGGAGCTTGACAGAGAAGCAGTAAACCAGGTGGTCAAATTTTTGCCATTTGTGAAATTTCAGAGAGTTAGCAGCTGGTTGAGCACGGGTGCCATTGATGTATCCAACCAACTTAGAGGTAGTGAGGATAGCGTGAACCTAATTATGCTAAATAAGGTAATTTGTGTTATCCAGTTGGGTAGTGATAAAATTATTGATTTGGTTGATTGGTAAAATAGGGGAATTGAAATCGACCGTGATAAGTATTTGCTTGGTCGGGTGTCGTAGAAGAATTGATTGTGTAATGTCTTTGGTAATGTGGGAATATAAAGCAATGTGTATTGTTCGTGATAGGTGTTTGAGTAAAGAACTGAAAGAGGATATTATTTGTAGGGATGAGTCTGTAGTTGAGTGTTTGTGATAAACGAAAAAAAGGCTAGAAATAGATAACTGTATGTGGCTAGAATGAATGTATAGGCTCTGATACCATGAAATGATTTAAAGAAGAAGACAATTTGTATGTGAATGTATCATATTTGTTGTGTTTATCGCTGAGTAACTTTACATCCTGTATTTATCTACATATGTTTATCACTCAGTATTGAAGCAACTGTTTTTCCTAGATTTGGACATTTTTTTTGAAACACAAACGCATATATTCACCTATTTTTCCTCTGGAGATTCATATACTTGGTCCTTAGAAGATTCTAAAACCATCAAAAGTATTCAATTTCCTACTCTGAAACTTCTGGAGTAAATAGGGACAACTTTGACCTCACCTATTTGTTTGGTATATGAAGAATCAACATGAAAGGAGCTTCTAAGACATGGGCTACCCTGACGGGAGGGCAAACAGGGATAACACACTAAAGTACGTGATTTTATTTAGAATAGTCAATTAAGAAAGGCTATTATTATTGTGGCTCCTAATTTTATGAAATATTTCTATGATAAGTCTTAAAAGAATTGTACTACGAGTTTTTAGTTTATATATTATCTAGGTGGTTTATAAAATAAATCATTCATTAGAAATAAAAATAAACAAAGATTGGTTGTAGCTTAAATTTTAGATATAATAGTGAAGACATAAGTCTTATTCTTCTATATGGACATCAATTCTCAAGGCTTGCTTTTTAAAAATCTAAACTTTCCGATCTTTTCTTGTTTAACAGAGACCTTAAGTAAGATTTACAGTGTAAGACTTTTTGATTGACGGGATCTTTGTGAAGAAACAAGAAGAGACTGTGTAGAACATAATTGTATATAGAGGCGGAATACGAATACATTAAGCAAAAAGGTAAACAGGTTTCGGGAACATATGATGAAATGAAGCATAAATTCAGAAACTTTTTGTTATACTACTACAGATTAAATGGATCTCCTAAAGCTGTTTCACTCAAAACGCTAAAATCACAACAATGGCTCTAATTACCAGACTACACATCATCAGTCCACACGTCAACCTCGATCTTGGCAAAAACAAAAAAACCAGGTTCAAACGTTACATTCCTAGGTTTCGATCACCCATTTATTGTACCAACGAAATCGTCCCTGTTGCGTACAAGTATAACAAACCCAAATTGCAAAAATTTTCTGGCGGTGCTGAAGATTGAGAGAGCGTCGAAACCATTGGAGGCTGAGTCAATGTCGATGGAGAGATTGAGCCAGAATGATTGAGTCAATGGCAGAAAAGGGTCGAAGCTCGCCCAGTTGGGCTCATTGTCACCCTTACTTCTATAAGATATATAGAGATAGCCATTATATATCACTTAGTTTAGAATCAAAAGTAAACAACAAAAGTTGGTGTTAAAAGATAAAGATTTAGACATTTATGGTGGGTAAATAATTTAATGTAAAAATTGAATAGCTAACATCAATAAAAGTCTAGAAGTTAAAGCAAGGAAAGAAAATTTTAGCTTAAGTCACCAAAAGCAAAATTATAAAAATTAAGAGAAAACCTCAAACTTTAATAACTTGGTTCTAGATAGAAATTTTGTCTTCTTAAAATAGATCATAATATAACAGAAAGAGATGTATCTCGACATGTTTTGATGCCTAATTTGATTTTATATAAACAAAACCAAATTTAGGAATTTGTACAAAATTTTCCTCATATTTTTAGTAGGTGTTAAATTCTTAATATTCACGAGTTTGAATTAAATTATAATTATACATATGTAAGGATTTTGATTGCGATAGTATTCTAAATTAATTATATTATTTATTAAGTTATATTAACACATGAAGAGGAATTCAAAATACCCGATACATGCATAGCTTAAACTCTCATAACAATAACAAAACTACTATAAAAAAGCATTTATTTATCTCAATCAATGTTGTTTCCCTCTTACATTCGTTTCTTTAAACAATTGACAAACTTAAATTATTTGAAGTCTCTTAATTTTAAATAGTCATTAAATATAAAACCTCAAACTTTAAATTCTTTAAATACTATAGAATACAAGTGTTGTAACCATAACTTAACCTATAGACTCATAATCAACAGACTACCCTTCATGTTTTTAGGTAAGTTTTAAACATGAAATAACTATTACTCAATCAATTGGATGTCACTCATTTAATCGGTTAATACATTTTATAATTTTGTTTGATTAACTAAATGCCCTTTAATAAGTTAATTTGAGCAACTGGATAACTTTCTAAAGGCTTCCAAATTATTTGACCAATTTGGTTAGTCATCCTTTTCTTATTACAAAGTTACATAACTATTTACTCACCTGATATGCTTTTGGTTAATTAATTATACCAATTTTTATTTTAAAAAGTACATTTAAATAAATTTAAAATTTTAATTCTTAAAAAATAAAATATTAAAAACTTTTTACAAAAATTAAATGAAAACACAACTGCTAAGATGCGAGGATTGTAAAGAATATCGGAAGATAAGAAATTTATTAAAATTCTTCTTATTTTCTATTTTAACAATCCTTATATTCTTTAATTGAAGTGCATGCAATGACTTATTTAAGTGATTTGTTTTTTTTATTATTTTCAATTCATATGTCTTAAGCTTAGTTTTTATTTTTTATTCATCTTTATTTTTACTGAATTCTTTGCTATCTAATGTTATTCTCGTTTTAGCTGCTTATTTTTACTTTTCTTTTTGGAAAGTAAATAATTAATTTCATATTTAACTAATAAAGTTATTCCAATTCAAATCACTCCAAATCTATGGAAAGTATTGTTTTACAGGTTCAATTTCATTTTCATCTTTCTTGTGATGTATTATCTATAGGAACTTGTCAAAGCAGTTAGCCTTAGCTTAGTCTTGTACCCCATCCAGTTATAATTCAAGATATCCTTAGCTTCTCCAAGCAGTTCGGTGTTCCTTTTTCTTCATATATAGTGAGCCATTATGACAAAACCAACTTTGACTAACTTGTAATCTCCTTTCAAGTTGCATTTCACCTTGGTTGCCCATGTGAGAATGTCTATCCATGTCTGATTGTTCTCCTTTACATTGAATGTCAACAAAAATTGTCTCTAAAATTGATTAGTTGATGCACATTTGAAGAATAGGTGATCTAATGTCTCCAACATGTCTCCACGTAGTGCACATTCAAGATTAGGTGCCTAAAGTTCAACCTCTCTTATTATGAACCTCTATAGTGCTACTAACTATAATATGAAGGAGTGAGCTGGTGTAATCTTTGAGTCCCATATGAATTTGTGAAATTAAAATTTGATCAAGGGTCCCAATAGCAGCCTTCTACACTATTCTATTGAGAATGTTTTGGTCTTGTGTAGCTCCTACTAAATTGAATTTGGTTGAAGTTGATCAAGTTAGTGACTTACGAGGCTATTCATAATGATATAAGAATCACTGGTTGAGTGAAAAGGCCAGCTCTAGTTCCCCTTTTGGACTAGCGTATGAACATTAGTATTCTCAGGCATTAAACCTCTTAGGCTCTAGAAGTTTGTTGTAAGTTATAGTGGCCCCATATGATGCCAGTTATCATCCTAGAACTTGGTATCACTTCCATTTCTTATAATGTGCTCGATATGGGGTTGCATAAGTTTTCCAATGTCTAAAATCTACTAAAATGCTTAGGATTGTGTAGGTTTGCCCTTAATAGTCCATATTGTTTGATATTCACCATGTAAATCCATTTCACTTAAAGACTTTCTTTCTCCACACAAATTCTCTAAACTCTCTTAACCATTATTGCTTTAGCCATCCTTGTGGCTGATGTGATTCTAAGACCTCCATATTTATTAAGCAAGCATATTGTGCTCCATTTGACCTTTGGGGCTTTTCCACAATTGTTACTATGTTCCTTCCATATAAAGTCTTTGATACATCTATCAATCTTCTTAAGAATGCTCTTAGGCAATGCAAGATGAGATAACTAATAAATGTGCAAGTTGTTAAGGATTAAAATTGCTAATTGTAGTTTGCCTCCATTAGAGACAAATTTATTACTTTATACTGATATTCTCTTCTAGATGGAGGATATTGGAGGCCTGCATTCTATTTCCTTAAGCCTCTTTGTTGAAATTAGGACACCAAGATAAGTTAGGGGTACTTGTTGGATCTTTAATCTTATAATTGAGATCAAGTGTACATAATCCAGATGATTGTGTTTGAATAGAAAAACAGAACTCTTATTGAGTTGAAAGTCAGTCCAAATATTTCCTTAAACATTTGTAGAGATTGTAGCACGATTTCAATTAATAGTGGATCATTGACATGCAACATTAACATATCATCAGTAAAAGAAAGTTGTGATATTTTGAGATTTCCACATCTTTGATGATACTTAAATTCTAGATTTCTTATAATGGTCATAGTAGTGATTATGATTCATACCTCCATATTTATTGCAAAGAGGTAAATGGAAGGGAGATCTTCTTGTCTTAGTCCTTTTAAAGCTTTAAGGAGTTGTGAAGGCTTTCCATTCACTAGCACTACATAGGAGATAGTGGTGATGTAAGCATAAATCCATTTAATGAATCTATGAACATAACAAAAAGTTTTGAGGGCAGAGATGATGTAAGCCTATCCTACTATGTCAAAGGCTTTGGCGAAATCAATTTAGAGGGCACAAATTTTGATGTTCAACATGGAGTTGTAGTCTTTGAAGATCTCCTGGGCTAACATTATATTGTCTCTGATGCTTCCTATAGGTACATATGCTCCTTGACTTGGGTTAATCACCTCAACAAGGGATTGCTTCAACCTGTTTGCTAGTATTTTTCAAGATAACAGCAAGCAATAGGTCTGTAATAATTGAGAATCATTAGATTAGGAATTTTTAATATCAAGCAAAGATAGTTTTTATTGAATTCAGTCATTAACTTGCCACTTTTAAAGAATTATTGCAGTGCCTATACAATTGTAAGTCCAATTAGATCCCATTTTTCTTGATGGAACCTAGCATTGAATCCATCTGATCATGGGGCCTTGTCTGGATGAAAGGAGAATAACACTGACTTGGTTTCCTCATTGGTGACTTTTTTAAGTAGCATTGGGTGATGAGTTTGTGCTATAACTCCTTGTATGATTCTTAGTAGTTCATAAAGAAAATCTGAGGCGCTACAGCAAATGCCTTTAATTCCCATGAAATGATTTCTAGCCAGCTCCTTAAGTTCATTATGTTCTTGAACAAGGCTCATATAAGAATAAATTTTATTCCTACTTCTCCTCCCTAGGATTACGCACTATAGAAATATTGGTGTTTCTATCCCCTTCTTAGAGGTATTGTATTCAGAATTTTTGCTTTAGTTGAGAATTAGAAGCTTCTAAAGCTTCAGAGTACTTCTTTTCAAATTTTCTTTTTCTTTTAGAGTTCTATCCTTTGGAGAGTAAGCTAGAATCGTTTTTAAGTTTCCATAAGGTTATCCAGAGCCAACTTTTTATGATCAAGATTGTGTTTTAGAAAGAATAGATAATCTTTTTTAATGGCTTTTAGCATTTGCATAGATTGAAAGGCTTTGGATCCATAATTTGTCTTCCCCGCAGCCCCAAAAATGATTGAATTAAGTTAGGGGATGCTTCAAGAGTCAATTGAAAAAATGTGCTACACAATCAAAGGAAAAATAATTAATACGGTCAAAATAAAACAGTATATTTTAAAGAATATGAAATATATAAATAGAAATAAAGGTAACGGTGTAACTTCTTGGATAAACAACCTAGCCGCCAATAAAAGTAAAAACGTGTAACCTTAAAACTCTGAGTTGTATCAAAGTCTTAGAAAAAGAAACAAACAAAACCCTTCTAACAATTTAATAACTTTCGATATTCCAGAATCCCTATAACAAAACTCCCACCTGTACATATAAAAACACCGCCGCTTCTCTGGTAGTCTCTTCCTATATATACTATCAAAGCCGACGAAAGTATTCCACCAGACTCCAGAAGCGAAACAAAAGACACAAAGGCATGATTCGGTCATTGACTCCCTCGTCCGGTTGGACTCGAGATGACGACAAGGCCTTCGAAAGTGCTCTTGTTATGTACCCTGAGAATTCTGCGGATCGGTGGCATTTGATTGCCCGACAGGTCGGTAGGTCCGTGGGAGAAGTCATGGAACACTACAATCTGCTTGTTCATGACGTGAATGAAATTGATTCGGGTAGAGTTCAGCTGCCTGATTATACTGACGACTTGTCTTCCGACTCGGATTTGGATTCCGGTAGTAATCAAGTTTCTTCTGGTGGGAAGACTAGAGATATTGAGAGGAAGAAAGGTACTGCCTGGACAGAAGAGGAGCATAAGTGAGTGTCTTGACTTTTTTGGGTTTTTCAAATTCTTTTAGATTTATTCAGAAGTGTAGCCATATTAATTCCAAAGTTCATAACTTTAAGCATCGTATACGTCTGTAATACTATAAATTCATAAAACTGCAAATGGAGGTTGTTCTTTGCCCTCTTTCTTGGTGCATTTCAAGCACTGAGTGAAAAACTCTTAGATGCTGGGGATTTATTGAAATTTGATCCTCCGTGAGTTTGTGGTGATGCCTTTGTCAGTCATATATATATATATATATATATATATATATATTTTAAAGTTAGGGGGTTGAACGTGTAAAAGAACTAATATATACTGTGTAATACGCATAACGTTGGCTTATTACGTCGCTGTTTAAGTCTTGGCAATTTTTTGTTGAGTGACTCTTATGTCTTGGTAATTGTTATTTTATTGGTTGTCACAGGTTATTCTTGATCGGACTCCAAAAATATGGAAAGGGAGACTGGAGGAGCATATCAAGAAATGTGGTGATGACAAGAACACCAACTCAGGTAGCTAGCCATGCTCAGAAATATTTCCTTCGACAGAGTGCTGTGAAGAAAGAGAGAAAGAGATCAAGTATTCATGACATCACTTCTGTGGATGCCACTCAGCCTGTTGAGGACAATTGGGCTCCTCCGCCTACTGTTCCAGTTCACCAACACTTGATCTTTCAGCCAATGAACCCTGGAAACCATATGCCCCTTCCAAGCCATATGCCTAATCAAGGACCTCCTTTGGCATATCAAACTTCGCCCTTCCCCTTTTAATAAGTGAATAATTTGTATAGTCTATGCAAATTAAAAGTTCCATTTTGTACAGTCAATTTATGTTCATTTTAAGTGTAGGGTATTAGGCATAGTATGCATGCATTGGATTCAATTTAATAGAACAGGTTGATTCATAATGTTGATAGTGGAGCATATCTATTTACTGTATGGTACTTAGGAACCAAATAGTATTACTGGCGATAATAATTTTTTGTGCTGTGTAGCTGCAGCCATGTGAATTGGTTAAGCGTGTTTGACATTCTTTGCTATTCTGAGATCTGAATAATCTGCCTATCATGTTGGTTAGTACTCCCGTCTCAATCTTTGTTTAATTTTTCTTGTTGATTTTCAATCCTGCCCGTGAAGATGAACTTAAGATGTTGCATTTGAGTTGTCAGTTTCTGCAATTTTTGGAGGCCAAATTTGTGCCTTGATGCTAATCTTAGTGCAATACATATGCCCTAGCTTCTATCACATTGCATTCGCTAGGGATGCGTCCAAATTATTGAAGTAGTGCTGAAATTGAAGAATAGTATCTTTCGTAATGGTGAAATGTGATTCGTCCACTGTCATTTATCTAGAGGAATTAGTGACTCCAACCAATCTTTATGCTTCCAGGTTGTCCAGATGAAGTACGCATTTGAAAAGGAACTTGCGTTTTTTTGCCAACGTCTTTGGTATCTGTGATCCACTGCTAATCGGTAAAGGAAAATAACGAAAATGAGAATTCCCAGTTATGTACTGTTTTTAAAAATACAGAAGGTTTTGTTGTAAGTTTATGTTTACGTCAACCAGCATCAATTCACTCTAGGTTGAAGTAGCTAAATTTTAACCAGATAGGCTTGATATTTACCATAATTTACTTCTTTTTTATTTGATTGTCCGGCATGGTACGTATTGACGTTTGAACCTGTGGTTAATGGTGACATTCTGTCCATCAATGCTTGGAAAATGCTACCGTCTGCCACTGATGCTTTGAGTTCAATCTCTGCATCTTTTGCATGAAAATATCTAGTGTTCCACCATTAGAAACATTATTTTCTGTCAACCACACTCAAGCTAGTATATTCGACGTCGGAAAGGAGTACGACAATTACGTTATGGAACTCGCAGAGTTCGGTTTGTTATTTATGTCAGATTTTTTTTTTGAATATTTAAATGATGGTATAACATGGTTGAATTGGGACCATGATGGTGCTTATGATTACCAGTATGAATTTTGCCGTAGATTAAACCGTTGTGTAGCTTACCTGTCTACGTTTCATAGAGTGATCTTTGCTTTTTTCTTGGTCAATCAGAGGAATCAAACAGAGTCATATTTGATGTACCCGTCAAAGCATGTCGTTGGGGATGTAAAATAGCTCTTGTGGTCTGGTTTAGTCAAAAATTTGCAAGCTAAATTTAAGTTCATCGGGTTTCTGATCACGGCATGACCTGAAGGCCTAGTCTAAAACCTAGTCCAAAAGACTTAAGCGACCCAGATCCTACTTTTAAACCGACATTACTTTAATCCGTAAATTTAAAAACCTATATACTAAAATGATGTTGTTTGAATCAATTATATTAAAATATCGTTTAATAACAATGTAGATTGTATCAGGAGGGCTTTGAACCGAACTAGTAAGAAGCAAATTCGATTTGACCTATTACCAAGTCTATTAATAACTTAATAGTGCTTTCAATTTCTTAAATTTTTTGGATTAATGAGACACTGAATTTCCTACATTGTAGGCATTGATATAAGGGATGACCAAGTGGTCCAAGCCTGGTCCAACTTTCCGCCTATATTAATAAATTCGACTTGAGTTGACTAAATTTTGAGCCTGATTCAAACATTTGATTATAAAAAAATTTGAATTTTGAGACTTTTATTTATATGTTGTGGAACTTTATTTAAGGTACTATAACAATATTGTATATTTCCAAAATGTTCCAAATTTGCTTATTATGTATGTATTTGCTTATTTTCAAATTTATGGACGTACTTATTAATAAAATAAACAAAAAATTAAAATGTGGTGTAAATAATTAGTTTTTCAAAAATTTATGACTTGTCTCAAACCACTAAATCTCTAAATTTATGATTAATATAAAAATGTTAATGTAAGAATAAGAAAACTTTAGAATCAAAGGTTTAGAAAAATTGTGTTAGACCACATTATACATATCTATTTAAGATGGAAATACTTTAAATGGTCTCAAAAAATGGGGATTTTGTACCTCATTATCTCATAAAATCATTTGTTAGATAATAAATTATAGAGATTTGAAATGTTGGGTATAAATTCACCTTGAGATCTTTGCTAAAAGTTGTGAATTAACATTAAGGTCTTGTTTGATAGTCAGAAATAAAGAGGTGAGAATGAGAATGCAATCTTTATTTCGTAACTTGTTGTATGGGTGCATTCAGAATGCCTTATAGGAGACATATTTGCATCTAACAAATTGAATCCCAAAGGGTATTTCGCGATTGTTATTTAGAGGTTGAAGATTGAAGATCATTCACTGCCAGTGGGTTTCTCACGATCATCGACCCAGGTATGTGTTTACCCATTTCCTAGCTGCTCTTTGTGGTCCTTTAAGTGGGAATATACTCACCAGTGGATCCCAACTGTGTGTGGAGGTAAGGGTGGTAACTCCTGTCTACTTTGTACTTACTTTTGGTATTTCTACTCCGCGAGATAATCTGTGGTTATTTATAGTTTGTAGTGTTGTTATTTTGTCTTTCCCATGTCTTCTAAGAGATATGACGCTCATGGTTTAGATTTCTGTTGTGATCGCAACCAAGGTCAGATACATTCTTCTTTTTCTATTTTTCCTCTAAATTTTACCCTCGATTATCTTCTGCAAACATGGACTAAGTGTTTGGATTTATTGAACAAGATAGAACGGGAACGTTGTGTAGGATGTTGTTTAGGGTACTACTTTACTTAATCGCGTATTCGCTATCTCTATTAGCTTTTTCGAGCCTCTTGACAAGTCTGCGGATGTCAAAAAAGAAACCATCAGTCTTTTCCTATTGCTTCCCGTTACTACCCCACTCTTTTTGTCTTACGCGACTTCCTTTAGAAGACAAGGCCTTTTTTTTTTTGGTTTTAACGTGTTTTAATCAACATCTTCTAGAAATTTCTCTCTCTATCGTCTTGTATTGTGTAGGTTTCAACAGATTTTCATGCTCTAATCAATCATAACTTTTGTTTTCATGCTTGTATTCTTTATGCATCACTGAGGCTCCCTTCGATTGGAAAATTATTTATTATTTATCTTAATTTTATTTTATTATTTTTAATTATTTATTGATTTTTCTTATTATTATTAGTTTCTTCTTCTTCTTCTTCTGCTTCTGCTTCTTATTCTTATTCTTATTGTTGTTGTTGTTGTTGTTGTTGTTATTTTTAACTTTAAAGGATTTCTTAGGATAGTACCTATGGGAAATGTGAAAGACACGAGGTAGGAGGGATGCCTTTAAATTGAGCGGATGGAATCAATGTAAGCGGTTCAGTGCGTGCAGTATGCAAGAACATTGGGGCCCTCATAGGAAAGTCCTTGGAATTAGTAATGATTTTAGACAAGCATATGATACAAATAGCCTACATTCAGGAGACTAAGTGAGCAGAAGCTAAAGAAAAAGAGATAGGGGGTTTCAAATTATATTACTCGGGAAGTACGTGGAAGCAGATGGGATAGGTATCTTAGTGTTCACGGAACTTATACACCGAGTAGTGGGGATCACAAGAGTCAACGATAGGATTATGGTGGAAAAAATTGTTTTTAGCAGTGTAGTTCTTAAAGTAGTATGTGCTTATGCACCTCAAGATGGTTCAGAACAAAAACGTAAATTCTGGGCGACGCTGGATGGGACGCTTCTACAAATCTCTACTACTGAGCAGATCACCCTAGGAGGCGATTTTAACGGGCATATATGGGTAGTTTCAGATGGATATACAAGAACTCATTGGGGCTTCGTATACGGCACTAGAAATGATAGTAGGAATGCTTTATTGGACATGGCCATAGTGTATGAGTTAGTAAGAGCAAATTCCTTTTTTAAGAAAAAGGAAGCGCACTTGGTGACGTTTCAGAGTAGCACAACCAAGACGTAAATTGATTATCTCCTTGTCAGGAAAAGAGTCAGATCATGGTGTAAGGATTGCAAAGTGCTTTCGGCCGTATGCTTATCAACCCAACATAAATTGTTAGTTTTGGATCTAGTAATTAAGGGATAGAGGTCACGGTAATTTACTAAGCAATGTCGTAAAATAAGATGGTGGAGGCTAAAAGGGGACATGGTGGAACAATTTAGGACTTAAGTTCGGTATAATACAACATGGTCTGTGAGTGGGGATGCTAATCAGATGAGGAAGAGAGTAGCCCTTATAGTGAGAGAAACTGCCACAAAACTCCTAGGGGTATCTAAAAGGCAGGGGTTGGATGAAATCTTGGTGGTGGTCAGACGAGATCCAAGGAACGGTAAAGGCAAAAAAAAGAGCTTTTAAAGATTTTTTAGCAAGTACAACAGAGGTGGAGTAGGAAACTAAAAGAGTAAGGTATAGACTGGCAAAATAGAAGGCAAAGAAGACTATTTCAGTAGCTAAAGGAGAAGCATATGAGACTATGTACAGGGATTTGGATACGTTCAAAGGAGCACACAAAATTTTCAAGCTAGCACACGATAGGGCATGTGAGACGAAGGATTTCAACCAAGTCTGTTGTATACATGATGAAGCAGGACAGGTACTCACAGAGGCCGAAGCCATCATGGGGCATTTTCTTAATGGGTACTCATGGGGAAGGGTTATAAGATGAGAAATTACAAAGGTTTTGAGGGGGATGGGGAGCGGAAGGGCCGTATGGCTGGATTAGATCCTTATAGACTTATGGAAGCGAATAGGAGTCGTCGGTATTGAGTGATTAGTTCAGCTCTTTAATGTGATCCTCGAGTCAGCTAAAATGCCGGATTAATGGAGATTGAGTAGATTGATCCCCTTATACAAGGCCAAAGGGGACATCCAACAATGTCACAATTATAGAGGCATCAAATTACTAAGTCATACTATAAAGCTGTGGAAGAAGGTAATTGAAAAGAGAATCTGGATAGTTGCTTCTATATCAGTCAACTAATTTGAATTTATGCTTGGTAGGTCCACGACAGAAGCAATATATTTACTATGTAGACTAATGGAATGCTACAGGGAACAAAAACGAGATTTGCATATAGTTTTTATTAATTTGGAGAAGGCGTATGATAGGTCCTAGAGAACTTCGATGGAGGTGTTTAGAGGCAAAGGGCATTCCTATGACTTATATCAGAGTAATTAGGGATATGTATGAAGGAGCACTACCAGCGTAAGGACGATAGGAGGCGACACAGAAGCATTTTCTATTGGTGTTGGACTACATCAAGGCTCTACCTTAAACCTTTTTTTGTTCACATTAGTGTTAGATGAACTTACCAAACATATTCAGAGAGAGGCATCTTGGTGTATGTTATTTGCTGACGATATTACCCTAGTGGATGGGACTAAAGAGGGGGTCAATTTCAAGTTAGAAAGTTGGAGAGAAATGTTAAAATCGAAAGGTTTTAGAATGAGCAGGACTA
Source organism: Erythroxylum pedicellare (assembly GCA_027563575.1). Lineage (NCBI taxonomy): Eukaryota > Viridiplantae > Streptophyta > Magnoliopsida > Malpighiales > Erythroxylaceae > Erythroxylum > Erythroxylum pedicellare. Next base: position 26,045,272 of record JAOQMP010000004.1, read on the forward strand.
AGATGTAATATTTAGAATGCAACTTTTTAAGAAGCTAGATGGTATATGAGGCGTCGGTAGTAATTACTACTGACATCATACCACAAAAATTGAGTTTTAAATACCTCGGGTCCATCATTCAAATAGATGGTAATATCGATGACGATATAGTACATCGTATTAGATTTGGATGGGTCAAATGGTGAAGTGCATCAGGTGTTTTATATGATAAAAAGATTCCTTTAAAACTCAAAGGGAAGTTTTCTAAAATGGTGATTTGGCCAACCATGTTATATGGGGCAGAGTGTTGGCGTGCCAAACGTAGACATACAAAACAGTTGTTAGCAGCAGAAATGCGTATGCTTTGGTAGATGTGTGACATTAATAAAAGAGATAAGGTTTGAAATTGTATGGTAAGGGACATAATATAGGTGGCTAGTATTACTGACAGGTTGAGAGAGACTAGGCTGAGGTGGATTGGGCATATGCGCAGGAGGCCCTCTGATGCTCCGGTACGAAATTGTGAGAAAATAACCTTTAGTGACTAAAAAAAGAGAAAAGGGAGGCCTTACAAGAATTGGAGGAAAATGATCAAGAAAGATATGTCAGAGTTAGCCCTTACTAAGGCAGTGGCTAGAAATAGAAAAGTCTGGTGTGATCGGATAAGGGTAAAGGATACCCTTTAAAGTTCACCAAAACAGTTGAGTAAGTTATTAGGAGATGTTTACTTTAACGCTCGTGCCACGTAGTTACCGCGTAGGAAGTCCAACCCAATGTCTTTTTTGCCTTTGCTAGTTGTAAGTCTTGGACAAGGCTTTCAGGCTTACAACTTGGCTTTTCAGGACAGGTGCATGGGGAAAGATCCCGCGATGTTGTCTAAAATCGTAGGATTGTCATACCCTTAGGGTCTCTGAGCAAAGACCCCTAGCTTAGCTAGCGACAAGAAGAGTCGGACTTTACAACTTATCAGGTACTAGCAGATCTGTACACCATCATATTTTATTTTTATTTATTTAAGTATTTATTGTAATTTTATTTACATAATTATTTAGTGTGCCAGTTTTACTTATTTACTCTTTAACCTGCATCACTCTTTTATTGTCACATCTACATATGGGTCTATCGGAAGCCTCTCTACTATGTAAGTGTAAGGTTGCGTACTATCAGACCTCCCCAAACTTCGCTTTATTGTGGGACTTCAGACTGGGTGTGATGATGATGATAAGATAAACTAAGCAATGACAACACTGAAATGAATCTTAAATAATCCATCACTTTTTTCTTAAGGGGGTGTGACTATAAGCTGGAGTAACAAATCGAAAATAAAAGAGAAAAGATATTAGTAGAATATTATCAAGTTATTACATTACGATCTTTTTATATTAATTTTTTAATAACTATTTTATTTTGTTTCATGGATACTTTTATTCTTATCATAAAAATCATTCATAATTATTTAAAAATTAATAATTTTATAAAAACATTTTTATTAATTATTTATAAATATAAAATATTTAATTAATTATGTATAAAATTAATTATATAAAAATTAAATACAAGTAAAAAATTTCTCATTATGATTTTTAATATTTGGAAACAAATATTAACACAACTTTTAACTTTGTTTAATACGATACCAAACATGCACAATCAACAATTTCATTTTTATTCCGATTATCACTTCTCATATCACTTCTCTTTTTTATTCCGATTCTTTCATTACTGGTTACTAAATCAAACCTAAAAGATGATAATTTTTACCTCATCCAATTCATTTTAATCCGAAATCAAAAGATTAGATTTAAATTGATTAGATTTTTTTAAAACATGACTTAAAAGACCTATCTAAAACATAATCTAAAAGACTTGATCGGTCGAAACCCTACTTCTAAAATGACATTGTTATAAATTTAAAAATCTTCATACCAAAATGCTATCATTTTTGATAATGACCCAAGCCACAAACAAAAGGCTTTGAACCAAACTGAGTTAAAGGCAAAGTCGATCTAGTCTATTACCACCCCTATTAATATTGCTTCCAATTTCTTAAATTTTTGGATTAATGAGACTTAATTTCTTATGTTATAGGACTCTATTTCAAGGTACTATCATAGTCTTCCCTCCTTTAGTATATATTGCCAAATTTTCCCAATTTTACTTTTATAAACATTTGCTTCTTTCCAAACTTGTGGACATATTCATTAATGCAATAAAAGAGAAAAATAAAAAGAAATAAGCCATACATAATTCATTTTCCTCCAATTTTATGACTCGTAACAAACAACCAAAACCTGTCCTCGTGAGTCATGAACCACGTAAGATTTATAATAAATAGTTTATGAAAGGTTGATGTAAAAAAAGAAAACTTTAAGACTTGCTAAAAACTTTTTCATGTTCAAAATAGTTGTTTTTTACCACATTACATTTATCTATTTAATATGATTTGTTTTTCTTAATATTCTTAAGAAAAGGGAGTTATATACATCTTTAGTTTATAAAACTATTTTTTCAATAATAAAATATTCATACCCGTTATTTAATAAGTAAAATAATGATTGGTGGATTTCAAATCCTTGAACTTACTATAAGTAATATATATTAACATCACATCTTGCATCACCTCACTCCCTCTAATGTATAAGCAATTTTATGCACAAACAGTTTAAACTTTACATTCTTTCAAATTTCAAATCTAGTTTTTTTTTTAAATTTTAAATTTTAGATTTCTTAAAGAAATATGTCCTCAATAAGGATATAAATCATAATTACAATGCCTTCTAGGTTATACCATATTGAAAATTACTTACTTAACTATCGTTCAAAGTACATACACTTCCTTAGGAAAGAAGTCTCGCCTTTAGGATGATGGTTCTCAATTGATCGATACAAATTAATGGTTTTAAAGTTTTTATGATGAGTATTGAACAAAACGTTATTATGAGTATGAACACAATTGTATGTTCCTAAAAGACTAATAAAAGTATAATTTATTTTATAATCACAAAAAATTGACGTAATAGTCAAAATTTTGTTACTTTTACACCATCTTCGACTTCCTCTCAATAATCATTATAAATATTTTACATACATTTTTTTTCCAATCTCTGTGAAAAAATTTAGGTCAAACAAATTTTAAAATGAAGTATTTATCAATAAGATTTTAGGTATGAATGCAAACAATGAAAAAAACAAATAAATAACAGCCTAAAAAATAAACAATTTTATAGAAACAATTTTAAGACGTGAGGCAACGTAAAAAGAAAAACTAATCCAAGAGCCAATGATAAGACAACGAAGAATAATAAAGGTAAGTGAACAAATATTTAAAGTTGAGATACCAATTTTGTTGGATCTCGTTTCTAGAACCCAACTCTTTCTCAGATAACATAAATTTTGGGCATCGTTTCTGGAACTCAACTCTTGCGAAATCATAATCACTGAACTTATTTCAATGAAGTTTCCTTAACCATCATTGAATCCTATTCTTGTTTTGATACCATAACTATGTTAGACCCCGATTTCGGAGCCCAACATTCCTTATCATAAGACATGTGTTTGTGCTGGTTACCATGCAAGGTTATTCCCATTTAATCCTCATTAGTTATCCTTAATTCATCCTCATTTCTTAATAGCATAGTATTGGGCCCTATCTTCCAAATCTTTCTTATATTGAAGTAAATATTCTATGCTCAACTTTCATCCAGATATTGAGCATCTTAGAGGCTGGGTTAAAATTTCTATTCCTTTAGATCATTTGATAGCTCTATATCTCTAGTTTATCTAGACATAGGATTCATCTCATTTGGAGGTTAGATAACAAAGTTATGACTGAAAGAATCAAACAGGGTTTTGACCTCAATCATATTACACCTATCTTGGGACAACAGGCATAACTTGCTCTAGGGTTTTCATATCAAGATCATTCTAGGAGGGTTCGAAAGAGAAATTCAAGATCTGCAACTTTCGTAAAGACCTTGAAGACAAATTCTATTGTTTGAAGGGTCAAAATTGGAGCAGACTATAGTATCAAATGAATAGTGTATAGAAGAAGAAGTTTAGGTCACATAAGTAGAAAGCAGACGAAGCAAAAAGTAGATGAAGCGGAAAGTAGATGAAACAAGAAGGTAGATGAAGCAAAAAGCAAATGAAGAAGAAAGCAGACGAAGTGAAAAGCAGACAAAGCAAAAAGCAGACGAAGCAAAGTAGACAAAACAAAGTAAACGAAACAAAGAAGATGAAACAAAAGATAGACGAATCAGAAAGCAGATGAAGCAAAAAGAAGATGAAACAAAGCAGACGAAACAAAACAGATGAAATAAAGCAGATGAAGCAAAGTAGACGAAACAAAAGACAGAAGAATCAGAAAGCAGACAAAGCAAAAAGTAGACGAAGCAAAGTAGTTGAAACGAAGCAAACGAAGCAAAGCAGGCAAAACAAAGTTTTAAGACGAAGCAATTCTTAAGACGAAGCAAAGTCAACTTAAGACGATGTAACTATTAAGACGAAGCGAAGTCAACTTAAGACAAAGCAAAGTTAACTTAAGACGTTGCAACTCTTAAGACGAAGCATCTTTACAGACGATACAACTCTATAAACGATATGACATCATCATAGACGATGTGACGTCATCACAGATGATGTGATGTCATCATAAACGATACATCTTTACAGACGATGCATCCTTATAGACGTAATGACATCATCACAGATGATGTAACGTCATCACAGATGATACGTCTTTACAGATGATACATCTTTAAAGACGATGCATCCTTATAGACGTAATGACATCATCACAGATGATGTGATGTTATCACAGATGATATGTCTTTACAAATGATACATCTTTACAGACAATGCATCTTTAACCTCCTAAGCATTTCCTTTTCTAAGGACCATAACTTTCGATCCAGAGGTCCAAAAATTTCATACTATATACCGTTGGAAAGCTAAAAGAAAGACTACATATTTCTAAAAGACAATTTGGTCTAGTTTAGCCTAGATCAATCCAGATTTTTCCCTTAAGTCATAACACAAAATTTTCCTTATGGAAGGCTTGAACTTTGCATTTTGCAAACTTGGAATGTCCTGAGCCATTTAGTTACCAAATTGACTTCATTAAACTCTCAAATCTCAACTTATTTGTCTCTTCACATCCAACTATATTTGATCAATCATAATTTTTGTCTTGCCTTCCTATGAATCTCACTTAGGCATACGTGTGTATATGTATATATATATGTATCCACAATTTATGTTCAAAACCATCCGTTCAAGCTGATAATCATCTTAATATCATCCATACACAATTCATATTTCCTTAACCTCAAAAGAATACAGTTTTTACAAATCTTTGGTGGAATTATAAGCCACATTACAATGTCATCTCAAAGTCTCAAATTTACAACAATTATTAAACAAATAAACTTGGTGTGTAACTATAACATTGTGCATTCCCAAACCAACTCAAAATACAAATTAAGCAAATTTGGAGAATTTCCTTTAGGCTCTTGATCATTTGATCTCTTAGTTATCAACTAAAGATGGGGTAAAAAGGGGGTAAGCTTGAAAGCTCGTGGGTAACAGTTTATAACAAAAAATAAGCAAAACTTTTGAAACCATTTTTCTTGTCATGGAAAACTTTCATTGAGTTTATAGAACACATGTTTCTTAGGCTTTCAGCCAAAATCCACAAGTC
>JAOQMP010000004.1:26067926-26080764 GCA_027563575.1 Erythroxylum pedicellare
TTCCAGGTTGTGATAGTTTGAGTATCATTATAGTTTACAATTGAGTTATAAGGTCCCAGAGCAATAAGCCATTAATATTGCATTTTGTTTAAGGTTTTGAGTGTCACATTAATTTACTTCGAGGAACAATTACAAAAATAACCCTTCCTTAAGCATAATATTTTTTGTGGGACAAAATCAAGAAAATATAGCATGTTTTTTTAAAATTAAAATAAAAGGAATCAATATCTGAATTTGAAAGTAGTCCTTTAGAAACCTTAAAAATTGCAAAATTAAAATTTTCACATGACCAAACATCTTTAAAGCTTAAAACTGTACCATAAGGTCGCGAACTGTCAAGGCCTTGATCTTGCATTTCCTTTAAGATCTTAACAAAAACATTTTAAAGCATAGAATTACTAAAATGACCTATCTTTAAATAAAATAAGAACTTTTGGACAAAACCACGGTAGTTTAACATACTGTTTAGAAACAAATATCCAAATTCGAAAGTAATCCTGTTTGAGACTTGAAACAAAAGCAATATCATATTTCTAACATCCTTTAGTCAATGGTTTGAACATCATTATAGTTTACAATTGAACTATAGGGTCCTAAAGCAACAAATCGTTAATATTGCACTCTATTTAAGGTCTCAAGTGTGACATAAATTTACTTTGAGGAACAATTACCAAAATAACACTTCCTTAAATATAATATGTTTTGTAGGACAAAATTAAGATATCATAGCATGCTTTTTGGGAACCAAAATGAAAGGTATCAATATATGAATTTGAAAGTAGTCTTTAGAAACCTTAAAAAAAATGCGAACAAAAAATTTCACATGACCAAACTTCCTTAAAGTTTAAAACTGAACCATAAGGTCTCAAACTATCATGGCCTTGATCTTGCATTAACTTTAAGATCTTAATAAAAACATTTTAAAGCATGGAATTTCTAAATTGACGTATCTTTAAATACAATAAAAACTTTTGGACAAAATCAAGACAATTTAACATACTATTTAGAAACAAATATCCAAATCTGAAAGTAACCCTTGTTGAAACTTTAAACAAATGCAATATCATATTTCTGAGATCATTCTTTTAATGGTTTGAACATCATTATAGTTTAAAATTGAGCTGTAGGGTCCCAAACTAACAAGCGGTTAATATTGCATTACGTTTAAGGTCTCAAGTGTGAGATTAATTTACTTCGAGAAACAATTACCAAAGTAGCACTTCCTCAAATATAATATGCTTTGTGGGACAAAATCAAGATATTATAACATGCTTTTTGGAAACCAAAATGAAAGAAATCAATATCCAAATCTGAAAGTAGTCCTTCAGAAACCTTAAAAAATGCAAAATCAAAATTTTCACTTAACCAAACATCCTTAAAGTTTAAAATTGAACCACAAGGTCTCGAACTATCAAGGCCTTGATCTTGCATTTCCTTTAAGATCTTAAGAGGGACATTTTAAAGCATGGAATTACTATAATGACATATCTTTAAATATTATAAGAACTTTTGGACAAAATCAATACAGTTTAACATACTTCTTAGAAACAAATTTCCAAATCCAAAAGTAATCCCTATTGAGACTTTAAAAAAATGTAATATCATATTTCTGACATCATTTTTGTACTCAACGGTTGAACATCATTACATTTTACAATTGAGTTATGGGTTCCAACAACAACAAGCGGTTAATATTGCATTTTGTATAAAGTCTCAAGTGTGACATTAATTCCCTTTGAGGAACAATTACCAAAATAACGCTTCCTTAAATATGATATGCTTTCTGGGACAAAATCAAGATATTATAGCATCCATTTTGGATATCAAAATGAAAGGAATCAATATCTGAACCAAAAAGTAGTCCTTTAGAAACATTAAAAAAATGCAAAATCAAAATTTTCACAGGACCAAATATCCTTAAAGTTTAAAACAGAACCATAAGGTCTCGAAATATCAAGGCTTTGATTTTACATTTCCTTTAAGATCTTAATAAAAACATTTTAAAGCATAGAATTGCTAAAATGACACATCTTTAAATATAATAAGCACTTTTGCACAAAATCAAGACAGTTTAACATACCACTTAGAAACAAATATCTAGATCTGAAAGTAATCCCTATTGAGACTTTAAATAAATGCAATATCATATTTCTGATATCATTCTGTTACTCAATGGTTTGAACATCACTGTAGTTTACAATTGAGCTGTAGGGTCTCAAAGCAAGAAGTCGTTAATGTTGCATTCCATTTAAGGTCTTAACTATAAAATTAACTTACTTCGAGGAACAATTACCAAAATAGCACTCCCTTAAATATAATATGTTTTGTGGGACAAAATCATCATATTATAACATGCTTTTTAGGGAAAAAAATAATGGAATCAATATCTGAATATGAAAGTAGTCCTTTAGAAACCATAAAAAATGCAAAATAAAAATTTTCACCTGAGCAAACATCATGAAAGTTTATAACTGAACCGTAGGGTGTAGAACTGGCAAGGCCTTGATCTTGCATTTCATTTATGATCTTTAGAGGGACATTTTAAAGCATTGAATTACTTAAAGGACACATCTTTAAATATAATAAGCACTTTTAAACAAAATCAAGATAGTTTGACACCCTTTTTGGAAATAAACACCAAATATGAAAGTAACCCCTTTTGAGACTTTAAATAAAGGCAATATCAGATTTCTGACATCATTTTGTAGTTAATGGATTGAACATCGTTGCATCTTACAATTGAGCTATAGGGTCCCAAAGTAACAAGCTGTTAATGTTGCATTCTGTTTAAGGTCTCAAGTGTGACATTAATTTGCTTGGAGGAACAATTACTAAAATACCGCTTCCTTAAACATAATATGTTTTGTGGGACAAAATCAAGATATTATGACATGCATTTTGGAAACTAAATTGAAAGGAATCAATATCTGGATTTGAAAGTAGTCCTTTAGAAACCTTAAAACATGCAAAATTAAAATTTTCACATGACTAAACATCCTTAAAGTTTGAAACTGAATCATAATGTTTAGAACCAACAAGGAGTTCATCTTGCATTTCCTTTAAAATCTTAAGAGGGACATTTTAAAGCATAGAATTACTAAAAGGACACATCTTTAAATATAATAAGCACTTTTGGACAAAATCAAGATAGTTTAACATTCCTTTTGGGAAAAAAAATCCAAATTCAAAAGTAATCCTTTTTAAGACTTCAAACAAAGGCAATATAAGATTTCCAGCATCATTCTATAACCCATTGGTTTGAGCATTGTTAAAGTTTACAATTGGGATACATGGTCCCAAAGCAAGAAGCCATTAATATTGCATTTTGTTTAAGGTTTCAAGTGTGAGATTAATTTACTTCGACGAAAAATTACCAAAATAACACTTCCTTAAAGATAATATGCTTTGTGGGACAAAATCAAGATATTATAGCATGCAATTTAGATACCAAAACGAAAGAAATCAATATATGAATCTGTAAGTAGTCTTTTAAAAACATTAAAAAAATCAAAATAAAATTTTCATAGCACTAAGTATCCTTAAAGTTTAAAACTGAACCGTAAGGTCTCGAATTATCAAGGCCTTGATCTTGCATTTCCTTTAAGATCGTAATAAAAACATTTTAAAGCATGGAATTGCTGAAATGACACAACTTTAAATATAATAAGCACTTTTGGACAAAATCAAGAAAGTTTAACATACTGATTAGAAACAAATATCCAGATCTAAAAGTAATCCCTATTGAGACATTAAACAAATGCAATATCATATTTCTGATATCATTATGTTACTCAATGGTTTAAACATCACTACAGCTTACAATTGAGTTGTAGGGTCTCAAACCAAGAAATCGTTAATATTGCATTCTGTTTAAGGTCTTAAGTGTGACATTAATTTACTTCTAGGAATAATTACCAAAATAGAACTTCCTTAAATAGAATCTGTTTTGTGGGCCAGAATCAAGGTATTATAACATGCTTTTTTGAAAAGAAAAATGAAAGGAATCAATATCTGAATCTGAAAGTAGTCCTTTAGAAATCTTAAAAAATGCAAATTAAAAATTTTAACATGACTAAACATAATGAAACTTTAAAAATGAACTGTAGGGTCTAGAAACGGCAAGGCCTTGATCGTGCATTTCATTTAGTATCTTTAGAGGGACATTTAAAGCATTAAATTACTTAAAGGACACATCTTTAAATATAATAAGAACTTTTGAACATTAAATATAATAAGAACTTTTGAACAAAATCAAGACAGTTTGACAAACATTTTGGAAACAAACATCCAAATATGAAAGTAGCCCCCTTTAAAACTTTAAATAAAAGCAATATCAGATTTCTGACATCATTCTATAATTAATGGTTTGAACATCATTATAGTTTACAATTGAGTTGTAGGATCCCACAAGCTGTTAATTTTGTATTCTATTTAAGGTCTCAAGTTTGACATTAATTTGCTTGGAGGAACAATTACTAAAATACTGCTTCCTTAAACATAATTTGTTTTGTGGGACAAAATCAACATATTAGACATGCATTTTGGAAACTAAAATGAAAGGAATCAATAACTGAACTTGAAAGTAGTCCTTTAGAAACCTTAAAAAATGCAAAATTAAAATTTTCACATGACTAAACATCCTTAAAGTTTGAAACTGAATCATAAGGTATAGAACGAACACGAAGTTGATCTTGCATTTCCTTTAACATCTTAAGAGGGACATTTTAAAGCATGGAATTACTTAAAGGACACATCTTTAAATATAATAAGCACTTTTGGACAAAATGAAGATATTTTAACATCCTTTTTGGAAACAAACATCCAAATTCGAAAGTGATCCCTTTTCAAACTTCAAACAAAGGCAATATAAGATTTCCATCATCATTCTATAACTCACTGGTTTGAGCATCGTTAAAGTCTACAATTGCGCTATAGGGTCCCGAAGCAACAAGCCATTAATATTGCATTTTGTTTAAAGTCTCAAGTGTGAGATTAATTTACTTCGAGGAATAATTACCAAAATAACACTTCCTTAAATATAATATGCTTTGTGGGACAAAATCAAGATATTATTGCATGCAATTTGGATACCAAAATGAAAGGAATCAATATTTGAATATGTAAGTAGTCCTTTAGAAACATTAAAAATGCAAAATAAAAATTTTCACAGGACCAAATATCTTTAAGGTTTAAAACTGGATCGTTAGGTCTCGAACTATCGAGGCCTTGATCTTGCATTTCCTGTAAGATCTTAATAAAAACATTTTTAAGCATGGAATTGCTAAAATGACACAACTTTAAATATACTAAGCACTTTTGGTCAAAATCAAGACAGTTTAATATATTGTTTAGAAACAAATATCAAGGTTCGAAAGTAATCCTTATTAAGACATTAAACAAATGCAATATCATATTTTTTATATCATTCTATTACTCAATGGTTACCATAGTTTACAATTGAGCTGTAGGGTCTCAAAGCAAGAAGCCATTAATATTGCATTACGATTAAGGTCTTAAGTGTGACATTAATTTACTTCTAGGAACAATTACCAAAATAGCACTTCCTTAAATGTAATCTATTTTGTGGGATAAAATCAAGGTATTATAACATGGTTTTTGGGAAAAAAAATGAAAGGAATCAATATCTGAATTTGAAAGTAGTCCTTTAGAAACCTTTAAAAAATGAAAAATCAAAATTTTCACATGACCAAACATGTTGAAAGTTTAAAACTGAACCGTAGGGTCTAGAACCGATAAGGCCTTGATCTTACATTTCATTTAGGATCTTTAGAGGGACATTTTAAAGCATTGAATTAGTTAAAGGATAGATCATTAAATATAATAAGAACTTTTGAACAAAATCAAGACAGTTTGACAAACTTTTTGGAAATAAACATCTGAATATGAAAGTAGCCCCTTTGAGACTTTAAATAAAGGCAATATCAAATTTTCGACATCATTCTGTAATTAATGGTTTGAACATCATTATAGCTTGCAATTGAGTTGTAGGGTCCTAAAGCAACAAGCCGTTAATTTTGCATTCTATTTAAGGTCTCAGTTGTGACATTAATTTGCTTGGAGGAACAATTACCAAAATACCACTTCCTTAAACATAATTTGTTTTGTGGGACAAAATCAAGATATTAGACATGCATTTTGGAAACTGAAATGAAAGGAATCAATATCTGAATTTGAAATTATTCCTTTAGAAACCTAAAAAAATGCAAAATTAAAATTTTCACTTGACCAAACATCCTTATAGTTTGAAATTGAGTCATAGGGTCGAGAACCAACAAGGCGTTGATCTTGCATTTCCTTTAAGAACTTAAGACGGACATTTTAAAGTATGAAATTACTTAAAGGACAAATCTTCAAATATAATAAGCACTATTGGACAAAGTCAAGATAGTTTAACATACTTTTTAGAAACAAACATCCAAATCCGAAAGTACTCCCTTTTGAGACTTCAAATAAAGGCGAGATAAGATTTCCAACATCATTCTGTTACTTACTGGTTTGAACATCTTTAAAGTTTACAATTGAGCAGTAGGGTCCCAAAGCAACAAGCCATTAATATTGCATTTTGTTTAAGGTCTCAAGTGTGAGATTAAAAGTACGTTGAGGAATAATTACCAAAATAACACTTCCTTTAATATAATATGCTTTGTGGGACAAAATCAAGATATTATAGCATGCATTTTGGATACAAAAATTAAAGGAATCAATATCTGAATCTGTAAGTAGTCCTTTAGAAACATTAAAAAATGCAAAATTAAAATTTTCACAGGACCAAATATCCTTAAAGTTTAAAGATGAACCATAAGGTCACAAATTATCAAGGCCTTCATCTTGCATTTCATTTAAGATCTTAATAAAAACATTTTAAAGTATAGAATTGCTAAAATGACACATCTTTAAATATAATAAGCACTTTTGCACAAAATCAAGACAATTTAACATACCGTTTAGAAACAAATAACTAGATCTAAAAGTAATCCCTATTAAGACTTTAAATAAATGCAATATCATATTTCTGATATCATTCTGTTACTCAATGGTTTGAACATCACTATAATTTACAATTGAGCTGTAGGGTCTCAAAGTAAGAAGTGGTTAATATTGCATTCCATTTAAGGTCTTAACTGTGAAATTAACTTACTTCAAGGAACAATTACCAAAATAACACTTCCTTAAATCTAATCTGTTTTATGGGACTAAATCAAGGTCTTATAACAAGCTTTTTGGAAAAAAGAGAAAGGAATCAATATTTGAATCTAACAGTAGTCCTTTAGAAACCTTTTTAAAAATGAAAATTCAAAATTTTCACTTGACCAAACAAGATGAAATTTTAAAACTGAACCGTAGGGTCTAGAACTGGTAAGGCCTTGATCTTGCTTTTCGTTTAGGATCTTTAGAGGGACATTTTAAGGCATTGAAGTAATTAAAGGAAACATCTTTAAATATAATAAGCACTTTTAAAAAAATCAAGACAGTTTGACACACTTTTTAGAAATAAACATCCAAATATCAAAATAGCCTCCTTGGAGACTTTAAGCAAAAGCAATATCATATTTTCGACATCATTTTGTAATTAATAGATTGAACATCTTTACATCTTACAATTGAGTTGTAGGGTCCTAAAGCAACAAGCCATTAATATTGCATTTTGTTTGAGGTCTCAAGTGTGATATTAATTTGGTTGGATGAACAATTACCAAAATACCACTTCCTTAAGCATAATATATTTGGGGGACAAAATCAAGATATTATGACATGTATTTTGGAAACTAAAATGAAAGGAATCAATATCTGAATTTGAAAGTAGTCTTTTAGAAACCTTAAAAAATGCAAACATCCTTAAAATTTAAAACTGAATCATAGTGTCTAGAACCAACAAGGCGTTGATCTTGCATTTCATTTAAGATTTTAAGAGGGATATTTTAAAGCATGGAATTACTCAAAGGACACATCTTTAAATATAATAAGCACTTTTGGACAAAATCAAGATAGTTTAACATACTTTTTGGAAATAAACATACAAATCCAAAAGTAGTCCCTTTTGAAACATCAAACAAAGGCGATATAAGATTTCCAGCATCATTTTGTAACTTATTAGTTTGAAAATCAATAAAGTTTACAATTGAGATGTAGGGTCCCAAAGCAACAAGTCATTAAAATTGCATTTTGTTTAAGGTCTCAAGTGTGAGATTAATTTACGTCAAGGAATTATTACAAAAATAAAACTTACTTAAATATAATATGCTTTGTGGGACAAAATCAAGATAATATAGCATGCATTTTGGATACCAAAATGAAAGGAATCAATATTTGAATCTGTAAGTAGTCCTTTAGAAATATTAAAAAATGAGAAATCAAAATTTTTATAGGACCAACTATCTTTAAAGTTTAAAACTGAACCATAAGGTCTCGAACTATCAAGGCCTTGATCTTGCATTTCCTTTAAGATCTTAATAAAAACATTTTAAAGCGTGGAATTGCTAAAAGGACACAACTTAAAATATAATAAACACTTTTGGAGTAAATCAAGACAGTTTAAGATACTGTTTAGAAACAAATATCCAGATCCGAAAGTAATCGCTATTAAGACTTTAAACAAATGCAATATCTTATTTATGTTAACATTTTATTACTCAATCGTTTAATCATCAGTACAGTTTACAATTGAGTTGTAAGGTCTCAAAGCAAGAAGTTGTTAATATTGCATTCCATTTAAGGTCTTAAGTGTGACATTAATTTACTTCTAGGAACAATTACCAAAACATCACTTCCTTAAATATAATATGTTTTGTGGGACAAAATCAAGTTTTTACAGCATGCTTTTTGGGAAAAAAATGAAAGGAATCAATATCTAAATATGAAAGTAGTCCTTTAGAAACCTTAAACAAATGCAAAATCAAAAATTTCACTTGACCAAACATGATGAAATTTTAAAACTGAACCATAGGGTCTAGAACCGATAAGGCCTTGATCTTACATTTAATTTAGGATCTTTAGAGGGACATTTTATAGGATTGAAATACTTAAAGGACATATCTTTAAATATAATAAGCACTTTTAAAAAAAATGAAGACAGTTTGACATACGTTTTGGAAATAAACATCCTAAAAGTTTTAAACTGAATCATAGGGTCTAGAACCAACAAGGCGTTGGTCATGCATTCGCTTTAACATCTTAAGAGGGACATTTTAAAGCATGGAATTACTTAAAGGAGACATCTTTAAATATAATAAGCACTTTTGGATATAATCAAGATAGTTTAACATACTTTTTGGAAACAAACATACAAATCCGAAAGTAGTCCCTTTTGAAACTTCTGATTTCCTGCATCATTCTATAACTTATTGGTTTAAACATCGTTAAAGTTTACAATTGCATTGTAGGGTTCCAAAGCAGTAAGCAATTAATATTGGATTTTGTTTAAGGTCTCAAGTGTGACATTAATTTGCTTGGAGGAACAATTACCAAAATAACACTTCCTTAAATATGATATGCTTTCTGGGACAAAATCAAGATATTATAGCATGCATTTTGGATACCAAAATGAAAGGAATCAATATCTGAACCAAAAAGTAGTCCTTTAGAAACATTAAAATAATGCAAAATCAAAATTTTCACAGGACCAAATATCCTTAAAGTTTAAAACTGAACCATAAGGTCTCGAACTATCCAGGCCTTAATCTTACATTTCCTTAAAGATCTTAGTAAAAACATTTTGAACCATGGAATTGCTAAAACGACACAACTTTAGATATAATAAGCACTTTTGGACTAAATGAGGACAGTTTAAGATACTTTTTAGAAACAAATATCCAAATCTAAAAGTAATCCCTATTGAGACTTCAAACAAATACAATATCATATTTATGATATCATTCTATTACTCAATGATTTAAAAATCACTATAGTTTACATTTGAGTTGTAGGGGTCTCAAAGCAAGAAGCCGCTAATATTGCATTCCGTTTAAGGTCGTAAGTGTGACATTAATTTAATTCTAGGAACAATTACCAAAATAGCACTTCCTTAAATATAATATGTTTTGTGGGACATAATCAAGGTTTTATAACATGCTCCTTGGAAAAAAAAATGAAAGCAATCAATATCTGAATTTGAAAGTAGTCCTTTAGAAACCTTTAAAAAAATGCAAAATCAAAAATATCACATGACCAAACGTGATGAAATTTTAAAACTGACCTGTAGGGTCTAGAATCGGCAAGGCCTTAATCTTGCATTTCATTTAGGATCTTTAAAGGAGCATTTTAAAGCATTGAATTATTGAAAGGACACATCTTTAAATATAAAAAGCACTTTAAAAATATCAAGAAAATTTAGCAAACTTTTTGGAAATAAACATCCAAATATAAAAGTAGCCCCTTTGAGACTTTAAACAAAGGTAATATCAAATTTTCGATATCTTTTTGTAATTAATGGTTTAAACATCATTACAACTTACGATTGAGCTATGTGGTCCCAAAGCAACAAGCCATTAACATTGCATTTTGTTTAAAGTCTCAAGTGTGACAAGTGACATTAATTTGCTTGGAGGAACAATTACCAAAATACCACTTCCTTAAACATAATATGTTATGTGGGACAAAATCAAGATATTATGACATGCATTTTGGAAACTAAAATTAGAGGAATCAATATCTGAATTTGAAAGTAGTCCTTTAAAAACCTTAAAAATGCAAAATTAAAATTTTCACATGTCTAAACATCCTTAAAGTGTAAAACTGAATCATAGGGTTTAGAACCAATAAGGCTTTGCGTTTCCTTTAAGATCTTAAGAGGGACATTTTAAAGCACGGAATTACTTAAAGGACACATCTTTAAATACAATAAGCACTTTTGGACAAAATCAAGATAGTTTAACATACTTTTTGGAAACAAACATCCAAATCTGAATGTAGTCCCTTTTGAGACTTCAAACAAAGGCAATATAAGATTTCTAACATCATTGTGTAACTCATTGGTTTGAAAATCGTCAAAGTTTACAATTGAGCTATAGGGTCTCAAATCAACAACCATTAATATTGCATTTTGTTTAAGGTCTCAAATGTGAGATTAATTTACTTCGAGGAATAATTACCAAAATAACACTCCCTTAAATATAATATGTTTTTTGGGACAAAATCAAGATATTATAGCATGCATTTTGGATACCAAAATGAAAGGAATCAATATCTGAATCCATAAGTAGCCCTGTAGAAACATTAAAAAAATGCAAAATCAAAATTTTCACAAGACCAAATATCCTTGAAGTTTAAAACTGAACTATAAGTTCTCGAACTATCAAGGCCTTGATCTTGCATTTTCTTTAAGATCTTAATAAAAAATTTTAAAGCATGGATTTGCTAAAATGACATAACGTTAAATATGATAAGCACTTTTGGACAAAATCTAGACAATTTAAGATACTGTTTAGAAACAATTTTGGACAAAATCTAGACAATTTAAGATACTGTTTAGAAACAAATATCTAGATCAGAAAGTAATCCTTATTGAGACTTTAAACAAATGCAATGCCATATTTCTGATATCATTCTGTCACTTAGTGGTTTAAACATCACTACCATGTGCAATTGATCTGCAAGGTCTTAAAGCAACAAGCTGTTAATATTGCATTCCGTTTAAGGTCTTAAGTGTGACATTGATTTACTTCTAGGAGCAATTACAAAATAGCAGTTCCTTAAATATATATGTTTTGTATGACAAAATCAAGGTATTATAACATGCCTTTTTGAAAAAAAAATATGAAAGGAATTAGTATCTGAATTTGAAAGTAGTCCTTTAGAAACCTTAAAAAGTGCAAAATAAAAATTTTTACATGACCAAAAATCATGAAAGTTTAAAACTTAATTGTAGGGTCTAGAATCAGCAAGGCCTTGGTCTTGCATTTCATTTAGGATCTTTAGTGGGACATTTTAAAGCTTTGAATTACTTAAAGGACAGATCTTTAAATATAATAAGAACTTTTAAACAAAATCAAGATAGTTTGACATATGTTTTGGAAATAAACATCCAAATATGAAAGTAGCCCCCTTTGAGACTTTAAACAAAGGCAATATCAGATTTCCAACATCATTTTATAATTAATGGTTTGAACATCATTATAGCTTATAATTGAGTTGTAGGATCCCAAAGTAATAAGCCGTTAATATTGCATTCTGTTTAAGGTGTCAAGTGTGACATTAATTTGCTAGGAGGAATAATTACCAAAATGCCACTTCCTTAAACATAATATGTGTTATTAGACAAAGTCAAGATATTATGACATGCATTTTGGAAACTAAAATGAAAGGAATCAATATCTGAATTTGAAAGTAGTTGTTGGACCCTGTTTCGGGAACCCAACATCGAAGTCGTGAGAACATGAGCATGGAGGAGGACTTGGCACTTGGGATTTGAAGCTAAAGCCCTTCGGAAGCAAGGCGAGTTCGCCGTGGCAAACATATAGGAGAAATCCCACATGTTCCCTTCAAGTTAATTACCCCGCAACGAACGATTGAATTTTGCCACGAAACCTAAAAATTTGTCTTCACTGCGACGAGATGCCACACAAACAAAAAATGTAGCTTAGGGTCAATTACGCTGCGGCAAAACTCGTCCTAAATTCCTATCATACTAAATGCAAACATAAATTCTTTCAACCACCCTTATTTATTCAATCCCAAGGACAAAAATACCCATAAACATAAATAACTTTTCTAAATTTTAGTCTCATTTATAAATCAAAATACACTGCAAGAACAAAAACCATGAGCAAAACGAAATATTTTTCATTAATATCAAAAGATAAGAGTTTTACAAAGCTTTAAT
>JAOQMP010000004.1:26116459-26137026 GCA_027563575.1 Erythroxylum pedicellare
TTACTTTGACTCAATCTGTTTTAGCAGCCATCCCGAGCTACACTATGCAGACCGTGCGTCTACCCCGCGGCCTCTATGACGAACTGGAATCTATTATGAGATCTTTTTTGTGGGGTTCGTCTCGCAATAAGGCCAAAATACATCTGGTACCCTAGGGAGAGGTTTGCAAACCTAAGGACCTGGGGGGATTGGGTATTCGGAAAATTCGTGAGATGAACGACGCATTGTTAACTAAACTCGGCTGGTCATTGATAGATAAGCCTGCAGCGCTTTGGGTCCAAGTCCTTTATGCTAAGTATCACTTCGACGCCACCAATATCCCCACCTCCCTCGAGACTAAAGGAGGCTCCATGGTTTGGCACAGGATCAAGGCTACCTGGCACATCGTGACCCGCGGCTTATAGTGGAGACTCGGTGATGGTACTCGGACTCGTTTCTGGCTCGACCCCTGATTAGGAGGACTCGGGTCGCTTCTCTGTCACACCAACTAACCTCTCCCCGCGCAATACCTTAATCGCAGCACTCTCACCAATTTGTGGAGACCACCAGCAATTGGAATTGGGACGTTTTACGCTCTTACTTTCCCAAGTCGATATGACACCTTCTTGCGGGCACCTTTTCCCCTAAACCCTATCTTAGGCCAGATAATGAGATCTGGGGATGTTCAGACACTGGTTTATTTACCATCGCGTCGACCTATTCTATGCTAATGGGTCATGCTGAGCATTCGCTCAATGTACTTTGGCCTACTATCTGGAAATGGCCCGGCCCTCAACACATCCGAGCCTTCCTTTGGGTACTGGCTCAAGAGCATCTTCTCACCAATAACTACCGGGTTTGCTGCCACTTGACTGCTGACAGCTCGTGCCCTCACTGCCCTACTGACGAAACTCCTCTTCATGCGATTCGGGACTGCATTCGCGCTCGCTAAGTGTGGGACTCCATGCCCATAGCTCTTTCCACTACGGACTTCTACACTTTACCGCTTAGTCAGTGGCTCCTAGCCAACCTTCATACTCATCGGCGCATCCAGGGACATGATTGGGCCGTCATTTTTAGCACTACATGCTGGTTCCTCTGGTCTTGAAGGAACAAATCTCTCTTTGAGGTACATTTCATTTGACCTTTGTCTCCTAACATTATCATTTTCTCTTTTGCAGATCAGCTCCGACGGTCTACCGAGAGGCAGAGCCAGGCAGGCACAGGCCCCCCTCCTCGACACTGGCAACTCATTGGGTGGCGCACACCGCCCCCGGGTTGGGTGAAGCTCAACACAGACGGAGCTTGTAATCGTTCCCAACGCTCAGCTACGGCAGGGGGCCTTTTACGCGACTGGGATGGCAACTGGCTTGGGGGTTTTGCTCAGAATCTCGGTTGGTGTGAGTCGTTGACTGCTGAACTTTGGGGCGTTTATACTGGGTTGTCGCTCGCTTGGGACCGGGGCTTTCGTCGAATAGAATTAGAGCTGGATTCTCTAGTTGCGTACCATCTCATCTCTTCAGCGGCGACTCGTTCTCAGGCCTCCCACCCTATTGTCACAGGCATCCACGAATTACTTACGCGGAATTGATCTGTTGTTCATCGTTATGTTTACCGAGAGAGCAACAAATGTGCGGACTGGCTAGCCACCCATGCAGTCCCTTCGGATGTGGGCCTTATTATTTTCGATTTTACACTTTTCGGGTGCCACTGTATCCTTTCAGAGGATATGTCGGGTCTCTGCTTCCCCAGACTCGTGTTGTAGTTTTTCCTGCTTTCTCCCTTTAATAAAAAAAAAAAGTTAATAGCATAGCAATAAACATGGTCACTAGAATGAGCGTAGAACTAACTCCAAAGTAGATATGAGCCGTGGAGAATCCGGACATTTTCAAACCAAACCTTCCCTCAAGTTGAAGCCAAATTTTGAGCCTCACATGTTAATCGCATTTTGAAATGTCTTCCTTTTGCTCACTTACAGACAGTTGCAGCCAACGATGTGCTCCTTTTCTGAATTCTTATTTGAATCGAAGAAAACTAAAAAACAAAATTAAGGTGCTGTAACAAAACAGAGAAGTATTTACAGCTCCTAAACTTCTACACTTTTTCTCAATTGGATCTTTAAACTATTGCCCTTTTCAGTTGAGTCCCATTCCTTTTATCTGCAACCGAACCCAGCACGTTTTTAACTATCTTCGTTAGTTCATTTATTTATTTCAAACCCCTACTGTCCTATCACATGGCTGCCGCTACTGGACATCATCTTCTCCAGCCACCGTCACCCTTTCTTACCAAAATCAAAACATCCCACTCTATCCCCAAACTTGCATTCTCAGCAACTCGTTCCAAATTACCCTCCAAAGTTTTTCCCAATTTCACCCCCAGCTCTACAGTCCCTTTCTGTTCTTCCTCCTCCGCCCAAACCAATCTCCCTGAGGTAATTTCACCTTTTCGTTTTTTTCTCCTTCTATATTTCAATTTCTTGAACGCTTCTACCTGTTCAAGGTTCTGTCTTTTGTGTAGAAACCGACAGTCTTGGGTCTTCTCGACTACCTCAACGAGTCTTGGACCCAGTTTCACGCTACTGGTACTTACCTTTTGATACTCATGTTTCTATAAGTACGTGCTTCACATTTACGCTTTGAGTTTGCTCGGACGCCGGCGTTTGTTTCCATATTTAGATATTAGTGTTTTTGTGGGTCTGCAGCTGAAGCAAAAAGACAATTGATTAGGGCGGGTTTTGAGCTGCTAAATGAGAAAGAGGAATGGCAGCTTAAACCAGGTGGCCGCTACTTCTTTACTCGAAACATGTCTTCTTTGGTTGCTTTTGCCATTGGTGACATGTGAGTCAATGCACACTATCTCATCCCTATTTTTTTTTTTTTTGTGGTATATGTAACTCAACTTTTCTCAATCTAATTGGAAATTCATTGGAGGATTAAGAAAACAAAAAGGTTCTTTTAGTTTTGTAGGTATGCTCCTGGGAATGGTTTTCATGTGATAGCTGCGCACACAGACAGCCCGTGCTTGAAACTCAAACCAAAATCTGCATCGGCCAAGTCTCAATATCTGATGGTAAATGTACAAACTTATGGAGGCGGTTTATGGCACACTTGGTTTGATAGAGACTTGAGTGTTGCAGGAAGAGTCATAATTAGAGATCGTGAAAATTCTTTTCTGCACAAGCTTGTCAAAGTTGAAAGACCTTTACTGCGTATACCATCGTTGGCCATTCATTTTGATCGGTACATCCTTCTGCCTTATCTGTTAATATTGTTGCTCATGAATTTTTAGTTGTTCCATTCCTATTTATATTAATATAAATAATCAATTAATTTGGATGGGACTCTTCTTTTGTAACATGTGCATATATTAGAGGTGGTTTCACAAGTTAATGTTGCAATTATCTTTTATCTGAAGACTGCAAATTGTTGTGAAATATTATAGCACCAGCACCATTCTGCTTAAAATATTTATTAAGAAGTAGACACCACACTTCATATAGGATAAAACCAAACCTAAAATCTTGTCAAAGTCCCTTTATTTATTGGTTAAAATGACCAGCAATATGATTCATTTAACCATTTAAAAAATAATAAATGTTTTATTCCGTTGCAAGTTTCTATTTTGAATAGAGGCAGCAAATTCAAGCATGAATTCGGAATATCAAGAAAATAACTTTTGATTAGAATATGCAAATCCACTTGTAAAGTTCCATGAGATGACAGTCAGTAGATATCAATCGAAACTAGTTCTGCAAGAGATTCATATACTGACTTTTAACTTTTTTTTCTTTTCCTTTGATTTATCAGCAAAGTGAACACAGAAGGATTTAAACCCGACCTAGAGACGCACCTCATCCCATTACTTGCAACAAAGGTTCAGGAAATGTGTCCAGATCCCAATGAGAAAAATACTGCTTCTTCAAAAGCAGCTCACCATTCACTACTCATGCAGGTATGTCCATTTTTCTTCAGTATCTGAGATAACTTGTGTCAAAGATACACATGGACTATGATAAATTGAGGTTGTGGAATGAGACTTGAGAGCATCCTTTCTATGCATTGTTCAATATGCACCTTTAAGGAAATTAACTTTTGCAAAAGTTTCATTAGAATTATCTTTTCTGATAAAATTGTTGCAAAAAATAGTTGCTTGATTTTGCAGTTGTTATTTTGCTCTTCTGTTAATTAGAAAAAAAAATCAAGATAAATCAATCATGGTGCTATCATAGTCGATGACGTAATGTGCTAATTCTTGGGTGCTGGCTTGCATTGCTTAGCTAAAAACTATTATGTGGATTGCAAATGGGTGGTTTCCTAACCATAAATTTGAGACAACATTCTAGTTTGTTCTTTTATCAATTGATGTACCTTTAAGAAGTCTAAAGGAGATGAAAATTGAATAGGGGAGAAGAGAGATGATAGACGCTACAGCTCTATATAAAACAAAAAAAATGCTTTTCGAGTTAAGAAAGTCTAAAGACAAAACATGTGATCCTCAAATCAATATACATTAAAATGATTATTTAAAGTGATTAAGATCACAATGATAATGGAAATAAGGGAGAAGTCAAATAATATGCTAGCGTGTTTAATTGTTACCATAAATTGAATTTAAGATAGCAATGATGTACTAGTAAGATTCGCAAATGCGCATATTTTCTTCAAAACTAATCTTGCCTTATTGCAGGTTTTGTCAGAGGAATTAAGTTGCAATATTGAAGATATAGTGAGCATTGAGTTGAATGTTTGTGATACACAACCAAGCTGCCTTGGGGGTGGAAACAACGAGTTCATATTTTCTGGAAGATTAGATAACCTTGCTTCAAGTTATTGTGCATTAAGAGCTCTTATTGATTCATGTCAATCGTCCAATGATTTGTCAAATGAACTTGCTATTCGCATGGTTGCTTTATTTGACAATGAAGAGGTAATTGCTTTCTGCTTCAGTTTCTCAAGGAATGTCAAATTAACTTTTTATTGCCATTATAGTAACAGTTAAAGTAAGTTGCATTAATTTATTCCCATTATAGTAACAGGTAAAGTAAGTTGCATTAATTTTCTAAAACATAATACTATGTTCCATCACATTGAAACTTCAATAATGTTTTGCTTTTTACTAAGTCCATAGAATATAAAATGCAACTTTATAGCGTATATTGTAGAACTAATTGGTGGATACTCATGGTTTGGTTGTCCTTAGGTGGTCATAATGTACTATTTTTCAATTTTAGTTTCAAGGTTGACTTGGCATGTATTCATTACTCCTCAATGTAGCTTTAACCACAAGTAATATGTTTATGCACTTCATTTCAACTCTTGCCAGCTCATAAATTTTATTTTCAACTACTACTATTTAGGTTGGTTCAGGTTCAGTTCAGGGTGCTGGTGCACCAACAATGTTTGAGGCTATGAGACGTATTATCAGGTGCTTAGGGCATAACAAGGTTGAAGAAGGTGCAACTGAGCGTGCAATTCAACAATCTTTTCTTGGTATATTATCCTTTCTGAGTTAGCATATTCAAGTTTAGGCCTTGATCTTAGTTTTATAGGAAGGTGGTTTTTTTATTCACATAGTTTGGTTTTAGAACCAAGAATCTATTAAGAGTTTAGTTGTTTCTAATTAATCAACTATTCAATTTGAATATTGAAAATGTCTTCTGAGACCTGACATGTAGACCAACTTTATGGTCAAAAAGTTGGCTCATAGAATCTTTTCTGTGTGTAGTGTCTGCAGACATGGCTCATGGAGTTCATCCAAATTTTATGGACAAGCACGAAGAGCATCATCGACCTGAAATGAGAAAGGGACTAGTTATAAAGCACAATGCCAACCAGCGCTATGCTACCAGTGGAATCACTGCTTTTCTTTTTAAAGAAGTTGGCAAACTGCACAACCTTCCTACTCAGGTAATTGCATACTATTAGTAAGTTAATCCACCTTTTCCTTATTTATCATGTTTTGTTACTGGCACATTGGATGTTTTAGCTTCCATGACTGGCAAATAGTTTTGCTTGAATACTCATCATACCATCATCTGTGTGCTTTGTCACATTAGTGATTAGTAGAGACTCTATGACTGAGGTGGCAAGGTTGCTAGGATGTCAAAGGTATATTTGGTGGGTCAGAATGTAGGAAGGGGATATGCAGAGAATTTATTAAGCAGAAGTGTGAGTAAAGGAGAATGGCGCCTCTCGAGTGTTGCCTCTGGCTGTTTTTTCTTCTTTTATTTCTGTTTCAATGAAAGACCTGCCATTCTAATAGCTATGTTTCTCGACTCTCCTATAACGCTTCTCTATTTCTTTCTTAAATATTATCTTTTGTTTTCTAACTTCAATCTTCTGTTTCCTGGGGGACCATACCAAATTGGTAGTAGAGCCAGTTTTGAAGCTTGGGCCATGCCAGTGACTAGGATGGAGGCCAGGTTGGAAAACATAGAAAAAAAGTTGCCTGTGATTGAGAGTCACCTTTCCCATCTTGACTCCTATGTTTCTTCTCTATCTCAAAATTTGGATAAGGTTTTGAACGCCATCCACAATGGCTCCCTAGGCACAGGGAAGAGCATAGCAGAATCATGTAGGGACAAAACTCCTAACTTGGCACCAAGTCCAGTGATGAAATCAACACGTTTAACTGAAGGATCAAATAGCCATATTCCAGTCTTACCATAACAGGTACGATAGGAAGTTGGAGATGCCCTTTTTTTAAGGAGAGGTTGACCCCACTTCATGGGTTTTGCAGATGGAGAGATATTTCTTGGTGAAGAAGCGAAGAAAAGCAGAGAAGTTGGAGGTAGCAGGAGTGTGCCTTTGTAATGCTGCCCTGTCATGGTTGCAGTGGGACGGAAGCCAACGGCCCATCTTGACTTGGGACAAGCTAAAGAATCAGCTGTTGCGAAGGTATTTACCCAAGCGCTTAGGAACCCAAAAACACTGACTGTTGTCATTGCAACAAACATCCATGGTTATTTAGTATCGGAAGGAGTTTGAGTTACTGACCATTTCGTTAAAGCATCTACTCAAGATACATTGGTGGCTGTGTTCCTTAATAGGCTAAAAGAGGGGATCAAAGGTGAGCTAATGAAATTGAATTGCATTTGAATATTGGATTTAATGGAGTCAGCTGAACTGGTAGAAGAGGAAAATTCAATTTTGTGCCCAGCCTAAGTCGGTGATCCTGCCAACAAATAGAATAAAGCCCAAGTCACTAGCAATGCGACTGCTACTTATAACCAACCCTAAGACTCAACCTAGACGTCAAAACCCAACACAACACAAGTGCACTTAACTTTCAGCTTACTACGACAACAAACTCACCTTCGAAGCCTACCACTCACATACCAAGTAATCCTAATTCACAACAAACGTACGTCAGTAGCTGAGATTCAATCCAAGAGGAATAAAGAGTTGTGTTTCAAGTGTGATGAAAAATAACACGTTGGGCATAGGTAAAAATCGAGAACTAAAAGTTTTAGCAGTCGTTGATGAAGAGAATAAGGGAGAGCTAGTAATCGAGGAAGGGCAGGGGGACATTGAGGAATTACTGTAGGTGGGAGAAATCTACCTAACTATATGCTCAGTCGTGGGATTCACCTCCCCACACTGCATAAAGCTTTGGGGGCAAGTAGCAGGCCAAGAGGTAATCATCCTCATCAATTGTAGAGGCTACTCACAAATTTATGAGTGAAGGTATGGTATAAAAATTGGGTATTCCCATCATGGAAAAAAAGCTACAGTGTCGGTATGGTATCAAAATTGGGTATTCCCATCATGGAAAAAAAGCTACAGTGTCGCAATGGATACAGGAGCGTTGGTCACAAATAAGGAAATTTGCAAAAGGGGTAGTGTTATAGCTCCAAGGACGAACAGTAGTGGAGGATTTCTTGCCATTCAAACTGGGGCGTTTGGATGTGATTTTAGGATCAAATGGCTTTTTACAATTAGACATACGAACTTGATTGCCAGTCTTTTACAATGAAGATATTAGTGGGGGGAGATGATGGTGCTACAAACCTAGGCTTAAGCAAATTAGCTGCCTCCCTCAAAACCATGGTTAAAACAATTTGATAGGAGGGACAAGGGATTATGGTTGAGCTGGGTAAGATGTCTATAGAGGAAGATAAGCGAGTGGGTCGGATCCCTAAGATGATGAGGGAACTTTTGGAAGAATTCACGAAAGTTTTGCAGTGGCCAAATGAGCTACCCCTTGGCAGGAGAAGAGCCACGCCACGAAATTAATTTCCAACCTAGGACAAATCCTGTCAATGTGCGCCTTTACAGGTATCTACATGCTCAAAAAGATGATATGAAGAAGTTGGTGAGGGAGATGTTGACTGTCGGGATCATCCAACCAAGTATAAGTCCTTTTTCAAGTTTTGTACTCTTAGTGAAGAAGTATGGTAGTTAGAGATTTTGCAATGATTATCGAGCTCTTAATAAGGTTACAGTTACCGACCAATTTCAATCCCAACTGTAGATGAACTATTCGATGAGTTGAAATGGGTCAGGCTATTTTTGAAGTTGGACTTAAAATTAGAGAACCGTGAAATTCAAATGAAGGTTGAGGATGCCCTAAAAATTGCTTTCTGCACCCATAAGGGGTACTATAAATTTTTAGTTATGTCATTTGGCTTAATTAACTCCTCGGCTATTTTTCAATCTATAATGAACATTATCTTCAAGCCAATGCTAAGGAAGGGTGTTTTAGTATTTTCAACGACATTCTAGTCTAGAGCCACTCAATAGGAAGACCACTTGCAAAAACTATGGAAAGTCCTTTCTACTCTCAGGACTCATCACCCAATTACGTATCTAAAAAAATGCATTTTTTGCAAAGGTTGAATTGAGTATCTAAGCCATATCATAAATGAAGAGGGGGTGTTTGTTGATCCTAACAAGGTATGAGCAAGAGATCAGTGGCCTCTGTAGAAGGATTTGAGAGAGCTAAGAGATTTTTTGGGGTTAACGGGTTACTACTAAAGATTTGTCAAGGATTATGGAAAAATAGTTGCTCCTTTAATGGACTTGCTAAAAAGGGGCACATTTAAGTGGAATGAGGCAGCCACCGAAGCAATGCATAAACTAAAACAAGCTATGGTTCAATTGTCAATCCTAGCTCTCTCTGATTTTAATGAAATGTTTGTAATTGAAATTGATGCTTCTAGATCGGCACTTGGGGTTCTCTTGATGCAAGGGAGCAAACTGTTGGCTATTTTGGGTCAAGCTTTAAAAGGGTGAGCATAATTGAAATCAATATATGAACAAGAGCTTATGGCCATCGTATTTTCCATCCAATAATGGCAACATTACTTGTTAGGCAAGGTTTTTGGTCCGAATTGACCAGCAAAGTTTGAAGCACCTACTTGAGCAAGGACTTGTTATTGAGGAGGTCCAACGTTGGCTAGCAAATCTGCTTGAGTTCAAATTTGTTGTAGAATATATACCAGGGGGAAAGAATAAGGCATCAAATGCCCTTTCTCGAATGCTTGAGATTTTGAGTATTACGGTTCCCCAATGCATTGATGTAGCAGCCTCCAAGAAGAGGTAGATAAGGATCCTATATTTGTAAAAATAAAGCTAGCATTGCAGGCAGATCCAAATTGCAAACCAAGGTGGAGCTTGGTGCAAGGCCATCTTCGTTACAAAGATCGGTGGGTGATCTCCAAATCTTCAAAACCATTTCCAAATATTTTAGCCAAGTCTCAAGGCGGCTTAGTGGGGGGTACATTCTGGTTTTAGACTTGTAAGTGGATTATGGACGAGTTATATTGGGATGAGATGAAGGCTGAAATAAAGAAACATGTGGACAGCTATGGGATTTGCCAATAAAATAAGTCAATGTCACAATCTTTGGCAAGAATACTACAGTCTCTACCTAGTCCTAAGTAGTTGTGGGGGGATGTTTCAATGGATTTTGTAGAAGGCTTGCCTAAATCAATTGGGTTTAATGCAATCATAGTGGAGGTGAACATGTTCTTCAACAAATATGTCCATTTTATTTCTTTTAAACATCCATCCTCGGCTGCAATAAATGTAGAATTGTTTGTCCAGCATATAGTCAAGCTCCATGGGTTTCCACGATCAATTGTTTTCGATCGGGACAAAATTTTCATTAGTAATTTTTGGAATGAGCTATTTCGTCTTCAACAGACTCAGTTACGTCAAAGCACTACCTACCACCCCCCAAACAGATGGTAGAGACAAAATTGATTAACTTTTGCCTAAAGACTTATTTGCGTTGCTTTGCCAATGAGCAACCCAAAACTTAAGTAGGTGGTTGTTATTACACCCTTAAGTCCTAATTACATAATTGTGCAAGCATTAGGGAAGCCTTGACTAATGTTTGACACTCAAGGGGATAAAAGAAGGCAAAGACTTGTAAGGAAAATGGGCATTGTCGATGAGTTGTCATGCATTGGTGCACATTGGTGGAAATCTTTGATGAAATGCAATATTCAGATATAAGACTAAAAGATAGCTTGAGATGAACCTTGAGTTAAAGGTTAGCTAGATTACCTGCATAACGGAGACATGTGAGAGGTCTAAGGACTTAATGTGTGCTCAAATAGACGGAATTAACATGGTAAGCATTGAACCAAACCAGTGTATTATGAAACGCTTTGGGCTTAGATGAACCATCATTAATAGATAGAGATCAAGGAGAGATCTTAGATGATGTGGCAAATAGGATCATAGTAGATATATATCAGTTCTAAAAGATAAAGACCATGTGGGAGGATCATCTGAAGATAGTAGAGTTCTTCATCGATATGGATGTATCATTTCTAGTTAAATGTAATCTGTTATCTTGTTAGTTGTGATATAGCTAAATCCTATTAGATAGAGACCTATTTATATTGGTCTGTCATCCAATTGATTATTGTGATATAATCTAATTGAGATGATCTAGTTAATTCAGTTTAATTAGGATTCCGAATTGTAAAGTCAAACGAATCTATAAATAGCCTATTTGAGTTGTACTCCTAGTGAAGGGAGAGATAGGTGGGAAGGGAACACATTGAGAGGGAGTATTCCTTTTTATATTATTGGGAAAGTAATAAACGAACAGTTGGGGACAACACAAGAAAGAGTAAAGAAGCAGGCAGATTCACACTGACCAAAAGTTCAATTTCAGACAGATGATTTAGTTTATTTGAAACTTTGCCCCTACCGTAGTAGGTAGTTGGCAATGAAGGAAAATGAGAAGTTCTCATTGTTAGTTTGGCCCTTACCCTATTCCACAAAAAATTAGTTAGGTTGCCTAAAAGCTAGGACTACTAGATTCTGCCTTATTCATCCTGTGTTCCGTGGGGGGTGTGGGAATTAGAGGAAAGGCCCATTTGGGTCTACCCTCCATGTTGACTATCTGCCTATATTTCTTCTTTGTTTGTTTTGTGATCTAGTACAGTTCTAAATGGCTGAGATGGCAAGGTTGCTAAGATGTTAAGAGGTATATTTGGTGGGCAAAAAGTAGGAAGGAAATATATAGAGAATGAATTAAGAAAAAGTGAGTGGAAGTAGAGTGGGACCTCTTGGATGTTGCCTTTGGCTATTTTTTCGTCTTTTCATTTCAATGAAAGACCTGCCATTCTAACAACTATTTTTCTCTACTCTCATATTTCACTTCTTTGTGTCTATCTTAAATCTTATCTTTTGTTCTCTAACGTAGATCTTTTGTTTCTTGGGGGAGCATACCGCACATAACTTTTTGTAATAATGAAGATCTGTTCTTTTATTTGATCATTTGGACTATTATCCTATAATCTTAGTTGATCCTCTTATGAGCTTTGAATAAAATGATGATAATTTATGTTTATGGCATATCATTAGCGACGATATAGAGCCACTTTATTGAACTTCTTGGGAATGGATTTGACTCTTGTCTGATTTCTTTTCACTAACTACCTCTATGTTTTCTTAATCCCTCATCCTTTAATTAGTTAAGCTCAACAAGTAATTTCTTAACCCATTTGAAAAGATACTTTTATATTTAAATAGGTGACAATGTTAGGAGTTTTGTGTGGCATGCTATATCCTATTTGAAGTGAATCACATCTTCTTTGTTTCTTTATGATTCGCTCTATGCACCCTGTAAAAACTACACGACTTGGTAATTGTCAGGAATTTGCAATGAGGAATGATATGGGATGTGGGTCCACGATCGGCCCCATTCTTGCTTCAGGTGTCGGTATACGTACTGTAGATTGTGGCATTGCTCAACTTTCAATGCATAGGTAAGATATTGACCACTTTGTTGGATGTTATGGTGTGTGTTCCTTGTTTGGGAAGTCAGAATCTAAAAGAAAGTCAACCAAGTGCAAAAGCTTTGAAAGACAAAACAATTATCTATTTTGACTTAGATATTAATTACTTTCATTGGGCAATTTCTAATAGATGCATGAAATACCAAATACTTCCTTTGAGAATCAAAAATTGCCAATTGCTTTTGCATTCTAATTGAACTTGTTTCATCCAATCTAATTGAACTATTTTCACAAGTAATATTCATTGGTGGCAATGTCACAAATTTGCGTTGTTGGGCAAATTTGTGTGGTTTAATGATCTTTTGTACACTTTATAATCCCAAACATCACTTAAAATAGTTCATACTTGCCTTAGTTGTGGCCCTAGGTGAAATGAGGAAGAATTGTCAAAATTGTCCATATTGGCCAAATATTTAACAGTATATGAACATCTATAAAAATTTGTACAGTTCAAGGTGGTGCATGTTTCTAATAGAGCATCCAGGAAAACAAGATTACCATATTGGCCTTGTTGCCCAGTAGAGAAGTTTTAGCATTGATACAATAATAACTCAGTGAAAGCTCTATTGATACGTGTAGTATGATAAGGTTCAGTAGTATATATATATATATATATATCCATATACAATACAAATATAAAAATAAGTAATAAAATAAATAATACAATAAATATAGAACAAGATAAAAGAGTATAAATAAGAAATAAGACAAGTATAAATAAAATAAATAAGTCATTACAAGAAAATATTTAGGTTAAATAAGAAAATGCTTAAGCTAGATAACCTAGAGGGAAGTACTATATATTAAATATTTAGGCTAAATACACGACATAAATTCGAAAGAAAATGTTACGAAGACCTCTCTATATGAGATTCGTTATCTGTATTCCAATACGCTAAAGTTTGCTATTGAAGGTCCTGTCATCGATTAGTTCTAGTAGAGTCATACCAATCTTTCTCTCCTCCAGTGTTTTTTAGGCCTTCATTTTTTCTCTTACAGTTTCAAAGTATAATCTCTTCGCATCTTCTTATTGGAGCATCTGGATGTCTCATCTTAATATATTTGAATCACCTAAATCTAGTCTTTCTTAATTTTTTACTAATATTAGCCACCTTTAATTTGTCTCTTACCTTCACATTTTTAACTTATCTCTTTTAGTAAGGTTGCACATTTAACAGAACATCCTCATCTCTGCCACTGTTAGTTTATGATTATGTACCTGTTTCATAAGATAACGCTCTGCTCCATAGAATGGCTTGCCTAATTGTTAAACGATATAATTTACCTTTAGCTTGAGTAGTATCTTTCTGTCACATAAAGTTTTTGATGTATTCCTCCATTTAGGTAACCTTGTTCTGATGCGGTGAATTATGTTTTCATCAATCTTGTTATTGCTTTGGATGATGGATCGTAGATATTTAAAACAATCTTTTTATAGTATAACTTTTGAACCAATTTTTACTTCGTCATTAGAAACCACCCTATAACCTAAAAAGTTATATTCTAAGTATTCAGTTTTAATTTTGCTCAATTTAAAGCCCTTCGACTCTTATGTATCCCTCTAAAATTTTAACTTAATATTGATTCCCTCTTTTGTTTCATTAATTAAAATAATATCATCAAGAAACAATATATACTAAGACATATCTCTTTGGATATTCTTGATGAACTCATTCAAGACTACTGTAAACAAAAAGGAGCTTTATGAGGAGTCTTAGAAAATTGTTTTGTATATCCTCCTATTATTCTCACTCTAATCTTCATACTTTCAGACAATCCCTAATAACCCGTATATAAGTTATAAGAATTTTTTTAATTTTTGAACGTCTCCACATGATTTCTCCATTTAACATATCGTATGTCTTCCCTAAATCAATAAAAAGCATTTGTAAGTTACATTTTTTTTTACTTGTAATATTCTATCAATCTTCTAAAGAGATGTAAATCTTTTGTCGTCAATATTTTTACTATAAAACTGAACTTCTCTAAGATAGGAGCATCATTTCTCACTCACCTTCTCCCGTAACTTCATGATATGGCTCAGTTTTGCCTCCTGCAAATTATAAGAGAAAGTAACTTATTTAAGTTTGAGTTTGAATTGATAATCTGCTTCAAACTCAGCACCAATGAGAAACAAATTTCTTAATGCTATTCAAAATCCTTAAGATTATCTCTACTAACTAATATGATCTCTCTGTCATTCCTTGTATGCGAAACTTTAAAAAAAGCATTTTCAAGCATATAATTATTTATTGGTTTACTTGTACCTCCTCTATGAATGTGCATACTCAATTTCTACTAACAAACTATCAACTTTGAGAATGATAATTTATTTCGCGGTCTTTCCCATGGGAAATGCAAATTTCCGTGTTATAATTCATTTGTCATTCAACTGAGCTACGACAGAACGGTTGCATCCTTTTAAGTGTTAGCAGTGATGCTTGCAAGTGATTTTCTCAATGCTTTACAGTTGCATAATCTTGTTTTTTCTTGAACTGCAGCGTGAGAGAAATATGCGCGAAGGAAGATATAGACATTGCTTACAAGCATTTCAAGGCATTCTACCAAGATTTTTCAAGGATAGACAAGAAGCTTCAAGTTGATTGAATGTACATTAGTACTTTCTGAATTTTGTTAGGAAGAAACAAAGATATAGCAGAAGATTTCATTAATTTCTTCATCAGTCACTAGTTGATTTACAAGCATGTTCTGGTCGCCTGGAACAAAGATTTTTATATTCAAGGACACATAAGTAGAGAATATTGATGGGCTATGCAGTGCTGAGTCTTGGCATACAAAAGAAATAGATGATTATGAACTGACCATCTTTATATATTCAGAGTTTGTTTGTCTCGGTGTTAGTTGAGGTCAAAATTGAGCTGCCATCAAGCTCTACGTCTGATTTTGTCCTGGATAGTTTCTGCTGCAGCTCGGAACGTAGAACCTGATTTTCTTGGTTTAGACGTTGTGCTTTCTTCCTTAGCATCTTATTTTGCTGGCTTCCATATAAGTTCTGCAGATATAGCTGTGAATTTATCTTCTCCATGTTGAGCTGCTACTGTTGCCTGTAAAACACACGAACAAAAACCATAAACTTAATAGCTCTCAGGGTGTATCCGAAGTCCAAATGTAACCTTAATAGTTCACAGGGTGGATCCTATGTCCAAAGGAAAACTAATCTTCTACACAATATTAAAGCGATTACTAGTCCATATGTTTGCCTTATGCTGATGTAACGCAAATGGATGAGTAAAAGAAAAGATTAAGACATTGGACTATTTTCTTCATTGGGATCTTGAGAAAAGCTGAGTTGGACGGTTGAAAAGATCAAGGACTTTAACGGTTTGGGTTGCACGAGTCATCACTTCCATTCAACAGAGAGTAACTTTTTATGTTGTTAAAGCAGTGCACGTAGAAGGGATGAGAGGATAGGGGCTGCAAAGGTGTACATAAACAAAAGCGTTTTTATATGGCATGCATGATGCAGTTAGCAATAAAATCAGAAAATTATCTAGTATTCTTTGGCCGCTACATTGATCACATACTGAGATGATGAACCGTATTCATCTTTTGCACTTTTTAAGGAAAGCTATAGTTTTTCTACAGCTCACTCTTCCTTTTCTTCGGCAAAACAACAGTAAAGAGCTACTACATACGCATACGCAACACACGGTGATATCGGAAGACTTAATGCGGTTGGGTCAATTTCATCACCAATTAGATAAATACAATCCCATAATAAATTAACAGTAGGAATATATTAATGGCTAAATATATTTAATATCCATATGATACATATATTAATCATTTCCTTATTCCGCCTGAACAAGGACCTCGCAAACCATGTGAGAGCTCCCAAAAGCAGACTGCCACAAATCTATCCTCATTCGAACAGGCCAACCTTGTGCAAAGTCTTGGTTTCATGATTGTCCTGTTGTCAGAAGGACGACAAGCAAATAATATGCATGAAATCAGAAATTTATGTCCAAGCCTGAAAGTAAGATTTAAAACAACCTCGAGAGCAGAGACGAAATGAAAAGTACCTCCATTCAGCCTGAGGATATGCGTGCCCAGCTCGGGCAATCCTTTCCTGCATTTCTTTCTTCGTCATCACCAAGCAGTGCTTATCTGCAATGCCATTGTGCTTCTTTATCCAACATCGTGAATGAAGAAGCTAAAAACAGAGCCGAGGCTGATCGAATGGTTCTGCACTGATGTTCATCTAATTTTTTCCACTCCAACCAACCTCAGTTCTCTATGCCTGCACCCTGCCAGTTGACATGGTAGCTGCACAAGCCTACCAATATTTGAAATCCAAGTTCCAGATGGCAGGGCACAGGCATGGCCCAAGCCCCTTACCGGGGCCGGGCTAAACCAAAACTCGCCTCGGGTTGCTGCTGATGAGACTTCACAAGACAACATTGATATTCAAAACAACAATCAATAAATATCGCAATATGATGTTTTATTCTCTGAAAAAGACAGATTGGTTAATGTTTTTGGTTCGATTACAATGCCAAAATTTGAAGATTATACAATAAATTAAAAAATGTGAGAGAAGATCATCAGACAGTAAATTAATAGTCAACAATAAACAAATCACTTGAGTATAACAATAATTAAAAAAACTAAAAATTAATAGTCAACAGTAAATCACTTAACAATACTGAAAAACCCCTTCCCGTTATACTTGATAACTCAAATTTAATGTGAAAAGAACAATAACTGCCATACCTGTGAAAAAGGTTGGACATGTTCATGAGGATGAACATAAGGTATTCCTGGTCGTTGACAAGGATACTGAGGTGAATGCAAATAAATGGCAGATGTGGATCGTGCACCAACATGATTTGGATTAAATGGTGGTATCATTGTTTCTGGATGACTAAAACCAATTCCAGAAGGTGCTGATGGTGTACCCCAGGGCCCAGGTAAATGTTGAGGAGCTCGTGGTTGTTGTTCTATGGAGCTCTGTGGCCTATGGCTAGACCCAAGTTGAGGAAATTCAGTGTTGTAATTCAATGCAGGTGTGTACATGGGCTGGATGCCATAAGGACCACCACTGAACCCAAATCCAGGATCAAATCTTTGCATGTACCTGGATAGAATTACTATGTAAGGCTAATTTCATAGGAATATAACAGCAGTTGAAGTTAATATCAGTTTTCTAGCAGTTATAGCATAAGCATCCAAGAGATACTTTCAATGTGGAACAGATGACATAATGAACCTTATAACTGTTCACTCATTAGTTAAAAGAATTATTCTAGTAATGTTGATAGCATTTTGCAAGGCTATAGTCTTAGATGTGCATGCTTCTACCTAGAATGATGAGATGCAAAAGTCACATACACTTTTTGCTTTTTCAGCGAAGAATCAAGTGCATCAAGAACAGATTAGTTAATTTTCTTTTTATGTTTCATTAGTTACTTCTAAAATATACATTATATTCTTCATCACTTTAACGTCATAGTACCTAACAAGTCTGTAAGGACAAGAAGTTGAAATTCTGATATATTAAACAAAATACAAATTAAACTTTACTCATGTACTAACATTTGAGGAGTTGCATGGGTGGGTCAATGAACCTAATCTAAAGATGCACATTGACTCAGGTACAGGCCTGCAATTAGGCATGGGCACCTAGAGCCCTTGGAGCTCATAAAGCTGTTTAAGAACACAGCGCATAGAAAAATGCTATTAAGCTCTTCCTTCCTCACAAGAAGTAACCTCCAACTTATAAAGAAACATATCAATAATGCTGTTAAAATCATAAACTAGCAACCACGATAGCCCACATGGACAACATCAAAAAACCCTTCGCTCCTTTTATTCTCTTCTTCAGTACCTCACTGACCTTTTCTTACAGTCCTTAGATAATGTAACCATCTCCTTTTCGATTTACTTAGGAGAATTACAACAGATAAGAAGCCTTTTATTAGTTTCTTTTTTCATTGGGGTGTGAAGCCACCTTAAAAAGCTTTAATCCAGACCAACTAAGGGATGAAGGTTATTACACCTCACTCATTAGAATGGGAGTCAGCTACTCAAAATGAAGTAATCAAAAAAGCACATTAAGAAGGAAGAAAATTTACAAAATACCTATCATAGCTTCTGTCATAATCAGGATCTTTTCGATCAACTTCACGGTCCCGAAAGATGGCCACTCGATTGTTTGACTTCCCTCTACCAATTGGCTCCTTCTCTGTGCTAGTTCTTACTGATAGACTGCTACTTGTAGAAGGTTCAATCAGATCCCTCCCTAGAGTTATATCTGAAATTACAGAAGGAGATTTATCTTCCATCTTAGGCACACCTAATGAGACATGAAGGGAACCATCCTGCAACCTTGGTTCAACATCTGGTTTCATATTAGCACCACTTCCAGAACTACTAGAGTTAAATATCCGTGCACGAGCCCTATTGTACTCCTCTTTTCTTTCCTCAACACTTTTGGCATTATTAGACTTAAAGGAATTTGAGTTTCCACTGTTGACATGTTGAGGACGTTTCTGTGGCCTCTGCTTAATTGCAACTTTGAGAACAGCACTATCTTCTGATGGGAAACTTACAGGGATGTCTGCGAGGCGAATCAAAGGAGGTTTACATTCGGAAGTTTTGCGCACTATAATTCTAGAGCCAGAACCGTCAGCCAAGTTGTTATCCAACAAAACCATAGACTGCAGTGAATAATGCTGGGCTACACGATGTGCAGCCAATCGCAGATATGAAGTAGGTAACTGTTGAAATTCTAATTGTTGTTGCATTGGATTGCGAATGAACTTTTCAACATCTTGTTCCATCCGCAGAACTGATTTAAAAAAGCAATAGTTTAATCATATTCTTCTATCACAGAGATCGTTACATTATGATCACATAAAGGCTTACATTGTCAAATTCTGATAAAGAATGCAAATCGTTTTTTAAAATAAGACAATGAGAACAAGCAATTTGTTAAGAGAATTTTTTTTAAAAAATTAATGCTTAGAACATTGCAAGATGAAAATAATAAATTAAGTGAACGAATGCTCTATGAAAAATAACAATAGGATAAAAGATTGAAAGAATATCAATCAAGCATATCTTATAAGAAAAAAGGAGAAACACAGATGCGTCCCTCCATATACAAGTTATTACATGTACCTACGTTTCGAAAATAAAGACCAAGTAAAGGGAGCCGGTTGGATTCAGCTATTCATATACAAATCTCCGCATCATATTGGCTCATTACAACAAAACTCTAGAAGGCAGTCCATAAGCTATGTCTCACGTGTAAGACATAACCAAGATTATGCATTCAAAAGCATCGTAACTTATCAACCACTTAAGTATCAGCACGGACACCCTCAACTTCAAAATTGCAAATAATCAAAAACAAGAAATCAGCAACCCATGCCGCGACCAAATATAGTCGAAATTGTCCCAAGAACTTACTGGAAAGGCGTTCGCGAGGGTTCTGCAAGGCCTCGCGAAGGAACTGATCCACCTGATCGAGAACATCGTCCGACACTTTGCTACCGCTACCTGAAGAACCCGACATAGACTGACCCGAAAACGAAGCAGCTGGTACCTCAGGAGGAGGAGAATGATTATTGGAGTCCTTCTTAAGCATCAAACGACTCATCGTGTCATCCAAATCGGCAACCTCCCAAGACTCTGGGGCTCCGAGATCCTCCACCAAAGGGCCCTCCATGAATCAAAACGGAAAGGACTGCAAAGGAAGATAAAATTGACAGGTTAAGCGAGGGATCGCAAGCATCAAATTACAGTTCGTTTGGGTTTGAATACGAATTTCATGAGAGAATTATGCGTTCTACAAAAGAATTTGGGGTTAGGGCTCGGGAAAAGTTTGGAACGACAATTGGGAGAAAAAGTAAGAAGGATAGGATTTGACGATACCTGATGTTGATGTGTAATAAAACATAAAAGACATGCTCCAAACGTATTCTACCAACCTTATAAATTCCTCTCGAGTACGGGAGTATGTACAGACGTTTATAT
This sequence comes from Erythroxylum pedicellare, assembly GCA_027563575.1. Classification (NCBI taxonomy): domain Eukaryota; kingdom Viridiplantae; phylum Streptophyta; class Magnoliopsida; order Malpighiales; family Erythroxylaceae; genus Erythroxylum; species Erythroxylum pedicellare. The sequence continues at coordinate 26,136,702 of JAOQMP010000004.1, forward strand.
ATATGCATGTGTGTCCGATTCCTCTTTTCCTGTTCCTAATGAAAACATAGGTGTGTTTCTTTCCTTTTTTTTTTTCGATGTTTTTGTTTTTGTTTCGGTCAAAAGATTTTATTTGTTTGAGTTTTTATTTTCTATTTTTTAAATTTTTTCCTGTTTTAAAAAATTATAAAATTATAAAAACTATTTTTATTTCCTATTTTTGTTTTTTATAATTTGATTTACCATTATCTAAATATATATTATTTGATTTTTAATTTTTAATAAAAATTATGAATAATTTAATTCAACATTATATTTATATATTTAATTAACTAAAATTAACTAT
>JAOQMP010000004.1:26137101-26179208 GCA_027563575.1 Erythroxylum pedicellare
AGAGATTAAATAAATTTATTTAATTAAAAATAATTTATCTTTAAGTGTTATCTAAAATGTAATTATTATCAGTGATAAAAATATAACTACATTAACATTAACAACCAAATAGGTTTTTGTCTTTATTTGAAAGAAAAATAGAAAAAAAATAGAAATTGAGAATTACAACAGAAAAACAAAAGCAGAACCAAGTAGCTTCGGGACTAAAAGGGTAAACTTTTAAGGCATTGATCGGCAATTAGTAAAAAGTGGTGAGAACCACAATCCGAGCCGTTATTCTATAATTTATTCTTTTTTTTTTAGTATGTAGCTGTGACATGAATTTAACTATCAAGAATAACAAATAATAAAGATTGTTAAGATTTTATTAAAATATTATTATGTATCATTATTTTATTAATTCTTATTATGTATTATTATCAAAATTATGTATTATTATTTTATATTTAATTTTAAATTTTAAATTATTTTATTTCATTTTATTAATGTTATTTCAAGTAAAATAAGTTTTATTGTAATTCTTTATTGTATTTTTACCATAAAAATCATTCACAACTATTTAAAAGTTAATAATTTATTGAATCATTGAAAAATCATTTTGATGAATTATTTACAAAATACAAAATATTTTGATTAATTATTTGTAAAATAAATCATATAATAACTAAAATATAAGTAAAAACTTTATCATTATCACCATACATATAAACTTTTTAATCTTATCCTTAGCTATTACATACCAAGTAAGCACAATTAAGAATTTCATTCATATTCTCATTCTTTTTTTAATTACGATTCTTTTATTATTGATTACCGAATAAAGCTTAAGGATAATGACTTTATAGTTTAACAACTACATTTTATGTCAACAATTTTAGCTAAACCATATTTTGGAATTATAATTGTCAAATATTCTCTATCTTGTATGTCAAAATTTAGCGCATGTTTATTTTCTTTAAGAAAATAAATTTAAGGCCTTTTATAGTTTCTTAAGGAATCTATTTCGCCTATTAACGCTTGACAAAAAGTCTAAAAAGGCCCTTACAATTTCTAAAATGGAATAATTTGTCCAGAAAAGACTCACGTCTTCTCATCTCCATTAACTAAATCGTTATGTCATTGTTTTGTAGGTACCTTTGGCATGCCAAATAAACTCGAAGGCCAATATGGCTACTGATATGTAATATATTGATTAATTTTAGTTTTTCAAAAGAATTATTATTAGTTATTTAAAAATTGAGAACATAAAAGCTTATTTCCCTTTGATTTCTATTAATTAATCCTGACTTTCATCAAAACCCTAAATGTCATCATATCCCTAATAGTCAAATCTTATTCTTTATTCATCTTTTATCTTTGATCATTTCTGGTTGCTTATTCCTCTATCTTCGTTAATTTATACTATTCTTCTTACTTCTTCGTCCTTCGGTCACAACTTGTTTATGGAAATCGCACATCTCGTTTTATTTATTTAGTGTTAGTTGTTCTGACTCATGATCAAAGCATTGTGTTTGACTTATAAGTTGATATCATGTTGATAGTTCTCTAGTATGAAAGAACAAAGTTTGTATGGGCTATCTTAGCAAAACTTATCAGTGTATTTATGTAGTTGTTATGTCTATGTGTTAAATTTACTAGTCTCCTCTCCTTGTTTTAAGTTTTATAAAAGTATGTTTGAATCACAACATGCTAGTAAAATAAATAAATGGAGTGATTAAATATAATATGTATATGAATTTGGTATATGGAGTAATGGGGAGTGTTTAAATATAATATGGATGTGAATTTGGTGTATAAAGTCAAATGTAATGTTAACAACTAATTTCCATATACAATTTAGTGTTCTAGCTTATTATCATATCCCAACTTTTTTTTCCATGTCTTAATAGATATGCTTCATTGTTATTTATCCAATGCGTATGCATTAATCCTTTGTGTTTCCATTATATTTCTTGTAAGAATTTGAGGTTGTTGTTGTTGTTTGGTTGTGTCATGACCTATATACTACAAAAAATGTAGTAGTCACCATTGGAGGCATCATTTTTTAAGTCATCTAATAACAATTCTTCAGCTAGTGTTTAATGCTTATGTGGATTCAACACTAGTTTTTAAAAAACTTTATAGAGTGAAAAAAATATTGGACATAGGTTTTATAGGTGTCCAAATATCGAACTGGTAAAAGTATTTTGTTACAATATTCAATATAAGAACATAAATAAACTATATGTGTTAATGAATGTTTTTTTGGTGATCATTACAAGGATGGGATTTCTAAGCTTCTTCCATGGGATAAAAACCCCTTTACAAATAGGTTTGTTTATGTTACAAATTGATGAATGATAATGATAACTTAAAGCAATAATTAGCGTTAAGTTATAAAGGGACAATCAAAAAACGATGTGAGTGAGGGAGTTGTTAGATGAGTAAATAAGGAGAAACAATAGGAATAAATTAATTCAGGAGAAAAATAAGGCAAATTAAGTATGAATTGAAACTTACTATAAATGATAACAAGGAGTTGAAGAAGATTTTCATGACATATATCATTGTTGTTTTGATGTTGATATGTATTGGGTTTTTTTTTTTACTAATGAAACCATGGGACTTAAATGGGAAGTACTTATTTGTAATATAGGTCTACTTTGATATAATTTCTAAAAATTCATATATTTTGATAATTTTGTATAGGAATGGGCCTAATGTGAGAAGTACTTATATTATACATTAAACTTTAGTTAATATATTAAGCATGATGAATATCGTTTTTGAGTTATTATTGTTACTACATTCATATATACTTACATTCAAATTCAAATTCAACTTGTAGAAAATATGTTTAATGGCAAAAGGTTTTTGCCTCCCAACATTTGAGAACAAAGTATAAGAAGGCAACCATAAAAAGACAATATGCAAAGTTTCATTTAAGTTATGCATATGAACATTATAAGAATCATAAACCTGTAAAGATGAGATTCATATAGCATATGCCATTAATTTTGTGATCGTCATATAATATAAGCCATTAAAAAGTAAGAGATTCACTTAATGTAAATAATCATGAATAGGGAAATATTGTAGGCCCTTAAAAATGGGTATATAATGGTTATAGAGTTGTATCATATACATTATACTGCAATTTCCTATTAATTTTATGTTTATAGGCCTATTGAGGTACTAGCTCTCATTATGCAACATAATATAAGTGATTTAATCTAGTCTGTAGATTTAAAATGAATATAAAACAATAAACACCATAGGCATATTTAACTAAATCAAAAATGTAAAGTTTAACAAATAAATCAAGAGTAATTCCTGAAAAGGAATTTAGCATTCCATATATGTAACTATATATCCAAATTTAATCATCATTAATATCTAACAATAACAACGAAATAAGAAAAGAGTAGAGAATTGAATCTAGATGTCTTCTCTTCTTTCCTTTGAGCTAGAAATCTACAACCTTGTTCTTGAGAATTTTACTCTTTAAATCTCCTCATGTTGTGTTTTCTTGCGACCTCTTTTGTGCTTTTCTTTGCCTTAAATGCTTCTTGATCCTTCTAAGGTTCTTCTAGAGTTTCCATACTTGTTTTTGTTCCAAAAATAGCCACAAATCATCAAAAAATACAGAAATATCATGATTTGGAAAAGCTAGAATTTGCTCCTTGCACAATCATACATTGAAGTAAATCACTTGTTAATATATGAATCACATAAAGTATACAAAATACACAAGAAGGGGGGTTGAATTGTGTAATCTTTTCAAAATTATTAATCTTTTGAGATTTGTTGAATATCTTTACAACTATCAGATGAATATCAAACACACGTTACTAAGAATTGATAAGTATTGAAATCACAAGTAACTTTATCTACTTATCTAACAACAAGAAAATTAAAGTATGAGAGTTAGAGAATAGACGTTGTGATTTTATACTGGTTCACCCCAAACCTTGGACTATGTCCAGTTTTTAGAGTTTGTCTGAGATTTTGTGATACTTCACAACTTTTACAAGTATTCTTTCTTCCCTTCAAAAGCCTCTTCACATCTCTTTGACAAAGTATTCTTTTTTCTATCTTAGCCTCTCCAGGCTACAACCTTTTCTCTCTAACAAAGATATCTTGAACTTTACGTTACAGTAGGATTCGCTCTCTTATTTCGCACTTTAAATAGAGAAAATTTTCTAAGTATTGTATAATCATAGTTTTTCTCTCTTGTAAGCAAAAAGTATTTTAGTCTTTAACTAGGACTAGTATTTATAGCCTAAGTCTTCACTGTCTTCTTGAAAACTGCTTCTTAAATCTTCAAGAAATCGTTATTTAGTTGAGTTCTGTAACTAACTCCAACTAACTAACTATTTGACGTTCTAGAGTATCTTCCTTTTTGTATCGTCTAATATTGTTGGTTTGTCTGTTGTTTGTGCTTCGTATGTTGTTTACGCTTTGTTTGTTGTTTGCATTTTGTCTATTATTTATGATTCGTCTTTTGTTTGTGCTTCATCTATTATTTATGCTTCGTCTGTTGTTTGGGCTTTGTCTATTATTTACGCTTCTTCTGTTGTTTATGCTTCGTCTGTTGTTTGCACTTCATCTGTTGTTTACGTCTTGTCTGTTATTTACGCTTCATCTATTTTTTGCGCTTCGTCTGTTATTTACACTTCGTCTGTGATGACGTGTATCGTCTGTTGCTGACGTATCATCTGGGATGACTAAGTGTTACTTACATTTTTTTGCACACTTAACAAACTTATCAAAATAGTTCATATATTTCTAAAATTATTATTATTTGATTGTCACCAAAATTAATAGAAGTAAAGTCTACTTGACTTAACACCACGTATCAGACTTAAAGTCAGGGATGACCCATACGGTGTCACCTTGACCCTGTTATATATATATATAATTTTTTAAAATATTTTAAAAAATTGTACAATAGTGCGTAAGGACATGTGAGAGGCTATTTTTGGACCATTTTTTCATCATTTTGCTCCATTTTTATTCTATCTTTTCATATGTTTATGCATAAGATTCATCAATGTTATTTATTTGATAATTCTAATTATTTTTAATATTATTCTGGCATAAATATGATTATTTGTTGACAATAGTGAATGCTTATTTTTACCTAATGTAAAATTGAACATGTGAAACTATTTATGATGAGGAATTTTTAAATATTAATATATGATTAAAATTTTGGGTTTTCCTCTAAAATAACATTAAGATCGATACAGGTAATTAATTATCCTGTCGATAATTACTACTTAGTAGGATGCTTAATATGGTGAAGAAATTTTATTGAAATGTTATGGTCGCACAATTTTTCTATCCTTTCGATGGTAAATTGATGATTTGGTTGTAATATTTAATAAATTATTCTTACTTGTGAATGAGTTCTATATTTTTTAAGGAACTCTAGCATGAATGATGTAATTAATTTAAGAAAAAGAGCACAAATTGCGTAATTCTATTTTAATATGTATATAATGGTTATGCTCTTAGTTCTCATTCAGCTTTAAGCAAGCTAAGAGTCTCTGTCATTTTGACATTGAATGGAACGAACCACAAGCAATGGGTTGAATCTCTTATGATGAATTTGACTATCATATGAATGGACTTGGCTTTGAGAATTGATGCACACCTAAACTCGCTGATGATGCTACTAATAGGGATAAGAAATCCTATAAGGAGTGGGAATACTCTAACCGATGTTGTTTGATGATTATGAGGTATCACATGGATGAATCCATTCGTGATAGTATTCTCGAGGCTAATAGTGCAAAGGATTTTCTTGCTGCCACTATGAAGAAGTTCAAGAAGTTCACAAAGAATGACAAGAATGAGTACTTAAACATGCTTCATCACACCATTTATGATGGTACAAGTGACATTAGGGCTCAGATCAACAAGCTCATGAGTTGTTACCATAAGCTTAAGCTATGGATATGGACCTTGGCAAGGATTACATAGTATGGTTTGTGATGGGCACTCCTACTTTCAAATTTCATTCGATCAAATCAAGCTATAATGCTCAGAAAGAGCAATGGACTGTTGAGGAGATGACTGCTATTCTTGCTAAGGAAGAGGATGACATGAAAAAGGGAAGGGCAAGAAGCATCTATATGATGACAAACCACAACAATTCTCGAAAGAGAAAGTTCACTTCTAATAGCTCAAGTGACTAAAAGCCTTTCAAGAAGAAAGTTGTTAATCTTAAAGGAAGTGGATAGGCATACTCATCTTTTATTAGGAAGAAGAATAAAATTTTCAAAGCAAAGTGTAACTTTTGTTAGAATTTTGGGCATAAGAAAGCTAATTGTCGAAAGATCAAATCTCATATAAAGAAGAAAGGTAATTTTCTTGTGATGGTTTGTTTCGAGTCCAATATTATTGATGTGCCCACAAATACTTGGTGGTTAGATACTGGAGCAACAATTCACATTACAAATTCCTTGCAGAAACTGACAAGTCGAAGAAGGCCAAAGATTGAACCTAAGTTTCTTATATAAATTGGTGACATTTTCATGGTTTTTACTACACTTCTTGGCTCTTATTTTTGACTCTTGAATTCCTCCCTTTACTTTATGTAGTTTGAAAGTAAAATTTTCACAAATTATTATTAATTGCATTAAATTAATTTTCTGAGAACAATTGATACTGCAAACTACCATTTGTTTATTGTAGGAGACTCAAGAAGAAGTAGGGTCAAGGAGGGAAGGCTGAAGATGATAAGTCAACAAGTCAACAGGAGCAATAAGAAGTTCACCGCGGTGAAGTGTGAAGAATTCCAAGCAAAAGCTTTCAGGAAAATTTTGCTGCGGTGTAAATTAATTTTGTCTCCGTGGCGAAAGAACCAACACTCTAAGTAAAACTTTCAGGAAAAGTTTGCCGCAGCGAAACCTTCGAACTGGCGTGACCCGAACCATTGTTGACAAAATAACCCACTGTACAACCCGATCCATCAACCCGATTCATGAAACTTACCTATTTTAGGTTAAGTGGGAGTAGTAAAAAAGAGAGTCGACAGACTTCAACAAGAAGAGGAAAAAAACACACATCCTTCGACTCCTCTACCATCGGATCACCATCTCCACGCAACACACCACCATTTTCTCTCATTTTTTGCAGTCGGTAGCTACCATGGGATCTTCTGGTTACTTCTCAATTGTGAGGTTTCTTGGAGCTATGAGTGGCTAGGCATCTCTTCCCTCTTGAAGATGTAGCGATGGCTTGAGTTCAATAGGCTTAAAAAGGGAGTAGCTTAATCTATGTTTGGCTATGATTTATGAACTCCCAGGTTTAGGAATTGTAATTTGTAGTTGAACATTCTTGATTAGAGTTTAATTAAGTGTTGAATATTCAATGTGTTATTGAGATTTGTTGATGTAGAACTTGGAGCTTAAATATATGAAGTCTCATATATGTCTATTCGTGATCTTGTTGATTCTCTTTTATCTGCCTAGTTGTGTTTGATATTGAGTTGATTCTAGATCCTAAAGTGACTTGTTACATTGACTTACCCACTACACACACTAAGGGCATTCAACAAGGTCTCAACAAATGGAGTTCATTGACTAAAAACTTGGACTTAAAGAGTTTTTTACGATTTACCCATTTGAAACTTAATGATTTCTACTCCTATCAAAGATCAATTTCAAACTATGATAACCAAAGTTCATTTTCAAGATGATCTTATCACTATTTGAACGTTTGTTTTATCTTTCTGTTTGCTATTCCCAAAAATCCAGAAAAATATTTTTACACATTTTTCTTACAATTTAGTTAATTTTGTTAAGATTTTCAATGATCAAAACCCCCATCCTTAACAATTTAGCTTGCATTTAATGACATATAAGCTAGCTTATATCCATTCAATTAAGTTATGATTAAGTGAAACGACCAGAGGTTGCATTCTATACTATAATCCTTGGAATTAAAATTTTTGATTTGACCTTCAATGGTAAGAACAAAAGACTTCGAATCAAAATGGCGACGTTGTCGAGAAACTAAGCAATTGGTTTTCTAGGTTAGCTTTTGTCATTTTTGCTGATAAGTGAGGTTAGAACCTTTGTTTAGACTACATTTTAAATAGTTTAGTTTTATACTTGTCAATAGTATAGGATTTCATTTTCTTTCTTTAGCATAGAATTTTGAAAACACAAAAAAAACAAGGTTTACTAAGCTTTCTGCACTTTTCATACTTGGCATTTTCTTGCACCCACATGGTTTTGAACATTTCTTTTATTGCTTTTTCATACATACATACTTTACTTGCATACAAACTCTCACATATACTTCCACACACCTATACACTTGCATCCATCACATCGCACCTTTTATTTGACCTTGTGTGCATGCCCCGGAAAGCTAAACTTTTTCCTTTCCAACTTGAAATTGAGAGACGTTTGAGGAAGATTAGAAATGAGAAGAAAGAAAAAGAGAGAAGTAAGGTAGTTGTTGAAGGAGAGCCTAGTCAGCCAAGTAGTGAGAGTGAGTCGATAGAATGAGTGATAATGGATGAGAACCCAGCTTTCCTGCAAAACCCTAACATTCATGTTAACCAACCTAGGAATGGTGATAATGGAGGAAATGGGGAGCACGAGCGAGTTGGGGAGAATAATGGGAATCAAAGAAGGAGGGCCATTAGGGAAGCAATTACCTCTAATGTTAATTATGATCCATTTACTGCTGCTTGTCCTAATTTTGATGTTAATTTTGAAGTTAAAGGATTACTCATTAACTCTTTTCCTAAATTTCATGGATTGACGGGAGAGGATCCCTACATGCATTTGCAATCTTTGTTCATGATCTGTTAGAGTATGAAGCCTGTGGGAGCCTCACTTGATTAAGTACTATGGAAGGTTTTTCACCTATCACTGGAAGGAAAAGCCTGGTAGTGGTTGATGAGCCTTCCAAGGCACGTGGCGAATGCCTACCATAGTTGGGCAAATTTGAGGAAAGCATTCTTGAAAAAAAAATTTCCAGCCTCTAGAACTTCATCGATGAGGAAGGAGATCTATTCAGTACGTCAGGATTATGATGAGTCTCTTTATGATTATTATAACCACTTCCAAGATCTATTGTCCAGATGCCCCCATCATCAGATACCTGATGAGCAATTAGTGCAATATTTTTATGATGGGCTGAAAAGTCAAGATAAAGGTATGCTGGATGCAACATCGGGAGGTTCTTTAATTGATTTTATAGCTACAGAGGCATGGGACCTTATCAAGAAGATGGACTTGAATCATCAACAATATAGTGTTAAGGAAACTAGAGAAGTACTTGAGTTGGGAACTTCAATAGCCCAATCCAAAAGAATGGAGAGCTTGGAGTCCAAAGTTAACTCCTTCGAGAATAGAGTAACCTCACAATTATCCTTCATCATTGCAGAACTGAAGAATATGAATGTGCGTCGCCTGAAATCTTTTATGGATCTTATTGCACCTAGTTGTGATACTTATGGGTCAGTAATGCACATATCCAGTGTTTACCTCAGTTGGTATGAAGAGGTTTCTGCAGTATATCAGGGTCAGACCGATCAGAAATGGGACCCCTATTCCATCACTTATAATGAAGGATGGAAGGCAAATCCTAGGTTCAGTTGGAGGAATGAAGAGGGAAGGGGACCAATCAAATTTCAACAAGGAGGAGGAACTTGTACTTCCATAAACCAGTTCCAAAACCAACAACAAGCCCTGACTGTCCCACTAAAGGAGGACACTAACCAACTACTGCACAATATGATGGCGTTAATAAAGGAGGAGAGAAATTTTAACAATAATCATTTCAATGCCATAGCTTCTTTAATTCGGCAAGACTTTTCAAAGAATGCTGCTTGGTTCAATGCTTTGGAAAAAAGAATGGGGCAATGGGAGACAAAAGCTGATAATATCATCTCTTTTATTACTCAGTTGTCCAACAATATGAGTGAGAACCAAGCACGAAGTAGTGGAACCATTCCCTCCAACACTGTTATGAACCCTAAGAGTTTGAATGCCATAATGCTCCAAAGTAGGAAACAGGTGAGGTTTAGCAATAAAGATGAGGGAGAAGATGAAGAGGAGATCGAGAATGAAGAATTATCTTCACCAACTGAGGGAGTTAAGAAGTCCAAAAGTTTAAAAGAAAGAGCAGTTTTGATTGGAAAGGAGATAAAACAATGGAGGAGCAAGGAAGCAAATGTAGAGAATACTCATGAATCAAGCAAGCAAGAAGCCTATGAAGCAACTGACAAAGAGGTAAGTATAAAAGACCTTTCTTTTTTTTAATTCATTTTTGCTTAGCAAAAGGATGAATGATTTTAAACATGAGAAAGATGTCATTGACTTATTTAGGAAAGTAGAAGTTAACATCCCTTTACTTGATCTAGTGAAAAGGGTTCTTGCATATGCTATATATCTTAAGGACTTATGACTTATGCACAAGGAAGTTTAGACCTAATAAAAGAGTACAAGTCAGTTCAAATGTGTCCACCCTTTTTAAACTACAAATACCCATCAAGTGTGAAGACCCTGGATCTTTCACCATCCTGTGCACAATAGGAAAAGTTATTATAGGAATGACCTTGTTAGATCTAGGGGTGGCAATGAATGTGATGCCTAAGTCTTTCTATACATCATTAGGAGTCAAGAGTCTTTATCCTACATCTGTAGTGTTGCAATTGGTTGATCGATCTTTTAGGCATCTGATGGGCGTTATAGAGGACATCTTGGTTGAGGTAAAGGGTTTGGTTTTTCTAATTGATTTTTATGTACTTGACATGTCTTCAGAAGTTGTGCAGGACACTTCCTTGATTCTCGGTTGACCCTTCTTAAAGACTACTAGTATAATGATTAGCATGAAAGAAGGTACAATCACCATGAAGGTAGGGGATCAACAAGTGATTTTTAACATGTATGAAGCTATGATACACCCCCATGAGGATTATTCTTTTTTAGGAGTTAATATAATTGATGTCGCTGCTAATGATACTTATTCCGATGTTGAATTCAAAGAGGATTTGTTTGATTTTGAGTTACATTCACTTGATTCTTCTAACTCATGTATGATTTTGACATCTTCTATTGTCAGTTATAATTCCCGTTAGGAAAGGTTTTCTGTTAGTTTTTCAAGAGAATTCGGCATCACGAAGGATGACATGGATGAGGAGATAGCTGAAGAAATTGTACCTCAACAAAAGTGTCCGATTGAAGGGATGCAGAATGAGTTGGCCCAGGCAATTGCTACCATAGATCAACACAAGATGAGTTCAACATTCGAAGTAAAGGGAGGTTGTAGAGCCAACTGCATGGAGTTGGAGCTATCATTGGTTGAAGGAAAGGGGAGTAATCTTTTTTCTATTGCACTTAGTACATTGATTCCTTCTATTGTGCAACCTCCTGTGATTGAGTTGAAACCCCTACCCTCTACCTTTAAAGTATGCCTTCCTTGCTTCTAATGAGCGTTTACTTGTTATAATTACGAATACCTTATCTCACAATGAGGAAGAAAGACTCCTTGCTATTTTGAAAGACCATAAGAGGGCTATAGGGTGGACTTTGGTGGATATACCTGGAATCTGCCCAGCCATTTGCACACATAGGATGCTATTGAGTGAGGGTTCAAAGTCTGTGAGGTAGCCCCAAAGGAGACTAAATCCACTTATCTTAGATGTGTTTAAGAAAGAAATCATAAAATTGTTGAGTGCTGGGATCACATATCCCATCTCTGAGAGTGAGTGGGTCAGTCCAATACATATAGTGTTGAAAAAGAGCGGGATAACTATGATAAAAAATGATAGGGATGAGCTTATTTCCACTAGAGTGCAAAATTCGTGGCATGTGTGCATAGATTACAGACGATTAAATGACGCAACACAAAAAGATCACTTTCCTTTACCTTTCATTGACTAGATGCTTGAAAGGCTTACAGGTAAATCACATTATTGTTTTTTAGATGGTTTCTCTGGGTATTTTCAAGTACCTATTGCACTAGAGGACCAAGATAAAACCACCTTTACTTGTCCTTTTAGTACCTTTGCTTATCGAAGGATGCCTTTTAGTTTATGTAATGCCACAAGAACTTTCCAGCGTTATGTGATGGCTATTTTCTGTGAATTTTGAGAGGATTGCATGGAAGTTTTTATGGACGATTTTACTGTTTATGGTAATTCTTTCGATTCTTGCCTATCTAGTCTTGTAAAAGTTCTGAAGAGGTGAATTGAAAAGAATTTGATTTTGAACTTTGAAAAATGTCATTTCATGCTCAATGAAGGTGTCGTGTTAGGTCATTTGATTTCTAGCAAGGAGGTTGAAGTTGATAAAGCTAAGATTGAGGTTATATCTTCTTTGCCTTATCCTGTATGTGTTTGAGACATAAGATCATTTTTAGGTCATGCAGGGTTTTATAGGTGGTTTATAAAAGATTTTAGCAAAATTACATTGCCTCTTTCTAAGCTTTTATAAAAGAATGCAAAATTTGAGTTTGAGGATTCTTGCAGAAATGCCTTTAACAAATTAAAATCCAAACTAATTTCCCCTCCTATTTTAGTTGGTCCCAATTGGAACTTACCTTTTGAGCTTTCATGTGATGCTTCTAATTGTGCTGTAGGAGTTATGCCGGGTTAACAGGAGGAGAAACTAGCAAGAGTTATATGCGTCGAAAACACTAGATCCAGCTCAAATCAACTATAAAACAACTGAGAAAGAGCTGTTTGCAGTAGTGTTTGATTTATAAAAATTTAGGCAATATCTATTAAACTCCTATGTAACCATTTATATTGATCATGCAGCTGCCCGATATCTCCTCAAGAAACCACAATCGAAGCCTAAATTGATAAGATGGGCACTGTTTATCCAAGAATTCAATATTGAGATCAAGGATCGAGTTGGAACAGCAAACCATGTCACTGACCATTTAAGTAGGCTACCAGATGATACACAGGGAGTGGACTCCTCTAAACTGACTTGTGACTCTTTTCCTAATTCAGTGTTATGCATTTTAGTTTTTAAAGAATCTTGGTATGCACATATAGTCAATTATCTCATGACTGAGCTAACTCCTCCTTTCATGTCTAAGTCGTAGGCCTAAAAGCTAAAGAGAGAAGCTTGGCATTATATTTGGATGCCCCTCATCTATGGAGGTTATCCAGTGACCAGGTAATCCGAAAATGCGTGCCTAATGAAGAATTCGATGCTATAATTCTACTTGTCATTCCATAGTTTGTGGTGGGCATTTTAGTGCAAGGAGAACATCTAGGAAAATTCTAGATTCTGGTTTTTATTAGCCTACCCTTTTTAAGGATTCCTTTACCTTTTTGTTGGTCATATGACAAATGCCAATGTTTTGGAGGGGTAGGAAAATAGCATGAAATGCCAAAACACCTTTTATTATTTTACAAAATCTTTGACGTATGGGCGATTGATTTCATGGGTCCTTTTCCCCCATCTCTTGACTTTGTGTATATCCTTTTAGTTGTCGACTATGTGTCCAAATGGATAGAGGCTGTTCCTACTAGAAAAGACGATGCACAAGTAGTGTCTAAATTTCTTAAATCAAACATTTTCTGTCGATTTGGGATTCCTAAGGCTATAGTTAGTGATAGAGGGACACATTTTTGTAATCAAGGCATTGGAAACTTATTCTCTAAATTTGGAGTTACTCATAAAGTCTCCACTGCATACCATCCACAAACCAATGGTCAAGTTGAAGTTTCAAATAGAGAGGTGAAGCACATCTTGGAGAAGATGGTAAAACCATCAAAGAGGGATTGGAGCCTACGCCTAGAAGAAGCACTGTGGGCCTATCGAACCGCCTACAAATCCCCAATAGGTATGTCCCCTTACCATTTAATCTACAAGAAGGCTTGTCATTTGTCGATGGAGTTGGAACATAAAGCATATTGGGCAAACAAGCAGCGCAACATAGACTTGGAATCTTCCGGTTTGGAGAAAAAAATCCAATTGCAAGAGTTAGAGGAATTGAGGTTGGAGGCATATGAGAATTCTCGCCTCTACAAGGAGAAAACAAAGTTGATGCACGATAAGGTTCTTCAGAGGAAGAACTTCAAGGAAGGTGACAAAGTTCTGTTATTTAAAGCTCGTTTCACTTTTAAACATGGAAAGTTCAACACTCGATGGGATGGGCCATATTTGGTCACCAAAGTGCACAACTTTGGTATAGTAGAGCTTGTACATGAAGAAACTAGAGCCTAACTCAAAGTAAATGGCCACCTATTGAAGCTTTATCACGAGAACCAGAAACCTCCGTAAACACCAGGTTCCTTCTCTCCTTCACTTCTTTATTTACTTTTGCTTTTTTCCTAGTTGTGACATGCTTTGGCATCTTACTTTGTCGAACAAGTGTGGGGGAGAACACATCTAAGTAGCAAAATAGTTGCGTTTTTAGTCTTATTAGCAGTTTTTCGCTTCAATAAAATTCCCTTCTAAGTTCTATCTACGCCCCTGAGCTTATCGTGTCTTGATTATTTCATACTGAGGATAATATGATGATTAAGTGTGGGGGATGTTTCAATTTGCAATTCTTGTTTGTGCATTTTGCATCATTTTTGGCCATTTAATCACTTGTGCAAGTTAATTGTGCGTAATGTGAAAATTTTTAACTTGGTGATTGATGCCAATCGTTTGTTTCAAATGTTTCTGTAATTTTTCGTCCTTCGTTGCGACGACGTTGTGAAATTAATTTTTCACC
Source organism: Erythroxylum pedicellare (assembly GCA_027563575.1). Lineage (NCBI taxonomy): Eukaryota > Viridiplantae > Streptophyta > Magnoliopsida > Malpighiales > Erythroxylaceae > Erythroxylum > Erythroxylum pedicellare. Next base: position 26,151,790 of record JAOQMP010000004.1, read on the forward strand.
ACGGCGACCTCTTTCTTCGCCACGACGATGTTGCGAAATTAATTTTTTGCCGCAGTGAACTCTTGACTTCGCCGCGGCAGTGCCATACTCATTGTAGAAACTATTTTAAAATTGCCTCATTTCAATAATTCTCCCTAATTAGATTCTTGTCACTCTTGTATCTTGAAGATTTTATAAGTTTCAAAGTGCTCCTAGTGTTTTTGAAAATACCTTCAATTTTTTTAAATGATAGTTGGTTTTGACTAATTTCATTTTCAATGTTTTCAATACAAAGTAAATGAGGATATGCTAATAAAGTAGCACTTTACGTTTTTAAACCTTGAGATTGTTAATTGAGATATTAACCTTGTTGCAAGGATATTTGAGCTTGAATTCTTTCATTATTGGGTGTATATGCTTAATTTCATATCTCTCTAGAACTTGTTTCAATTCTTGATCAAAGCTTGATGAACTACAATTTTGTTAACATAATAGAGGCATTCTTTCGAAACCCAGTTGATCTAAACACAAACCCCCTAAACACTTGTCTACTGCTAGCCCCTTGAGCCATATTTACTTATCTATTGCTAGCCAGTTGAGCCATATTTTTGAGTACATGCACTAAACTAATTTTCTGAGAATAATTGATACTATAAACTACCATTTGTTCATTGTAGGAGACTCAATAAGAAGTAAAGTCAAGGAGGGAAGGCTGAAGATGATAAGTCAACAAGTCAACAGGTGCAACAGGAAGTTCACCGCGATGAAGTATGAATAATTCCAAGCAAAACCTTTCGGAAAAATTTCGCTGTGGTGAAAGAACCAACACTCTAAGCAAAACTTCCAGGAAAAGTTCGCCGTGGTGAACTCATCCTGTCGTCGTGGCAAACCTTCAATTACCTAAACAATTTTCGAAAGTCCACCCACTGTGTAGCCTGACCCTTCAACCTAGTTTTTGAAACCTACCTATTTTAGGTTCAATTGAAAAGTGGGGAGTGGCAGAGACAAAGGGGGAGAAAAGAAAGAAAAAAAGAAGAAAAGGGGACACACACTCTCTCTACCATCAGAAATAGCTTTTCTCTACACACCCTCATCTCCTTTCATCGATACCACTGTTCTGCTCATTCCACCATCAAGTACTACCATGGATGTTTCTAGTGGGGCCTCAGTTGTCAATTCTCCTAGAGTTATGCTTAGCTAGGTACCTTTTCCCTCTTGAAGATTTAGCAATAGCTTGAGTTCAATGAGCTTAAAAGAGGAGTAGCTTAATCTATGTCTGGCTATGATTTATGATTTCCTAAGTTTAGGAATTGTACTTTGAAGTTAAACATTCTTGATTAGAATCTAATCAAGTGTTGGATATTCAATGTGTTATTGTGATTTGTTGATGTAGAACTTGGGGCTTGAATATATGAAGTCTCATATAAGTCTATTTATGATCTTATTGTGTTTGCCTAGTTGTGTTTGATATTGAGTTGATTCTAGATCCCAAAGTGACTTACTGCATTGACTTACCCATTACATATACTAAGAACATTCAACAAGGTCTTAAGAAATGGAGTTCAATGATTAAGACTTTGGACTTAAAGAGTTCTTTAAGGTTTACCATTTGAAACTTAATGATTCACTCCCATTACAATTTATTTTGAACTATGATAGCCAAAGCTCATTTTGAAGAGGATATTATCACCATTTGATTATTGTTTTTATCATATCGCTTTTCTATTCCCAAAATCCAAAAAAAATACTTTTCATTACATTTTCTTATAATTCATTTATTTTTGTCCAATTTTCCAAAGATCAAACCCCCATTCCTTGCTAATTTGGTTTGCATATCATTACATATAGGCTAGCTTAGATCCATTCATTAGGTTCCAATTAAGTAAAATGACCCGAGGCTACATTCTATACTGCAATCTTTGGAATAAAATTTTTTTATTTAACCTCCAAGGGTAAGAACAAAAGGCTTCGAATCAAAATGGCGTTGTTGCCAGAGAACCAATTGCCATGGAACGAAGCAATTGGTTCTCTAGGTTAGGTTTTGTCATTTTTCCTCCTAAGTGGGGTTAGGAACCTTTGTTTAGACTGCATTTTAGGTAGTTTAGTTTCATACTTGTCAATAGTATAGGATTTCACTTTCTTTCTTTAGCATAGAATTTTGAAAAAAAAACATATAGGATTTTAAACTTTTTGCATTTTTCATACTTAGGAATTTTACACCCGCACAGTTCTGAACATTTCTTTGATTGCTTCTTGGTTCATACATACATACTCTATTTTCATACAAACTCTAACACATACTTTTACACACCCATAAACTTCCATCCATCACATCTCACAATTTATTTGACTTTGTAGGCTTACGAGTAAATTTTGTTACATCTTCTTTTAATTTGAATTGTTCCCATGCATGCCCCGGAGAGCTAAACTTCTTCATTTCCTCATCCCCTTCTTAAAAGACTGATCCCTATTCTTCCTCTTCCTGCTCACATCATTCCTTATATTCTCTAGTTTTTCAGCCTGGAGTATGGCATCTACCAACTACTGATAGTCACAAAAATTATGGATCAAGGCTTTCTCCTTGATCCCCAAATGGAGCCCTCCCTCAAACTTACGGCACTTATCTTCCTCATTCACCACAATGTTAGCTACATATCTAGAAAGCTGTGGAACTTTAGCTCATAGTCACTCACACTCATCTCCCTCTGTGTAAGATTGAGAAATTCCCTGCCCTTTTCTTGAATATAGACTCTCAAGAAGTATTTCCTCATGAAAGCTTCCAAAAAGTCTCTCCATGACAACACCGGATGCGTATCCTTATTTTAGGGCACTGATTCCCACCAATGAAGTGTGTGACCCTGTAGCAAGCTCACTGCATAATCTAACTTCTCCTTATCTGAGCACTTCATCTGAGTCAGAACCATCTTGGTCCGCTTCAACCAGGCTTCAGCCTCTTTTGGATTTGTAGTTTCGTTAAAATCTACCACTCTATATTTGCGAAGCTTGTCATGCAGTCCACTTCTATCTACCGAAGCTTGCATCAAGACTTGTGACCCTTAGCCCATGGTATATGAGAAAGCTTGAGCGAAGGCTTAAAAGAACCGTGGATCTATGGGGTCTGTTTAAGGCATAGGAGGAGACAATGGAGGCACCTCATGCTATATACTAGGTGCCTCAGAATCTGAAGCAAAATGTGTCCCAGCATCTTGTGGGATATAGGATTCATCTGTGCTCCCTTAGCTAGAGTGAGATCGAGTCATAGCTCCTCGATTGCTCTTTTGAGACGGCATATTCACTCCTTCAATTTAAAACCATCAAAACCTTTAGTTCATGCAAAACAATTTTCAAAGTATACAAAATAGTTCAAATCATATAAAACAGTTTCAAATCATGTGAAACAATTTAAAACAATACAAGTTATTCATTTAAAACAATGCATATTCATTTCATGTCTTAACCTACCCAATTCATGTCTAAATCTAGTCCTACACCTCGACCTAAATCTAGTCACTTTAATACCAAAAAATATGGGACCTCGTTTTTGGAGCCCAACATTATTCATGGGATCATGAAGCTTAAGCGTGGAGGAAGGGTTAGAATTTGGAAATTTAAAAGAAAAATCCTTCAGACGCAAAAGCGAGCTTTACCGCAGTGAACATATTGGAAAATCTCCTGGACCCTTCGGGATTTTTATGATGTGACAAGTGATTGAACTTCACCATGGCAAACTTGAAATTTTATTTTTGCCGTGGCTAACTCACCACGCTAACAAAAATAAAGAGCTTCGGGTTAATTTTGCCATGACGAACTTTTGGCTTCGACACAGCAAAAAACCCTATGGCAGAACCTACAACCCAAAATGTCCTATCTTACTACATGTCAACTTAAAAACCTCCAACCACCTTCATTAATTCGACCTAAAAGCAAAATGGATAAGAACCTAATGACAAACAAGTTCTCAAAAACTTAATCTCATTTCCATAATTGAATACTTTGTGAAAACAAGAAAAATCATAGACAAATCCAAACATATATTTCATTTATTACTAAAGGCAAGAGTTTTACAAAGCTTTAATGGCATTTCAAGTCATAATACATCATTTAAGTTCGAGAACCAAGAATACAAAAAACGTTTGCGCTGGCAGAACTTGAAACGCGGCTAAAGTCTTGAATTCCCAAAAAAATCTAACTTAAAAATACAAAAGTATGTCAATTTGGAGTGATGCCATAACTCTTGACTTACTCGATCTCTTGCTCATCACCTGAATAGGGGGAGGAGAATGTGGGTGAGCTTAAAGCTCGTAGGTAACAGATTTATAATCGAAAAACAAGCACAAACCACTTGCAAAACTCATTGCCATTATACATTTTGAAAACCATAGTAATTTCGCAGGAAAATCACCAAACACTTATTTTTCAAAATTATCACTTTATCAAACGATTCATGAGCTATTATAAATCATGTATGCATCAAACTTGTTAACACTTCATAAGCACATAAGCACATCAAAATGATTTGGGTAAATCTATGAACATGACGAACTACACATTTCCACATAATGGTCTTGTGTAGTCATAAAACTTGACATACTATCGCAATTACATATGGTGGTCTTACGTAGACGTAAATATGAAGGAGTCCCTGAAGGAGCTCTATGCCACTAGCGGGCAGGCGAGAGAAGCCTTTTCTTGGTCAACGTGCATATGACATTCTTGAATGGATTACACCAAACCCACATAATATGTAATTCATGAATCGAAAACAGTTTGCCCAAGTTGCACCTTGTTGGTAACTTGTTTTTCATACACATAAGATATTTCGAAAAAAACATTTCCGAAAACCTGATTTCATAAACTTGCATCTTTTTAAAAAGAATCATTTTCAAAATCTTTTCATAAATCATTAACACAATTCATGTAGCAAACATATAACAATTTCACAATCCATCCAAGAAGCAAATAAATGCAACATCCATGATGCAATTGAAACCATTAAGCTTCTTTGATTCAAAGAAAACAATGAGTGGCTTATTTACTTTTTTATAAACATGTACCCACCTAGAATTCCTTGCTTATAAGCTTGCTTAGGGATCCATTTGCTCTTGCTCCTGTTGCCTCTCTTGCCTCACTTGATTTCCTTAAACAATAACTAAAATTCCATTCAATTTGGTTTAGAAATCGGAAAGCCATACCTCAACAATTTAAACTATTTCTCATGCTAAAAAAAATTCTATGCTCAAATTTCATCCCGAAATTGAATTTATTAGAGACTGAATTTAGACTCTATTCCTTTGTACAATTTGTATTCCTATGTCTCTAGTTTGCAAAAAATAAAAAATCAGTCCATTTGGATAACTACATCAAAAGTTATACCCAAAATACCAAAACATGTTCGTGTAGGAAAATTTAAGTTCACTGCGGTGAAACCCAGAAGTTTGTCATGGCGAACTTGTCCAGAAACATGCTCCGAATACATGTTTTGCTACTTTTTTTCAGTTGTTAACTTCCCACCTTTTACATAAACCCATCTTAACCCTAAACCATCTCTTCTACTTCATTTTCAACTTCATTCCAACCTAATATCATTCACAACAAATTCATATTCTACTTTTGACCATTAACCAAACAATAAAACATTCGCATAAAGCATTTATCAACAACTTCCTACACATATTCACTTTATTTTCACTTCTAACCATCACTAAATATACTTCATCTAACAATCACGAAAGGTTAATGCTTATACTTACTTGATTAGCCTTAATGTCTTCAAACTCTTCAAGAATCTCCAAAACCCTAACTCTTCTCTTCTTTTTTTCTCCTTTCTCTTCTTTCATTCACGATTTTGCTTCTCTTGTTTCATTCACGATTTTGCTTCTCTAAAATACAAGACTACAATTACTTCTTTCGCTAATACCCTAAATGAATGAGCAAAGTCCACTATGCCCTTCCATGTAATGCCTTAGCCTTTTAACCATTAGTGATCTTCAAAAAATGCCCCTTATGCATTCTTAGTTCTTCAATTTAACTTACACCATACTGTGCTCTAACTTAATCTTAATTTTTCCATTTAATACTTCTAATTCCATCAATCCATGCTATAAATCCTCCTAACGTTGACATGCTAATTAAACTCCAAATAAAATTGTTTATCTAACAAGACTGCAAAATTTATTTAGATCATGCTTAATAAAATCAATAAAACAATTTGGGGCCCAACAACTTATATGTGAATTGATAGGGAATAGATGAATGAAACTTGGCAGGTTCATACCAATCTAGATTATCAAAAGACACTCTATAATGAGTGAAAATCTTTGTAAGTAGCATCTCGTAAGGTAGACTACTAGTGGTATTCTTACGACTCCCCTTATCCACCATAAATCACAGGATATATCATTATTGGGAGGTTCATTTGATTTGCCTTTAGTAGATTATTCACAACATATGTGTCTAGGAGATTACATCTTTCCACTAAACTACTCCTTGTAAAAATTGAAGTAGAAGATATCGATGCAAGGCATCGCGATAGTAAGTCCAAATGTCTAAACCAAGATCTCCCTTTAAGAGTATTCTCGGTGTGCAGGGAAATAAAATTCACAACTTCTCCCTGATCAAGATCAGTAATGTCCCACTTATAATAGGGAAAGTCAGTTTTGCCTATGGGGGTTATATCTAGTATGTTTCTTAAGATTTCCTCAGTGATCAAAATCTCATACTCAAGTACCCAAGAGATAATTGCTAACTTTCCATCAATTTCATCTTTTTTCATGTTTGTATAAAATGATATAACTAAATCATCACACATTGTCTCATTCAAATTCAAAAAAATTTACCAACCAATAGCAAAAAAGTAAGGAGAGATGGGAATACCAATATCATTGAACAAGAGAGGAGGCAAAATGCATCTAGTAACCACTTTTCACTTCTTGTAGCGTATTTTGTATCGTGTTTCAACTTCCATTGACTGAAACATCTTGAACGGTGCTGCAGGTTCTCCTTTCTTATGTTTCTTTGATTTTGATCTCTTTGCCTTTGGAATTTCTTCAAACAACATTTCTCCATAAGATACTTCACTTCGAATAATAAGGTCTTCAATATTCTCTTCAACTATAGGCACTTTGCCTTTTCTTATTTTCCCTTTTTTCTTTTTCGAGATTTTTCTTCTTCTCCTGGTTCAGTGTCAGAGCTTTTTTCTTTTTCAAAAACTTTCTCAACATGTTTTGCAAAACTTCCTCTGGTTCATGGACGCCTTATTAAACTAGCCGGTTCTTCATCAGAATTATTATCATTAACAATCCAGTGTACTTCAGGCAATTTTTTTTCCATGGAACCAAGTTGAGTAGTAGTCGATGGTGGTGGTGTGGAAGTTTTGAAAGACAAAGTAGAAGGAGTAGGTAGAGTGAGAGTAGACAGAGAAGGAGAATGGTATTTTACCTTTCTTGTTAGCTCCCCTTCATTAGAAGGTTTTTCTTTTTCCTTTTCTGCTTCTTTTTCTTTTTTTAATAAGCTAGGGTTTGAGTCATCAGAACTTTCTTCACCTGAATCAGAGACACATTGCTGCTTGATCATTGGTTCATTGTGTCTAGAAGATGAATTAGAATATGATTCTTCAAGAAGAGACAATATCACCAAAATCTTTCTCTTTCTCTTGTATAGAGTCTCCTGAATGGATGCTTATGAAGCTTGGGGCTTTTTGAATGAAGTGATAGAAACAAGTTCAGTAAGGGTGTTTAGTGATCCTACCATTGGTGACAGAGAAGAAGATTCAGAAACAAGAGTTTCAGACTCTTATTAATGGCGAGAGTTTCGCCATGGCTACTAGTGGGAGTCAAAGTTTTCTTCTCTCCCTTAGACTTTGTTTGTGCCATTTCAAATAAGCTAGTGAGATTTAAGAGATTTGAGAAATACAAAGGGTTTGAGTGCAGAGAGGTAAAATGCACTTTTGAGAATGATGAAGATGAGTAGAGGGAAGAAACTTTCTCAAGATATACTAAATGGTTCTGGAGCATGGATTTTGTGTGAAGGTGAACAATCATACACGCTATTAGAGGAGGTATAATCATCTACGTATCTTCTGTCAGTCACAAATAAAAAGCTATTAGAATAGTGCATGCATTTAAAAAAACAAAATGACATTATTTAATAACTGCCCTTTTAAGACATGTGTATTCTACCTTATTAAAATAAGAAGAGCCTTCTAAAATAAGAGGATCCTGTTAAAGAACATATTAGAAGGAGCCTGTTAATATCTATAAAAAGAAGTAGCATAGAATCTTCATACGAAGTTAAATATCAGATAATTTGCATATATCAAGCTCTTTTCTTAACAAACAAAATTTATCTTCAGAAAGTAGCTTAGTAAAGATATCAACTACTTGGTTTTTAGTTTTAACATGCAAAAGATCAATGGTTCCTTCTATAGCATGATCTCTAAGAAAATTATGTTTGATTTCTTTATGCTTGGTCTTAAAATGATGCCAAGATTTTTAGAAAGATTGATTGCACTTTTACTGTCCCATAGTATAGGAATATGATCAAAGTTTAGAGAAAAATTTTAGAGTTAATGTTTCATCCATAAGATTTGAGCATAACTGTTGGCAGCTGCTATATATTCTGCTTCAGTTGTTGAAAGCGTTTTGCAATTTTGTTTCTTGCAAGACCAAGAAACTAGACACCCTTCAAGAAATTGACAGTGACCATTTATACTTTTTTTTATCAACTTTATCACCTGCATAATCTGCATCATAATATCCAACTATGTTAAATAAATCAAATTTTGGATACCATAATCCAAAATCCATAGTTTCGAGAAGATAATGAAAGATCCTCTTGACTGCTTGAAGGTGGATTTCTTTTGGATTTGATTAAAAACGTTCGCAAAGACACACACTAAGCATAATATCCGATCTTGAGCTTGTAAATTATAGAAGTGATCCAATCATTCCTTTATACTTTATTTCATCTATAGTCTTTCCTTCTTCATCCTTATCAAGTTTAGTTCCAGTATACATAAGAGTACCCATCGGTTTGACATTCTTAAAATGATATTTCTTGGTGAGTTCCTTTGTGTATTTGTATTGACTAATGAAGATTCCTTTTTCTATTTACCTAATTTGTAACCCAAGAAAGAAAGATGATTCTCCCATTATACTCATTTCAAACTCCCACTACATTAAGGTTGAGAATTCTTCACAAAAGGATGAATTAGTGGCACCAAATATTATGTCATCAACATATATTTACAATATGAGTAAATCATTTTCCTTTTTCTTAGTAAATAAGGTTTTATTTACCTTTCCTTTTTCAAATTTATTCTCAAGAAAAAAGTTACTTAACCTCTCATACCATGCTCGAGGAGCCTACTTTAGACCATACAGAGTTTTAGTTAACTTCATCATATAATCAGGATGGTTTTCATTCTCAAAACCTAGAGGTTCCTTACTAAACACTTCTTCGTTAATATATCCATTTAAGAAGACACTTTTAACATCTATTTGGAATAATTTAAATTTTCTATAGCATATAAAAGTAAGTAAAATTCTAATCGATTCTAATATGACAACAGATGCATAAGTCTCATCAAAATCAATACCTTCATGTTGATTATAACCTTGAACTACAAGTCCAGCTTTTTTCTCACCACCTTATCATTTTTGTCAAGTTTGTTTCGAAATACCCAACGAGTTCTAATGACTGACTTATTTTGTGGATGAGGTACTAGATTCCAAACTCTATTCTTGTCAAACTAATTTACTTCATTTTTCATAGTTGAAACCTAATATTCATCAGTAAGAACCTCTTTAACAATTTTTGGTTCTAATTGTGAAATGAGAGCATAATTGTTTTTGAAAGATGATCTGGTTCTTAGACTTTCAGAAGGGTCTCCTAGAATACACTGAAGTGTATCAAGACCTCTCCATTCTATTGGTGTTCTTCGTTGTATAGGTTCCTGTTGAGATGTTCTTGAAGAAGGAGCTTGCTCTATACTAGTTTCAAAAGGACCTTCTTGATCTTGTAATTTTGAAGGTACTATAGGTGTAGGTTAAGTCTGCGATGTATTTTTAGGAACTAGAAGATTCCCTTCATCATCTGAATCAACTGTTATTGTTGAGGGTAGTGCTTCATCAAATACCACATATATTGATTCTTCTATCTTCTTTGTTCTTTTATTATAAAATCTAAATTCTTTATAAGCAATGCTATAACCCAAAAAAATAGTTTCATCTAATCTTGCATCAAATTTTCCAAGATTATCTTTTCCATTATTTAATACCAAGCGCATGCATCCAAATGCTCGAAAGTAAGCAACATTCTGTTTTCTTCCTTTCCATAACTCATTGGAGGTCTTTTTGAGAATAGGTCTTATAAGGCACCTGTTCAGGATGTAACAAGCAGCAGATACAGCTTCCATCCAGTAACCATAAAGTAGACCACTTTCACAAAGTGTTGTCCTAGCTATATCAACAAGATTCCTGTTCTTTCTCTCAACAACTCCATTTTGTGAGGAGTCCTTGGGTATGAAAAATTATGAGTTATACCATTTTCATTACAAAAATCTTCAAATTTTCTGTTATCGAATTCTCTTCTATGATCACTCTGAATTGATGTAATGCAATACCCTTTTTCAATCTGAATTTTCTGCAAAAACTTCAAAAGAATCATCCTTATTTGATAGAAAATAAATCCATATAAATCTAGAATAATCATCTACTATAATAAAACCATAGTGTTTACCACTAAAGCTTTGAGTCTTAGTAGGACCAAATATATCCATATGTACAAGTTCAAGTGGTTGGTTAGTAAAAATAATATTTTTAGGAGGAAAACTACTTCTAATTTGTTTTCCTTTTAAACAAGCTTCGTAAACCTGATTACCCTCAAACTTTAAGTTCGATAGTCCTCTTACTAACTCATTTTGGATAATTTTGATAAAACGCTTATGCTAGCATATCCAAATCTTCTATGCCAGATAAATGAATCCTTTTCTAATGAAACAAAACACTTAACATTTTGTGAAGTCATGTCTTCCAATTTAGCACAGTATATATTCTGATTTCTAGGACCAAAAAATATAATATTATCATTAAGATTATTAATTATTTCACAATAAGATGCACAGAAAGTTGCTCTATAACCCTTATGAAATAGATAACTTGCACTTAATAAGTTATGTTTCAGTCCATCAATATAAAGAACATTATCAATAGAAGCATAATTAAAGTCACCAATTTTACCAATTCCAATGACTTTTGCCTTATTTTTGTCAGCAAAGACAACATTACCTCCATCTTTTCTTTCAACATAGTTGAAATGTGATATTTAACCTGTCTTGTGTCTCAAATAACCACTATTAACTATCCATTGATTTTCTCTTATCTCTGTTCTGATACATATTTGCAAAATGTATTATCTCATTTAAGGTACCCAAATTTTTCTAGGTCCTTCCAAGTTAGTAGTTTGACCTTTTGGCCTCCAAACATACATTTTTGATAATTTTTTCATTCTCCAAAAGTTACAGGAATGACTAATATGACCATGTCTACCACAATAAATGCACAAAATAGATGAATGAGAGTTACTATTTATCAGGTTCTTACTATTTTGGCTATAGCTATTGCTGGATTAATAAAGAAATTTTTGTATGGCCTAATATTATTATTTTCATTATATCCTATTCCAGCCTTATCCAAAACACCTTTACCATTCCTAAGTAATGCATCAAGATTATTCCTTCCATTGGCAAAATTAGCAAGATCTTTTTCTAGAGAAATGATTTTATTTTGCAAATTTCTCTTTCTCAAGTTCTAAAGTAGCAATTTTCCTTCTAATTGTTTTACCTTAACAGAATTATTTTCAAATAATGCATTCTCTAATTGACTTACCTTTTATTCTAAAAATTCCTTTTCAGAGACTTTTTGCTTATTATCATTTTCAAGAGACATTTTTAGATAACAAAATTTTATTAACAAATTCTAATAATTTAATCTTATTCGTTAAGGATGCATCATTATTCTTGGACTTCTCAACCTTTTTGAAAGACTACGCTGTTAATTTTTTATACTGATCATACAGTTTATGATATTTATCTCTTAATTAATTAATTTCAATATCAGAGTCAGAATAATATACCTCATCTTCTCTTGATTTAGCCATAAAACAAATATTATTGACTTCTTTAGGCTGTTCTTCTTCAAAGTTTTAAAAATCCTCATCTGACCAAGCTGCATTCATAGTTTGCTTTCTGAGTTTTGTATTCTCTATTTTGTCCTTTTAAAGAAGAGGACATTCTAGTCTTGTGTGTCCAGGCTTCTTACAATGATAGCATACGATTTGATTGTTTTGTGTATTGCTACTGTTGTTGCTACCTTTTGATAGGAACCTATTATTTCTAGTTTTCTTGTTCCCTCCTTTTTTCTTCATTAGCTTCTTTTTGTAGAAGTGTGCTTATTTTCTAACAATGAAATTGAATTCATCATCTCTATCTATTTGTAACTCAGTGTCACCTTCATCACCGTTTGATGGATTTGATTCATCAGCTACTTTTAATGTCATTCTTCTTCTGTATCAGGATCCTTCATCTTGCTTAAGCTTGACTTCATGAATCATCAAATTTCCTCTAAACAAGTCGAGTGAGATAGTGTCGAGATCCTTTTCAATTTCTGGAGTTGTCACTTGAGATCTTCATTCCTTTGGCAGTGACCTTAGAATCTTTGTTACAAGGTCATCATTCGGATATATCTTTCCCAAGTTCTTTAAGGCTGTGATGTCGTTGTTAAAATGTCCAAAAAATTTGTCTATAGTTTCTCCTTGTTTCACATAAATAGTTTCGCATGGATGCACTAACAGACCTATTCTATGTTTCTTTACCTTGTTCATTCTTTTAAAAGTAACTTAAAAATTTGTCAAAAAAAAACCCTGACTCTGAATCGAGCGAAGAAGAAGAATCTCAAAAGAGAAAAAAGGAAGTGAAAATCTCGAAGGCCGTAGTTTCGCAAAAACTTAGTTTTGTTGCAGTTGCTTGTAACTGCATCTGTCGGTTACTAGATATAAAGCAACTATATTAGCAACTGTTAATTTTAAGCATACACGAAAACAGAAAAATAAATACAAAATTAAATAGATTAACACCCAAGATTTGGTAATGCAGTTCGGTACATCTTGCCTACATCTACGGGCCCTCACGCAGCTTAATACTTCACTAATGACAATAGTTTTATAGAAGGCCTTACTGAGCCGACTCACTCAACCTTCGACACTATCCCTCATCTTTACAACCCATGAAAGTATTTCATACCCAATAACACGATCGACTCATGTTAACCTCAATAGAGGATTTTCTCAAACAACTTTTACTGAAAAAGATAATAAACGAACAAATCATGTGATTGAAATAAGAACGAAAACACTTGACATATAAAGAAACAACTTCCCTATAATTAAACTCCTTCCAAGACGAACCTGAAAATTTTTCACCAATTGAATAGTTTTAATCACCAATCACCATAGCCAACATGAGACGATCCCATTAAAAAACAAAGATGTGGTTACATGAATAGCTCAATTGGAAGTGAGCCATATGCCAACCTTTACAACAATGATGTCTTTTTTAGCAATAATATGTTTTCGAGAATAATCAAAAGAGAACAATGATGGAAGATAGCCATAGACACATGCATAAGCTAGGTCACTTCTTCACAAAGAAGTCTTCACTTAGTAGAGTACTTCATTCAACACCCACCTATAGTCACGTGATGCACACCCATATCTTTTACAAGATTAAGTCTTTATCCAAGTTAAAGAAGAATTGTTATTTAATCACACCAAAACAACAATTCTAAACCTATGGTCTAGCTAGCATTACCCAATCAAATTCAATATTTCTTCTACCTTATCTTGATTTGAATTTAAAACTACATTATCTTGGAGATCCAATTATCGAAAATGCCAAAACTAAATAATGAGATATATAATATATATCTTTGCCAAAACTAAATAACAATTTTTGGCATTGTTTGTCATAAATATGAAACACCTCCTAAGAAAGAGAATTGGACATATAACATCGACTTCACAATTCACATGACAAAGACTCCCCCTTAATCCAAGATCCAAACATAGACAATATCATCCTAGATTAACAATCATCCCAATATAAACAAAACATAAAAGATAATGCAGTAATCAACATAACCAACACAAACCCAAGTCTTCTCCCCCTTTGGGACAAAGCATGTCAAAAAGCAAGACTAATAGTCATGCATATACCTTGAAATCTCCCCCTATATAGAATAGTCACCAAAAACAATTCGATATCTCCCATTGGGACAAAACACGACCAAAAATCAAGAATGCCTTCAATGCGATCAATCTCAGCGAATAAAGAAGCATAAAAATCAGTAGTTGGTGTAACGAAAGAATCATAAGCACGTCAAGATGACAATTTACCTCCAGTCAAAAAACTAGCCAATATATCATTACTTACATCAAAGCCATCCGTATACGACTGATTAAATAAATAAATCCCAAAATTATATTCAATGAATCATAATCAAACTTAATCAATCTCCTCCTCATATAAACCATGTGAAAGCATATTGCCTTAGAAAACCCATAAATAAAAACTCAAAAAGCCTAAACGATAACTCCTTTGAACCCTCCTTTTTATAAAAAAAAACATCAACATATACTTTAAAAATGTAAAGCACATAGTCCTTGTGTCCCTCAAAGAAATTCAAATATGGACTTATTCCTTGTCATATTAACTCTGTCATTGGATCTCTAGTTGATTCCTCCCTCATAAGCAACCAACTAGTCTTTAGTTTGAACAATTTCTTTAACAACAACAACTAATTGTGAATCTGAGCAGTTTCTTGTTTTTCCTTCACTACATTTTTGTACTTGTAATTGACCTTTTCTAACCCAAGTATGTTTTGGTAACATAGGTTGCTGCTATAAATTTAATGGAGAGTGTCTAGATTTTTTGTTTTGACCTCTTTGAAACATCATTTGTAACATCTTGTAACATTTTGGTTTTATATGCCCGATAATCCCACAAAAATAACATATAAGTATAAATTTCTGATTCTTCATTGAGATTTCTCCTTGGACATATTTGATTGCACCACTTTTCTCATCATTAGACATAGAACATTCACCTTTATAATCAATGCCTTGAAGGTCTCCTTTAGCCTTACCAATTTGCAACGACTTTTCTAAACTTTTGGTACCTCCATTTAGCGTTCTTATTTCCTTTTCCGTACTGACCAGCTTTAAATTTGTTTCATCAAGCTCATCCATTGTAGATAACAATTTCTTCTCTAAATCTTGAATGATGTTCTTCATAGAAGAGTTTTCTTTCTTTAGCTTTTCATTTTTCTTACATGTTTGCACCTATTTTGCATACATCAACCCATAGGCTTCATAGATATCCTCCTTTTTGTCATCTGAGCCACTATCATGACTATTATAATCTAAGATTGAGCTTTAAGCTGATTCGTCTATGTTTTTCCTAGAATTTTTTGATTTACTCACGTTTTCATCATGGGTTACTTCCTTCTTGGTTGCTGTTAAGCAAGCAACTGGGCTTTTGTTGTATAAAGCAACTAACACAGCACTATTCACAACTTCTTCACTGCCATATTCACTTTTGGATTTATTCTCACTCTAAGAGCTTGTATAGGATTTTCCTTTTCTCTTCTTCAAGGTGTTAGCATATTTCACTTGCACATGTCTGAAGCCTTAACACTCATGACATTAAATTTTCATTACTTTTCTTTCACCCTTTTTAGTTTTAGCTTGTTGTTTGAAGTGGCTATTTGATGGACTCCCAGTATTTTGTCTAAACTCGGGTCTATCTTTCTTCACTTTCTTTAACCACTTGCTAAAATTTCATGTAAATAACTCTATATCCTCATTCTCATCGGATTCATCTTTGAAGTCATTCACAACTTTACCAAACTTAGCTTATAGTGCCAATCCTTTGTTCTTCTCTCGATTATCCCTTAACAAATTCATCTCAAAGTTGGTAAAAATCTCAATTACCTTATCCAAAGACAATTCATTGATATCATGGGCTTCTTCAAGGGCTGCAATTTTTGGTATAAATCTTAGAGTTAACGATCTCAATGTCTTCTTAACCAGTTTCAGGTTAGAGTACTTATTCCTGAGTTGATGTGCTTGGTTTGCTATGTCACGCAGTCTCTCATAGAAGTCTCCAATGGTTTCACTCTCATCCATCTTCAACTCTTCAAATCTTATAGCCAAGATTTGAAGTTTCGAAGTTATCACATGTTTCAATCTATCATGTATAGTTTCCAAAGAGTCCCCCGCTTCTTTCGCCAATTCATCGGCTGATATCATAGCAAAGCAACCTTCATTAACTACATCAAAGATGGTGTGTAGGGCTTGAGAATTTCCAAGCGCTCTCTCTTCTTCAGCCCTTGTCTACTCATATGCATCTTTAAGCACTGCTTCTCTCTTTTTATAAGTCGTCACTGAATGTGTCTAGTCATTTAAAACTGAGTTCCATGCTTTTATTTTTTGTGCCTGAATGAATACTCTCATCCATGATTTCCATGCAGGATAATTTGAACCATCTAACAATAGTGACTTGATGATTGATGCTCCTTCTCTTATAGCCATAATTATGAAATGCAGACCTACACCAACTTGTCGTACCAAGTTTTAATCTGATGACCCGCTCTGATACCAATTGAAAATCCTAAAGGACTTAGTTTATCAAAAACTTGGTTCTGATATAGTTGCTTGTAACTGTATCTATCGGTTACTAGATATAAAGCAATTGTATTAGCAACTGTTAATTTTTTAGCACAAACAAAAATACAAAATAAATACAAAATTAAACAGATCAACACTTGAGATATGGTAAAGCAATTCGACACACCTTGCCTATATTTACGGGGCCCTCACTTAACTTAATACTTTCACTAATGATAATAGTTTTATACAAGGCCTTAATGAGCCCACTCACTCAATCCTCAACACTATCCCTCGTCCTTATAACCCGTAAAAGTATTTCAAACCTAGTAATATGAACAACCTATGTTAATCTCAACAGAAGATTTTTCAAACAACTTTTACCAAAAAAGACAATAAATAAACAACTCAAGTGATTGAAATAAATTGAAACAAGAACAAAAAACACTTAAGATATAAAGAAACAACTTCCCTGTAATTTAACTCCTTCTAAGATGGATCTGAAAAATTTTCACCAATTGAATAGCCATAATCACCAATCACCATAGCCAATATGGGACAATCTCATCAAAGAACAAAGACATGGGTTGCATAAACAACTCAATTGGAAGTGAGCCACATCCCAACCTTGACAGCAATGATGTTTTTTTTAGCAATAATATTTTTTCGAAAATAATCAAAAGAGAACAACGATGGAAGATAACCTTAGACATATGCATAAGCTGGGTTATCTCTTCACAAAGAGGTCTTCACTTAGTATAGTACTTCATTCATCACCCACCTATAGTCACGTGATGCACACCTATATCTTTTACAAGGATGAGTCTTTATCTAAGTCAAACAAGAATCATTATTTAATCACACCAAAACAACAATTCTTAACCCATGGTCTGGCTAGTATTACCCAATCAAATTCAATGTATCTTCTACCTTATCTTAATTTGAATTTGAAACTATATTATCTTGGAGATCTAATTATCAAAAATGCCAAAACTAGATAATGAGATATATAATATATATCTTAACAGGAAGAAATAAGAAAAGACAAAGTGCCTATGGTTGAAGAGAATATTGAGGACCTCATTGTTAGGAATGAGCTAGTTGATATCTACTTAATTAATTATGAATTTATTCTATAACACTGGTGATTATTGCTATGAGAATACTTAGGATACTCAATTTAGTTCATATTTGATTTTAGGCACAATTTGGAAACGAAAGAGCTAAAGTGAGTCAAAAGCACTATATTTGAGTCTTTTTTTAAGATTCACACTTACTTTTCTTTATGGAACAAGAATGAGAAGGATTAGAGTAAAAGGAGACAAGAAAACACCAAAAGAATGAAGATTATCATAAGTCATGGCTATAAGATGCCTCTCACTGCCATGACAATTTTATCATGGCCAATGGGCGTGATAGCCCATGTCACTCCTATGCAAGGTGTGTCACAACATGAGACACCACTCATAGTCGTGATACCATTCCACCTTATCCAAAACCTTACATTTTTATGTAAAAGCATCATTTTTTTGAAGACAATGTTATGTTTTCGTTTGGAGAATCATTTGAAGGGTTTTGGGAGGAACTAAGGGCATTAGAGAAGCTACTTTGGAGACTTATGGAAGGCTAGACATTTTAACGTCGGTTCAGAGCTGCCGTCGACACCGACAACTCGATTAAGCATTTCTCTCATTGTTTGTTATTCTTTCTCTGAGGGATTGATTTGATCATTAGTAGAATTTTAATATAATTCGTAATTGTTATATTTGAGATTCATTTGTAGTGACTAAAGGTTCATAATCATTAGGGATAACATAACCTAGGCTAAATGACCGAAGCTTATGTGGTTGTTGTCTTGATTAAGCTATTTTCCTAATTCATAATGTGGTTGTCCAATTAAATATAGAGAGATTATTTTAGGTTATTCGATAACTAGGTTTAACTAATGAGCATCTCTTAATTAAACACAACCTAAGAGAAAACCAAGTTTAATAGAGCTTGTTGTTAATCTATAATAAATAGTTGGTAGGAGAGGTATGAGAACAACAATTCAATGAAATATGTCTAATCGGGTGTAGGTTGAGACTGAACTAAAGAATTGGGTCCCAAAATGAATTCATTATTTTCATCATTTTTACATGTTTTCTTTAATTTGTCTTTACTAGTTTAGTTTCATTTTAAATTCTTGTTTGATAAACCCCCATAACTTAAACACCGTTTAATTTCATTTCAAAAACTTTACACACATTCTCTATGAGATCGACCTAGACTTACCACTGTTATAGTAGTAGGTCTAGTTTATTTTGCATGTGTTACAACGTGCTACTATCAATTTTGGCACCGTTGTCGGGGAGTGTGATGCTTTAGTTTTGTTATTGATTTTAGTTGGTGTTTTGTACATATTTGTTTGCAATTTATTTCTTTTTAATTATTTCATGATCTTTTCACTTTTTGTTTAATGTTTATTGTGTTAATAAATAAATATTCATGGATGGAAGTTTTTTTTGTAACTAATATTCCCAATCTTATAACCAAGTTTGGATTGATCAACCTAACTTTAGTTATGGATGGGATAATTAACATAATTACTTCCATGATAGTTTGCAGGATGCACAGGAATTCCCGTATAGACTAGAAGCTTCTTATCATGACTTAGGTACATCTTTGGAGGATTTGCTTAATATTATGACTGCTAACAATCTTCAAATTCAATAGAGTATACAATAGTTCTAGGAGGATATGATGCAAGTCCACCAAGATACAATGTTTAGACTCCAGAATATGGCAAGCCAGATGGGTCAGATGACGAAAGCTCTTGACTACCTAGCATCACAAAGTGAAGAGGAGCAGCCATATCAACTCGAGATGTACCCATGGGACGTTGGTGTAGAGACATTACAGAGTGAAGAGAAGCTTGAGAATCTTGAGAGAAATACTCAAGGAATTGCTTGTGAACAAGAAGTTGAGCAGGAGCTCGCAGAAGAAGATGATATATCTTTTAGCTCGAAGGTGAGTACTGAGTCCATAATTATTTTTAAGACCAACTTTTTACCTTTACCTAGCAGGTTAGAGAAATTAAACGAAGAAGAAAAAGGTAAAGAGACATTCAAGATCTTTCCAGAGTGCGTGGACCAGTAGAGATTCTGAAGATAGGGCATATGCTAAATATGAGAGTTCATCAACTAAGACCTTATACTGAACAACCTCACGTGGAGGAAGCTCAAATTGTGACACACGAGGATCATAATTTTGTCATGTGAGGGAAGTATGGAGTCGAGCCAGCAACATTAAACAAAGGCGCTTCTTGGGAGGCAACCTAAGGGAAGTAAATTTCTTTTGCCTTTACTTTTTCACACTAGTTAGGATATGCATGTGTATTTCTATGTTGGTTTGTTTTAAGTTTTCAATCAAAATGAGATAAAGAATAAAACAAACAAACAAACAATTTCTCATTTTCTATTGCTTCTAAGACTATATAGTCATGATTAGAGAATGAGTTGACTGGAGAATTTCATGGCAACTTTAACATGTACTTTTTTCCTTGTGTTGGTCAATGTGCGTTATCTTTAGAAGACTAGTGACTAGTGGTGGACAAAGCAAGTGAGATTTTAATCCTTATTAGACTGACACATCTATATCAGTCTTATTGTCTTTTGTTTATATATGTCATGACATGTACATCATAATTTTACCTTGATTTTCTATTCAAGACAACATTTTTATCACATGCATTAACAAGGAAATGATTAAGCATTCTTTGTTTGTATAAACTACATTAGCAAAATAGCGCACCCATTTATATGAATTTTCCTTTGTTAAGCCCCCTTGAGCTTTATTTACCCTTTCTTTTTGTGCAAAACACATTACATGCTATTAAACTAATGTCCTACCTAAGTTATAAAGCTAGTGGGGCATTTGTTGATTGTTGATTTTTAATTGTTGATGATTATGCGTATGTAAAAGTATAAATGTGGAGGTGTCCATATGTGTGGGATGGTTATAATTATTGGGATGTCAATTTATGTCTTAACATTGAAGTTCCCATGTCAATGGAACTTCTTTCAATTTTTATATAAAAAAGATAAGGAAAAGAAAAGAAAAAATGGAAAAGAAAAGAAAAAGAAAAGAAAATATATATGTTTAAGTAAAATTATTAAAGAGGAAGTGCATACTGTTGAAAAGTTGTTTATGATTGGTCTTTCCTCCTAAAGTTACATTGAATGGGTTATTCGAGTATGTTGGATATGCGGTAGATATTGCTTTCATTAATCACTCCCTATGGTTACAAAATCTTGTTTATGATTAATTTTTGTGTGTGATATATGCTTGATGTGGTTTGTGGTGAGAGAACTTGAGTTTGAGCTAGGAAACACAGTTTTTACATTCACCATAGTTGATGTACACTACTGTGAGTGAATGTTGATTTTTACACCTGATGGTATATTGAGTGTATTTCTTGTTTCACTAGCTTTGATGACTTTTAAACTACACTATCTAAATACATCTCACCTTACCCTTGCTCACATTACAACCTTGAAAAATTTTTTGATTTATGATTATGCATGTGACTCTGAGTGGTGGAGAAATAAAATGATATGCAAAGTTGTGGAATGTCATGATCATGAATAGTGTTGAGTTTTCCCATGAATACATCTTATTTAAACACATTTTGCCCAAGTCTACCATTACATTGCTCAGTTTTAAAGGTATTGAATGTTGATTAATCATGAGTAGAAGTGTTGAATGTTTACTTCTTGCTATGATTTTTTAAAGTTGTTCATCTTTGCTTATGATTATATATTCTTAGGAAATATGGAAAAATGAGTAAATGTTTTTTAGTCTTTGATCCAAATTTTGATGTCTTGCCTGAGGACAGTCAAAAGCTAAGTGTGAGGGAAATTGATATATGCTTAATTGATTATGACTTTATTCTATAACACTTAGTGATTATTGCTATAAGAATGCTTAAGACACTTACTTTAGTTCATATTTGATTTTAGTCATACTTCGAAAACGAAAGAGCTAAAGTGAGTCGAAAGCACTATATTGAGCCATTTTTTGAAGATTCACACTCATTTGTCTTCATAAAGCAAGAACGAGAAGGATTAGAACAAAAGGAAACAAGAAAATACCAAAACAATGAAGATTATCACAAGTCATGGCCATAAGATGCATCTCACGACCATGACAAATGTCATGCCCATAACACACCATTTCATGTAAGTAATAGCCTATGTCATGCCCATGCAAGGTGTCTCACGACTGTGAGACACCACCCATAGCATGAGACAGTGGCACCTCCCTCGAAACCCTACATTTTTATATAAAAGCATTGTTTTGTGATGGCAATGTTATGTTTTCGTTTGGAGAATCGTATGAAGGGTTCGAGAGGAACCAAGGGCACCAGAGGAGCTACCTTAGAGATCTATGGTGGGCTAGACATTTCGATACCAGTTTGGAGGTTCCATCGATGTCGATGCCCCTGTTAAGCATTTTTTTGATTATTTTTTATACTTTCTCTTAAGGATTGATTGTGTTATCCCATGTTTAATGTTTGGGTGTTATATGAAAATGATTGAATGCTCTATTTGATTATTTTTATGTAAGAACCTGTTGCTAAAATTTCAATATAATATGTAATTGTTATATTTAAGATTCATTTGTAGCGACTAATGGTTCGTAATCATTAGGGATAATATAATCTAGGTTAAATGACCCGAGCTTGTGTGGTTGTTGCCTTGATTAATCTATTTTCCTAATTCATAATACATTTGTCCAATTAAATCTAGAAAGCTTGTTCTAGGTTATTCGATGACTAAGTTTAATTAACAACCATCTTTTAATTAATCACGACCTAAGAAAAAACTAGGATTAATAGAGCTTGTTGTTAATATATGATAAATAGTTGGTAAGAGAAGTATAAGAACAACAATTCAATGAAATATGTTTAATTGGGTATAGGCTAAGTTGAACCAAAGAACTAAGTCCCAAACGAATTCATTGTTTTCATCATTTCTGCATGTTGTCTTTAATTTGTCTTTATTTGTTTAGTTTCATTTTATTTCTTATTAGATAAACCAACCCCCCATAACCTAAACACCGTTTAATTCATTTCAAAAGCTTTACACACACTCTTTGTGGGATCGAACTAGACTCATCACTATTATAATAATAGGTCTACTTTATTTTACATAGTGTTATGATGCGCTAATTTCACTAGTTTATGAAGAAGCCTTGTTTGAAGAAATTCCAAAAGCTAAAAAGTCAAAATCAAAGAAACACAAGAAAGGAGAGTCTTCAGCACTGGTCAAGTTGTTTCAGTTAATGGAAGATGAAGCACGATACAAAATGTGTTACAAAAATTGAAAGTTGGTTGCTGTATGCATTTTGCCTCCTTTCCTATTTGATGACATTGATATTCCTATCTCCTCTTACTTTCTTGCTATTGGTTAGGAAAATTTTTGAATTTGAATGAGATAGTGTGTGATGATTTAGTTAGATCATTTTATACACACATGAGAAAAGATGAAATTGATAGAAAGTTGGCTATCATTTTTTGGGTACATGATTGTGAGATTTTGGTTACTGAGGAAATCTTGGGGAACATACTGCATATAATTCCCATAGGCAGAACTGACCTTCCTTGTGATAAGTGGGACATTATTGATCTTGATATGGGATAAGTTGTGAATTTTATTTGCATGCATACGGAGAATACTTATAAAGGGATAACTTGGTGTAGACATTTGGACCTACTGCCATGATGCCCTACATTGATATCGGCTACTTCAATCTTTCCAAAGAGTGATTCAATGGAAAGATGCAGTCTCTTGGACACATATGTTGTGTATAATCTACTAAAGGGAAATAAGATGAACTTCCCAGCAATGATCTTACAATTTATGGTAGATAAGGGAAGTTATAAAAATACCATTAGTGGTATTCCTTATAGAAGGCTACTCAACAAGATTTTCGCTAATTATGAAGTGTCTTTTGACAATCTGGATTGTTATGAACCTGCCAAGTTTCTTTCATCTATTCCCTATCAATTTGGATATAACCTGAAAGATAATATGTAGGTAGAGAAGAAAATGAAAAGAGTATCAGGCATCTTAGGTCCCGTTCTGTAGAAATTAGCCGCTGTCACACTTCAGAATGAAAATGATATGATCCTTCAACAACAATTGAGGGGTATTCAATCAAGTTAGGATCAAAAGCATAGCCAGATCGACAGTATGTGGAATCAACTTATTGACATGCAGATTCTTCTGTGAATTTTTTTTTTTGTCTCTTAAATGATGATATACTCTTCTTAAAATTTTTCTCCTACTGATTTTTTTGGGGATTATATCTCTCTCTGACTTCTGCTTTTGATAATGACAAAGGGCGAGAGTTAAGAGTTGACGATATATTTTGCTAATACATTTTTCATTTTTTTGATTTTCTGTGATGAAATATGCTTTTGATTTTGCATGATGAAATATGATTCTGATTTTGCATGATGAAATAGTAATTTGTGATATATTTCACTAACTGTTGAAATATTGCTGAAGTTGTGAATTTTGTATGTTATGATTGCATCCAAATTATCTTTTAAAACAATAGACTCCTTTCTTAGAGATTGTAAGAAAGGCTCCTTCTAATCATGATACAAGTAAAGACTTATAAAGATTACAGGTATCTTTCGAAATCCTTTATCTCTTTTGAATTTTCAAAATATATCTGTTATTGCTTGTCATCATAAAAAAGGGAGACATTCTTAGCTCAAGGTTTATATTAATGATTTTCATGATAACTTTATAATGTTTTAAATTTCAAATTTGAATTATTTCCATTTATTCAAATAGGTAACGATATAGTCTTGCAAAAGACTGTTTCCTTTCTTACAGGATTCTGCTTAATGAACTTACCTTATTTATTAGAAATGACTCCATAATATCCAAAAGGATCCTACAAACCACATAATTAGATAATTAGCTTCAAGAAATTGTCAAAATTCTTTCTTAACGTCTGGGTAATGTAAGATTCCAGGAAAGATGATATTGAAGATCCTTTAAAAGTCAACTTAGAATATCAGTGGAGCAATGGCTAGTTAAAGTAAATGTCTATTTAAGGTAGAGTCATTGCATTTACGAAGATGTTAGATTTTTGAAATACTTCACCAGCATCAATATTCTCAAAAGTCATATCTTTATCAAACTCTTTGTGCCTGAGAAAGTGAAAACACTATATTAAGATAGATTATTATTCCTTGAAGCTTACATTGAGCAAACCATATATTTATTTTTTATTGACAGCTTGTAGAGGCTTGTTAAATACTACGAGTGTGGAAGGTTGAACCTTGAACACTATACACTTAGAAAAGCTTGTCAAAATTTACTACTTGAAGTTTTATATTAAATTAATCAAGTTGGATATCTGGGGACTAGACGTAGGCTTCGTTATATGCTGATATAAATCGACTGCGTCATTTTTTCTCTCTTTTTAACTTTTGAATTTTCATATTATAGTGTTTGTGTTCAATTTCAAGAGCCTCCTTCACTTTTAGAATATGCTCCTTCTGTTTTAATATTGCAAGTGGTTTCTTTTGTTTCAATCTTTTATAGGCCCCTTTCGATAACAGACTCCTTTTGTTTTAAAAGTTAACAGGCTCCTATAATTTTTAAACATTAACAGACTTCTTTAGTTTTAAAATTTAACAAGCCCCTTTTATCTACAAACCTTTCTATTGAAATAACAAGTTCTTATTTTTTATAGGAATTGGTAGTAACTTGCAAAAAAAATTTTAAGTCACACACAATTCACCGCCCTCTTGTGTGTGTTTGTTTTATCAATAATGTTCTTTTGTGATAAGAGACTCACCTGAGACTTTATTAAACTTAGGTTGTTTGGCACTATTCTACTTAAATAGTGTGTCAAAATATTATTGTTTAAGAGTTATTTATATTAATTTTAAGTCGAATTAAGTAAAAAAATTTCAAATTTAAACCTGATTCGAAATCTAATCTATTTAAAAATATTGTTTATTAATTAATCGATCCTGCTTCTCTTTGTTTACACCATATTTCTTTAAAATTTTGGTAAACAATTTAACTCTCTATCAAAAATTTAAAATATTAGAATAAATAAATACAAAATATTCAAAAAAAGATATTTATTGTGATAATTTCAGCCATCTTAATTGGTACATAGCAAATAACAAACCAATCAATTACTCAGTCAATACTTTCACTAGACCATTGAACGAATGTTCGCTCCATATCGTTTATTTACATCATTATAATAAATTATCAAATCCTATATTAAGTTGTTGTTGTTATTAAAAGAATAATAAAATAAAATAAAATAATAAGAATAAGAATAAGAATTTTCCTCCAATTATGCTCATAAAATACACCCCTACAGTTCTATCACATAATAATTCAGTTAAGTTGAAATTTGCGTTTCAATCTGAATCCAACCTAAAACCTATTAAACTTAAGTTATTCTACATGTATGTTCAATTTGAATGTTCAATTAAGATATTATTTTATTAAAATGACATTATTATAAGAATTAGTTAAATCGATTTTGAGTGGAATTAATTCCGCTGAATTTCAAATTTTATTATATTTTCAACTTTAGTTACTCTGCATTCCTTCATTCCCTCCGATGGGACTTCTTCAAATTCCAAATTTAACTTCTTCAAAGATATCGCAGAGATTATTCATTTGTGGAAATTCCAATAAATCGATGAGAATGAGTCATTTTAAGGAGAAATTAACAAAAGAAGCCATGGATTGGACACACACGTGTGATGAAGAACAAAAAATCAAGTTTCAAAGTCCTTACTGAGTCAATATCCCCATCAGGCCAGTAAGCCAATGTTGTCTATATGTCTTTTAGTTTTGTCGTTATAGTGAATGAGCAAACCGTACCATCAGATCAGAGAGACGAAAAGGGCAGTCAAAATAGGCGTCTACTTTGTCACTCTTATGGAGGAATCTTTAAAGTTGGTATTTTGGTCTTATCCATAAATTCTAAGTTAATGGAGCTTTGAATTTTGATTTTAGATTCAAAGGCTTAATACGATTATGACTTGAAACCCCCCAAAAATGAAAACATTCTGAACAAAATTAAGGGTTTTTTTTAATCCCATCAACTTTATTTTTTTATTTAGAAAATCTCAATCTAATTAAATTTTATTTCAAACTCAACTTATTTAAAAAGAAATCGGGTAACTCATTAGAATGCTAGAAAAACTCAAATTCAATTAAATCTTTTTGCTTGACGATCTCAATCCAATTAAATCTTAATTCTTAGATCGAACTGGTATTTATTTAAAAACATCGATAACTCATTAAAATTCTGAGAAATCCAAGAGAAGAAGATCAAATCTAGACCATAATTATTTTATTATTATATTTTTTAGAATGATTGAGGAAAGAAAAAGATGCTATAAATTGATACAATTTGTATGAATCAAATATTTCATAGTAATGCTTTAAAAATCGAACCAGAAGTTAAACTGATAAAATAAAATATTTAAGGTTTAAAAGTCTCAATCAGAATTAATTCATCAAAAAACTAGATAAAGATTAAATAAAATTAAAGAATTTAAAATATGAGTAAAAAAGATTGTCTTTATTTATCAAAAAATTTGAAATTTAACTGAAAAAAGAGATTGTTAAATAAATTTTAATTTATTTATAAAAATTTATTAATTTACAAAAAATAAGTGA